>CM061241.1:71624547-72224547 GCA_030848705.1 Heracleum sosnowskyi | reverse complement strand
GAATGGTATCAGTTGTTATCTAGGATTATATTATTATTATTATTTAGTATCCCTTCTTTTGTTAAGAAAATAATTGAGGATTACTTCTAAATAAATATTCTTTATTAAATATAGCTTTCATTAAGTATTTAAAGCCCTACTTCTTAAGGAAGTATTTTGTGAAAACTATTCTTTAACCCTAGATAACCAATAAAGTTTTATTCAGACAATTATAAACATAATTAGAGAAGGTTCCCAAATCTATTTCCTTTTTAAGTCTATATTCAGAAAGACTTAAATGTTCGCTCAAACTACAAAGACTCAGGGGATCTTTCTCAAGTTTTAATGTTTGTTTCAAGAGGACTGCCCGGTCCTAAATCTTTTTGAAACTATTCATTTAACAACTTTGTATGCCACCATCAAAATGATTTTGATTACTTCCTAAAGACTCGAGGAGTAAGATCAGTGGAATGAGTTGTATCCATGAACAAGCATCAGCTTGGGAAATATGGGTGAATTTTCCTTTCCAACCAGATATGACTACTTTGTGGAGTCGTATACTAGGGGAAAAAAGGAAAGGAACTTTATGTTTCAGAACTATGGATTTTCTTGAACTCGGAGAATATGTAAGGGACTGAGTGGCGACCTGTCCCCTAAGGGAATTACGTGTAGACCGACGGTCTATGAACGGGTCTGTTCTTCCCTTAGATTATCAGATAGTGCCCGACCATAGGGTAAGAGAAGAGTATCAGGCCGGCAGTCTATGAACGGGTCTGCTCTTTCCCCTACAACCGAAGGCGGGGAGGTAGGTCAGTTAGCGTCTGCCCTATTTTCCCTTCTACGTAGAAAAACAGCAGTGGGCATTTGCCTTACGACCACTACGTCAAATTTTGGCTTCCGTCACATCAAATACGTGTGGCTAAGCACTTTACGTCACGTTTTAATTTTTCAGCAAAGTGTCACCTAAGGTCGGATCATTTTACGCCCCCTACGGCCACATGCCAGCTGTGTGGCTGTAACTCAAAACAGAGTGACTAAAGCATACCACCCCTTGGGTCTGACAGCCCCTGTTTTAAGCTCAAAAGTGTGACTAAATACCAGCTTTCAGCCAGAGGATGGGTCGTGGCTAAAGAGAATTAATAACGTGGCTAAATACCAACATTCATCAAAGGCTTAGTTTTGGTCGCACTATTTATTGGTAAATCGTGGCAAAAAACTTGGGTATGGCCACATTTTATAATTTTTCTGTGGTCGTTTGTATGTTTTATATACTATTAAACAACTGCTTTTAGTCACTAATAATTGTAGTAACTATCCCCCAATATAATATAATAGGTAGTGTGGCTGAAGTGTGGTACTAGCCACACATACTTAACCACATCACAAACAGGTTTCATTTGTAATATAAATGACCACGGCCGTACCAAAAAGCCGATACAAATCACAATACCAAAAGTCCACAATCCAATTCAAAAAGGCCACAATATGCAAACAAGTAAAATGCCAAAATACAAGTAAAAAAAAATGCCAAATTCCAAACTAGTCCATATTAATCCATAAAATCCATACTAAATCCATGATCCATAACAACGATATGGAGTATAACTCCACAATCCATAAAAAGCACATAACCATAACCAGAGTACAGAAAATTAACAACTTATCGAAAAGTTCACAACCAGAAAACCACATTAACATGAGTCAAATTCAGTTTACAATTACACCACCAGCTTCCGCTTCTTCCTCAGCTTGTCTGCCTTGTTCGCCTTAGCCTTTGAACGTGTTACTGGGGAACCAGTAATGGTATTACATCTCTTCTTCTCCTTCTTAACTTGATCTGCGCTATGTTCTTCCTTAGCTTGAGCTGCGCTATGTTCTTCCCCTTTCCCATTGGCCGTTGGATTTGGTACCTAGAGTAAAACATGAAAACAAATACGATGATCATTCCAACAGCCCTCAAGTTAAGACCATTCTAACACAAGTAATGTAATTCTATAGATAAGCAAGTTAAGACCATTGGACAAGTAATGTTATTTAATTAAAGCTCCATCATTTTAAACAAAATTATAAAGCAGGATAATAAATGCACACAACCAAAATGGAATGCAAAGTAAGAAACGTACTTGATGATCAATTATCTTGATAAGGTTTTTGGGCCAAGCCACAAAAGAACCCAAAGCATCCTCAATTGTCCGCATATCACCGGCTTCATAAGGTAAGAATGCTGCCCCCTTCACAACTTCATCAACAGAAACTCTATAGCAATCATCTTGTAGGGGGACTCCATGAATGGTTTGTCCTTTCTGGTCTGAAAGGATAGCCGTGCCACGTGCAACCGGGTTGTTCAAATTCAACATATACAAAGTACACTTCATTGGCTACAAAAGTATGTGGCATAATTAACATCATAAAGGTAAAGTGAACTAATATACATACGCATTTAGAAATATAATGCATACCGATTGGACAACTGTTGAGGTTTGATTTGACTGAGATGGCGACTGAGATGGCATTTGACCAGAGATAGTGCTAGGCTGAGATAAATTAATCTTCTTCCTGGTTCCGGATCAAATTACCTTTTCCTACAAAAGTAGAAGCATAATTGCCAACATATTAAAGTTAAAGTTAATCTCAATATACATGTGCATTTAGCAATGTTGTAATACCTGTTGCACAATTGTTGGATCTTCTTGTGATTTAGTGGTACGCGGAGATATATAAAACTTTCCTCCTGGTGGTGATGACCTTTTGCGCCATTATGGATGTGTCGGCAGTGATCACCTTTTGCGCCATTATGGATGTGTCGGCAGTAGGAGTCACTTGCTTCTCCACAGATTTAACCTACAATTTAAGAAATTTGGACAAGAAATCAGCAACTACTTGGAAAAAATTATAAAGAAATTAAAGTAGCCATTACTTACAGGTGTTAAAAACTCTTTCGATGCTGGGATGGTAACATTAATGCAGCTGTCCCTCGAACCATTCCCACTTATCGGTGTTCCCTACAGAATGTAACGTGAAATGGGAAAGTCAAGTGATAACACAAGTTTTGTAAACTATGTTTTGGAATATAGACACAAGATAACTAAATTCCAACACAAAAAACTCCAACAATTTACGTAGTGCTTACATCTTGTTTTGTTGCTGAAAGCAGTCCTTGCGAATCCAATTGAGCCATGACTTTATTCAGTTTATTGTTCGTTGCCTCCATCTGCAACGACAGGTTCTTCAGCTCTTCATCCTTCTTCTTACGCAGCAGTTTCTCATTTTCCAATTGAAGCTCCAGAATCTTGATTTTATCTTTTCCTGTTGTCCTTTGCCGAGGACAATGCCAGTACGCACTGGGAGTGACTCCACAACCAACACCTCTCAAGTATGAACCCTGCTCCCTGCCAAAAACCACTGTAAGGGCATCCTCGTCCGGACCAATCTTGATTAGTCCGTCCTTTATCTGTGCTTCAATATCCATTTGTAAAGAAAAAAGTGAAGAAAATTAGTAACAAGGACATGTTCTTCACTTTAGGATATACTAACTCTCATATTTAAACTTACTAAATAATCTGCCATGCTCTTCACTTTTGGATCTACCAACTCTCCATCTTTGTTTTCCCTCCCCTTCCTCCACATAAAAGCACGGGTGGGGACATCATCAACCTTTATTTCATTTTTTGAAACCTTGCATAATGCAACGATGACACAATCAGACATTTAATATCCAAAATAATCACTAGTAACACAATAAAAACACATCTGAATTACCAATTTTTCTTTGAGACGAGGGTATCCTCCTCGTCCCAAGCGATGATCAAAAACGGACCGTGATCGCGCAATTTTCGTAGTTTTGGAGACATCCTTCCAATAGTCAAAAGAATTATTTCAGCAAAGTGCATTGGAAAAATACGTTAATTCAAACGATGATCCATATATTAAAGTATTACAACCTTGAATTTATCCGTTTGCGTGTGGGCTACGAACCTATCACAATCAGCTTGCTCTACCAGTGTACGATACTGCCTAGGAACTTTTGCAAGTTTTGCTGGTTTATTCAGGTTAGGTTGTATGAATCTTGCATACATCTTTCTTCTGAAATTGCGAAGCAGCCCACCAAGCCGAGTCATTGTAAACTTTCGACGACAAAGTTCTATATCAAAAAAATGCTGCAATATATAATACATGGTGTTAATACACATAAAAGGCAAGCAGATAAGTTCAACAATAGTGTTTCATATTAAAAATGTAACATATATTTAGAGTACTTAATGCGAAGTAGCTGATTTACCGTTACTTGATCCCACAGCTTAGCCTTCACTTCTTTTGGCACCTCCTTCCATGTTAACCATCTTAAGCCAACATGCTCCCTGACCGTGTCTCCCAAAAAGCTCGTAAATTCTGATCTGTATTCCCCCATTAACCTACCAAGTGAGTCAAATTCAACCTCATGTCTTTTTCCACCAGAGTTTGTAAACCTGGTACGCAGCTTCGGCAACCTGGTTAGCCCCCTCTTAGCTTTGACATCATTCTTTTGATGCACCTTTTTGCACTCTTCTACTTCTTCTTCTGCGTTTTCTCCTTCGTCTTCTACTTCTGTGCTTTCTTCTTCTTCGCTACACTCTTCCGTTGAATATTGTTCCTCAAATTCCTCATTGTCCTCACCTACAACCAGTATAAGAACCCTTAGCAATTACAGGATTTATCTGTTCAATATACATACACATGCATAAATATGAGAAGTCAAAAATTAGTCTACCTAGGTATTCTTCTTCAACGCAAACTGGTGCAGTAGCTGTGGACCAGGAATGGAAGACATGAATCTTGCAGACTCCAGTCATGGTAGAAGCAACAGCCAACTCTTTTAAGTCACTGTCTCCAAGGATCAAACCATATCCATGATCCGGGGTCACCCCATCTTTCATGAAATAAAGCTTATCATCATCCGAAACTACATCCGCTACCAAATCCCTAACTTGTTTAACAGTCATGTTGTAGACTTCCATTCCGTCGAACACCTTTGCCTTAGGACCGGTGTATTGCCACTTAACCTTTGTCATGAACTGACCCCCATAGTAAACAACTAACCTGTACTTCTTTCCCATGGTACTCAAATTAGCTATAGACAACAAGCACAACAATGTCATATATTAATACATCAACATTAAAGCATAAGTAGTATTATTCATATAATTGGAACTCAATTCGTCTCAATCTCTCAAATACAACTCAAATATGCAATCTCTCCAACCATATATCTCAAACATATATCTCTCAAACATGCAATAACTGAAATAGTCTGTGGAAGAATGGTTTACCTGCGACAAGCAAGGTGATTTAAACGCCGGTGGAAAAAACCCTAATTTCAAGAACATAAACCAGATTGGGTCACCAGATCTGACCGACGGTGTAACCTAATTTCACCGACTGAAAGTTGTGGAGAGATTATGGTGCACAGAGAGGGAGAGTTTGAATGTGAGTTGGGTAAAGTGATGTTGAAAGTGAATTGGGGGGAAGTTTGATATTTTGGGAAAGTCTAGCCGCCTGTGTAGTGGGGGGAAGTGAATTGGTAAAGTGATGTTGCCGGTTTTTAGACGACCTGTAAATGTAAAATATATATTTTTATGTTATATTATTTATATTAATTATTTTTTATATATCAATATATTGTAAAAAAATGTCGTAGAAGATAAATTCCCGATTTTTTGATTATTTTTCCCCAACATCATAATGCGTATCCATTAACATTCGTACGGTTGGATCGTCGAAAAATGCATTAAAAAAAATTATTTCCACTTTCGGGGTCGAATCTCGTTCTTTCGAGTAGTACTTTGGCCAGATCCCTCAAAAAATGTCGTACAAGATAAATTCCCGATTTTTCGATTATTTGTCCCCAACATCATAATGCGTATCTATTAACATCCGTACGGTTGGATCGTCGAAAAATGCATTAAAAAAAATTATTTCCACTTTCGGGGTCGAATCTCGTTCTTTCGAGTAGTACTTTGGCCAGATCCCTCAAAAAATGTCGTACAAGATAAATTCCCGATTTTTCGATTATTTTTCCCCAACATCACAATGCGTATCTATTAACATCCGTACGGTTGGATCGTCGAAAAATGCATTAAAAAAAATTATTTCCACTTTCGGGGTCGAATCTCGTTCTTTCGAGTAGTACTTTGGCCAGATCCCTCAAAAAATGTCGTACAAGATAAATTCCCGATTTTTTGATTATTTTTCCCCAACATCACAATGCGTATCTATTAACATCCGTACGGTTGGATCGTCGAAAAATGCATTAAAAAAAATTATTTCCACTTTCGGGGTCGAATCGCATTATTTTATTTGGGCCAACACTATTCTATTTGGGCCAACACTATTCTAATTGGGCCTTGAACAGGTTCAGTCCAGAGGGAGTAGCGCACGGCTATGGGGGTCAAATACCTAAGTGGAAAGTTTATTCTCTCAATTGGAAACCACACTAGCTGCCGCTTCTAATCGGATTCAAACAAGTAGCTTCAAACAAGCAGCCGACAGAAACCACTCATACTTTCATCCACAACGATTTCATCCCTAATTTCAGTAAGTCATGTGTTAAATATATGCTAATTTTTGAATTTTATGCTTTGATATATGCTCGTAATTGCTGTAGTTATGCTCTAATATGCTCGTAATTGGTTTAGTTATGCTCTAATATGCTCGTAATAGGCTGTAGTTATGGATAAGTCTTGGATGGTAACCGATAGAAACAGTGAACCATATATGGATGGAGTTGTAGCATTTATCGATTTTGCGGTTTCTCATCTGAATATGTCAACGAAGACTATTCCATGTCCATGTGTAAGCTGTTTAAACCACTTCTCTCTTTCGGTGGATGAGGTCCATTACCACTTACTCGTTAAGGGATTCGATCGGAATTATACAAGGTGGATTAAACATGGAGAGGAAGACAAGCCAACAATTTTCAACCAGTTTGATGCAGTAGAATTTCCAACAGATGCTGCAGAAACAATAGAAATGGTAAAAGCTACGGAAGACAATTTCATAGCTGACATTGACAAGTTTCAAGAACTACTTGCAGATGCGGAGAAGCCCTTGTATAAATATTGTCCTAACTTCACAAAGTTGTCTGCAACAGTTGAACTACTAAACTTGAAGAGTAAGCATGGAATGACAAATAATTGCTTTACTGAAATGCTACTTCTGTTGAAAAGGATGCTGCCTGCAGAAGGTAGCGAGATGGTGAACAACACATATGAGGCCAAAAAGATAATGACAGCAATGGGGTCAGGATACGAAAAGATACATGCTTGCATTAACAACTGCATTCTTTACAGGAAGGATTACAAGGACATGGTGGTATGTCCAACTTGTGGCATGTCACGGTGGAAGGTGGATGAGAAGACTAAAGTCATATACGAAAATGTTCCTACAAAGGTATTATGGTACTTCCCCCTTATTCCACGACTGAAACGACTTTATAAAGTGAAAAGCATATCAAAAGATTTGATATGGCACTCCACCAGTTCGAAAAAGCCCGGTGTTCTACGGCACCCATCTGATTCACCTGCATGGAAAGCAATAGACGACAAATTTCCGGAAATTGCATCTGATCCAAGAAATATTCGGCTTGGCATTTCCATAGACGGGGTTGATGTAAACAGAGGGAATAGGAATCACAGTGTGTGGCCAGTATTAACTGTCATTTACAACCTTCCACCTTGGTTGTGTATGAAAAGAAAGTTCATCATGCTTTCGTTATTAATATCGGGAACGCCTGGAAACGATATCGATGTGTTTTTGGATCCTTTGATCGATGATCTGGAGCTCTTGTTTGAAGAAGGTGTTGAAACATATGATTCCTATGCACAGGAACAATTCACTTTACGTGCTGTTGCCTTATGGACGATTAATGATTACCCTGCTCTTGGTGCATTATGTGGCTGTCCTTATAGTGGATTCCATGGTTGTGTGGTGTGCAGGAAAGAAACTCATTGTGTAAGACTTCCGTTCTCTGTCAAGCAGAGTTATGGTGGTCACCGAAGATATCTACCATATAGTCATCCCTTCAGAAAGCAAACTAAGGCATTCAATGGAAAAGAAGAGTGGGGAACTGCTGCAGATCCTATGACAGGGGAAGAAATATTCAACGAGGTTAAATTTATTCGGAATATGTGGGGGAAGGGATTTAAGGATAAAGATTCAGAACTGATGGAGACTTCGACTGGAAGAGGGGGGAAAACAAAAAAGAGAAAATCAGAAGGGGGTGGTAGCACAAATTCCGGACAGAAAGAACAGACCTATTGGAAGAAATTCAACATATGGAATCGACGACTTAGGTATTGGCGTTATAATTTGGTCCAACATTGTATTGATTTCATGCACACTGAGAAGAATGTGGCTGAGAGTATTATCGGAACATTACTAAATGTTCCGGGCAAGACGAAAGATGGGTTGCAAGCTCGAAAGGATCTGGCACATTTTGGGATAAGACAAGAGTTGCAGGCTAAAAGTCAAGGCGAGAAGACATTACTTCCTGCAGCCTGCTACACATTAACTAAAGATGAAAAAGACATGTTTTGTGGCACATTACACAACTTAAGGGCTCCGCAAGGTTATTGTTCCAACTTTTCTAGTTTGGTGAATGAAAAGGATAGGAAGCTTATGGGACTTAAATCACATGATTAGCATATGCTTATGCAACAGTTCTTGCCAATTGCAATACGGTCTATCATGCCTAAACCCACAAGATATGCTATTATCAGACTTTGTTTTTTTTTCAAATCAATATGTAGCAAAGAAATCAATGTAGAAGAACTCGATAAATTGCATGAGGAGCTTTGTGTTACACTGTGCTTGATGGAGAAATACTTTACCCCATCCTTTCTTGATGTTATGCTTCATCTAACTGTGCACCTTGTTAGAGAGGTCAAATTATGTGGCCCAATATGCTTTCGGTGGATGTATCCCTTTGAGAGGATGATGAAAGTTATTAAAAGGCATGTGCGGAACAAAGCTTACCCAGAAGGATGCATTGCTGAGGAGCATGTTGCAGAAGAAACAATTGCGTTACAAAAAATGCATGAGGTCCATTGATATTCCAGAACACCAGCACAACACATCTGAAAATGGTAATGAAGAGGGAATTCCTTTGTCAGCTGGTAAACCAGTTGAAGTTTCTCAAGATCTCTACATGAAAGCACATTTCTATGTACTGCAAAATACGCCTGAAGTTGTGTCGTATATCGAGTAAGGACTCCTACTGAACATGTTTATTTTTGTTTTTCTTTTATTTAACAGTAGGATCAGATTTGATACTCATTTTTGTACTTGCAGACAACACATGACATTTTTGGAAAACAAACATCCTGGTAAACGACAAGCATGGCTGGAGAAAGAGCATAGCACAACGTTTGGTCACTGGTTACGCAACAAGGTAATATTTAAATCAGTATGATCTTAGTTTTTTCTCAATTGTAATTTGTGCAAGCTGAATCTTATCCTTGTTATTGTGTAATTTAGGTTGAAAGCGAGTTATCGATCTCCAACGAAAGTGTATCAGAAACAGTTAAGTGGATCTCACATGGAGCACGCAGAATCGTGAACAAATATGATGTATATGACATCAATGGCTATACATTTCGTACAAAAATTCGTGATGGCAGAATTCACCAGAACAGTGGGGTTTGTGTAGAGGCAACTGAGATGCACATTTCTAAAGAAGTAGTAACCTATGGAAAGAACTTTTATTATGGGGTTCTACGAGAGATATGGGTACTAGATTATCATATTAAGAAAATTCCTCTTTTCATGTGCGACTGGGTTGACAGTAGAAATGGTGTCAAGCAAGATGGCCTGGGTTACACGTTGGTCGAACTTAACAGATTAGGCCACAAGGATGATCCGTTCATATTGGCCTCACAAGCACGACAGGTGTTTTATGTTAAAGACCAGCTGGATAAAAAAATGTCTATTGTCTTGATGACACCTCCTAAGAATTATAGAGATCTGTACGATGATGTCAATGAGGATTTCAGTACTGTAATTTTTCCTCACAATGATAATATATTACCACCTGTAGATCCACGTGACTTGGGTAATGAATCTCGTGATGATTACTTTAGACAGGACTGTAAGGGTATTATTATACGTAATGCTAACTGAATCCGGTAATTATTATCATTATGTTTGTCATTTTCCATGTTTTTTATGTAATGCTAAATTCTATTGTATGGTTAAATTCTATGCTCTGTTTGAATTCCTGTTTTTTTCTCCAGGTGTGTGCAAATAAAGAGGCCTGATCATGATGTCGTCTTCAAATTCCTACAGCTCAAACCAAAATCGATGTGATCTGTGCTACTGTGGTCTTCCTGCCCGGATTAGAACATCAAACACACTTGACAACCCTGGAAGAAGATTTCGGGTGTGCCACAAATCAAGTTCATTGGTAAGCTGATGTCTATCAGTTTCATCTGTTTAATTTAATAAACAGCTTTTAATTTGAATTCCCTTTTCAAGTCTTCTGGACCCAAATGTTCGTTTTGGGAATGGATTGATCCTGAACCAGTTGGCATGAAGATCAAGATCCAGAAAGAAGTTGATGTTGTGAAGACTGACCTGCAAAACTGCATGTCAACAGTTGAAGATCTTCGAAAGGAGGTTCATGTCATACGTGGGAAGTTGTATAATGTTATCATTGTCTTGGTCATTTTCTTTGTTTTTTATTTGATGAAGAATTAATATGTAATGGTGAATTCTAATGTTGGCCGAATGACATGGATTAGTTGAATTGTTCTAGTTTTAAGCTTCATTATCAAGTTTTAAGCTCATCTGGTATGCAACTTGGATAAATCAAGTTTGTGTTTGTCATCTCTGGTTAATCTGCTATACCAATACTTCATGTCCAGTGGTCAAATATTTTGCCACACCCAAATGTAATAATGTGACAGATCAGTTGGAAATGAGGATCCTCAAAACAGAATGCTCTGTTCCTGAAAACAGAGTACTTTTTAGTCACACAATAATACAGTCACTAGTTTTTAGCTGCCTTAGCGAACAAAGATCTGACATAATGCAGAAAACTCTACTTTTTAGTCACATATAAAATGTAGTGACCATAGGTTATTTCACATTTAGCCACATCACCGAAAATGACTGTGACCGTTTGGTAACATTTAGATACAGCAAAGAAGCGTCACTATTTTTTGTCACACTTCTATCTCTCAAGTATGACTATAAATGTTGGATTTGGTCAAAGTCAACAAAAAAACATGCTGTTTCATCTCTCAATTGTCACACTTTTATAAATTGTGACTAAATCTGCCAAAAAATGTGTTTTCGGTCACTCAAAAAATAATCGTGTGGCTAAAACTTGGGACGATGACCTTTAGCCACTCGTTTTTTCCAAAGTGTCACAGCCCTTACTGTACAAAAGAGTGACGAAAGCCCAAATTTGACGTAGTGGACTGATCATCGTAGAGGTATCCCTGTCGCCCAGAATCTCCGTCTACAGTTCATCATCCATGAAAGAAAATGTTTGATGCAAGTTATCAGAGGAAGAACATGTTTTAAGTTATATGTTGATAGTCTGCTTATATTTATATAGCAGATAATTTACGGAAAGGATATACTGAGTTATCTTGCTACTTCATCTTTTATTTATACTAGAACCTTGTTCATAGTATGAATATCCAAAGTTTGCAGAATATTATAGAGATGATATTTGAAATACAACAATGGTATTTTTAGGAATACATTCCGATAAGGAAATGATTTCAGTATCAAGATATTTTGACAAATTTTGTCGTATATCGCTTTATTTCTGGGTTGAATTAAGGGCAGAATTATGCCATATTTTCATTACCTTGCTGAGCTATCGCTCACTCTTGCTATTATTTTATATATATTATATAGCAGCGAAGAACGATGCCAATGGGACG
Organism: Heracleum sosnowskyi; assembly: GCA_030848705.1. NCBI lineage: Eukaryota > Viridiplantae > Streptophyta > Magnoliopsida > Apiales > Apiaceae > Heracleum > Heracleum sosnowskyi. The sequence continues at coordinate 72,212,641 of CM061241.1, read as the reverse complement.
GCACATACCTCGCAAGGCGTTTTCATAAACAGTTTCTAGCAGTGATCCCGGGAATAGTACGAACCAATCGAATCAGGCTACGACTTTTGGTATTCAACTTATGTATAGACATGAATGGTATAAGAGGATTGTGAGCATCAGAAGGCTTAGTTGGTAATGTAACAATACTTAGAAATTGTATCAGTAACAGATTCAAAAGACATTTGGGTATTGTAATAAAAATTATTTATTCCGCAGTTGTTGTATTGTGTCGTTTCTGAGACTCTAACCTGTGTGTGTGTGCGAGACATATGTTGTGGGGTCATGAGCAGGTGAATTATGAATGGTGTGAGTAATACAGGTAAGGCAAGGAGTACATGGATTGTGACAACCCTAAATCCCCGACCCCGGATTTGGGGCTGTTACAATCCAGCTCAATCAACTTTACATGATCAATCACCATCTGTGAAGTTTCATCCTTGGAATGTAGGAATAAAACCCATGTGTATTTGGAATAGGCATCGACGATCACAAGAGTGTATTACTTCTTTAACATAGACATCACATTAACTAGACCAAACAAATCCATGTACAATAATTGATGAGGTTTAGTTATTGAAGACTTGTCAGTGCCCTTGTGAGATGCTTTCTTTGACTTTCCTTTCTAACATGCCTCACACAGTCCTTCCTGTGTAAATTCCATTTGAGGCAAACCTCTCACCAATTCCCTCTTGACTAGGGAGTTCATTGTTTTGAAGTTGAGGTGAGACATCTTCTTGTGCCATAGCCAACTTTCATTTGACAAAGCTTTAGCATAAAAACAATTAACTTCATCTTTGCATCTAGAATACAAATCAGCTATGAACAAGTTTCCTTTCCTAACTCCTTGAAGAGCAGGCTTTCCATTCTTCTTGTGAAGGATCTGACACTTCTCCTTATCAAACGAAACAGCATATCCTCTGTCACAGAATTGACTGATGCTGAGAAGATTGTGCTTAAGACCTTCCACAACATATACATCCTCAATGATAACATTTCCAGCTTCTAGACTGCCATATCCTTCAGTTATACCTTTGTTGTTATCTCCAAAGGTAACCACTGGGTCGACTTTCTCAACCACATTTGATAGTAGGGCTCTATTTCCGGTCATATGCCTTGAATTTCCACTGTCCAGAATCCACACAACTCGGTTTACCAGTTCCACACCCTGCAATATCAAATTGATTAGACCTTCTTCGGAACCCAAACTTGATTGGGTCCGGCATACTTAAAGAACTGGCCTTTGTCAGGCAAAATAACATTTTTAACTTTAACCACTTCAACCTCCTTAACAAAAGAGCATTTCCATTTATAACCAGCTTTAACACATTTCTTAGTAGGCTTAGGTATAAATGTGTCCACTCTAGTTTTACGAGGACTGGCAGTTTTTGATCTAACATGCTTCTTGGTATTAACATGTTGACGGAGAGCAGTCTTATCATTAGATGCATGCTTACTATTAAAATAACCATACATTACATTGAAAGCACAAGACATGCAATTCGCAACACCACATGCTTTATGAGATAAATCTACACTAGGTATGTTATGCATGTTAGACATGTTGTTTTGTTCCAACTTATGAGTGTCTAATTTTGTCTCCGTTGTATGAACAACTTTGACAGAACTCTTAGGCACACACTTTTTGGATTGGACAATCCCATTGGCAATGTCCTCAGTACGCATCTCTTCTTGAATGATGATAGAAGATTCAATTAAAGGTTCAACACTGACTCTATTAGGGGTATTAATGCCTAACATTCCAATAGCCTCGTTATAGCCATAACCTATACCAACAGTTTGACTAAGAGCTTTCTTATTGAAAATCTCTTTTGCTGTTTTGCAAGAATTATAGTACGCTCTAACCTTTGTCTCAAGTTCAGTGATCTGGTCTTTAAGAATGGTTTATAATTGTTTATAATAATTAACTCCATTCTCAAGAAAAGCTACCTTCTTAGTAAGTTCATCTTGATTAACATGCACTGGTCTTAATTCTTTAACATCTTTTTCAAGAGCAGTGTTCTAAAGAATTATTCTATCATTTTCACTACGTGCACAAGATACTGTACTACTAAGATGATAAATCATTTCAGAGTCAGTGAATTTTACCTTAGACTTGTAAGATGAAGTGTTGCCTTCTATAGCCATGAGTGCTAAATTTCCAACTTCACCATCTTCTTCATCACTATCTATATCATCCCAACTCTTGCCTTCAGCAAAATAAGCTTTCCCATTCTTGTTCTTCTTACTTGAATCATATGAGTTCATCCTTGCTTGCTTTGGCTTTTTGCATTCAGTAGCAAAGTGTCCCAACTCATTACAATTAAAGCATCTGATTGTGCTTTTGTCCATTATTCCAGTTTTATAGCCACCCCTTGCGCTATTTGAGAAAGAAGAACTACCTATCTGGAATCTGGGTATGAACTAAAGATTAGGATTCCTTTTGAATATGAAGTTTCCAAACTTCTTCACTATCATTGTCATAGACTCATCTTCCAACTATTCAAGCTCTTCCATGGAATAGAAGTCACCATCAGATTGACTTGTGGATGTAAATCCATATTCAGCTACACTAACATCCTTGTCAGAACTGGAAGGTTGAACAACCTTCACTTCCAGTTTCTGTGGAACTTCTGCCACCAGTGCAGTAGACGTACTGACCACTTTCTATGTTCCATAGATTTCATTCTGCTGAATATGTTCCAGCTCATAAGTTTTCAGAACACCATAGAGTCTTTCCAAAGAAATCTCACCTAGATCCCTTGCTTCTCTAATGGGTGAGATTCTGTGCTCCAGAGGAGATGGAAGTGTTAGAAGGAACTTCTTGTTTATCTCCTTGATAGTGTAATGTTTTCCATGGAGATTCAGATCATTTATCAATTTGTTGTATCTCTCAAAAACATCAGAGAAACCTTCACCAGGATTGGATCTGAAGTGTTCATATGAAGAGGTAAGAATTTCCATCTTGTTTTCTCTAACTTGTTCTGTCCCTTCATTGATTATCTCAATCGTATCCCAAATGTGTTTGGCATTAACACAATTTAAAACATGATTATGCATGATTGGATCTAGACAATCAACCAGAATTAACTATAGGCTTGCATCCAGAGAAGCATCCTCCTTTTCATCAGCTATATAGTCTTTTGGATCTTTGGGATACATCCTAGCAACTTGAGTAACAATATTATTCTCAATTTGCTCTTCCTCAACAATCATAGGAAGTTTTGGTCTGTTCTTCAATACACCAAGATACTTTATATTTGCCACTTGAAGAAATAAGAGCATCTTCTTCTTCCACATTGCATAGTGCTCTTTACTGAACATCGGAATTTTGACGGATCCAACTTTTTGAGTAGACATCTTGAATTTTTATAAGAATAAAAATTTGAACGTTCTTGAAAAAATCACAAAAGTATGGATCTTGATTTGTTCGTCAATCAATAGGCTCTGATGCCAATTGTTAGGTCCTGATAAGTTTATAGAAGGGGGGTTGAATACAAACAGTACCGTTTTATCGAATTTGTTTGGCTTGTGATTTTACAATCCAATAACAAATTTTTGCGGAATTAAATGAAACAAAATTCAAGTTAAAATATAACTTATATTAAACTTGAAAGGTATTACAAATACAGTACGGATTACAATGATTGAATCTCAAACTAATTAAAACAAATTTAGAATAAATTCGACATGAACTTATCTATTTTTTTAATAAAAAGATAGAACGGTAAATGATAGTTCGAGATAAATTCTAGGGATAAAGACCCGCTAGATAGTCAAAGGATTACAAGTAAATAGATTCTAGTGGTTTGGAAATGACAATCAAGGCTTGAAATAAATTCACTTGAACAAAAGATTATGGTAGTTGAGGTTGTAGTTAAGACAGTATATTGATGTAATGTTCTGATGATATCTTTCTGTCTTGAATTGCCTTTTGTATTGATCACCAATTCACTGCCTCGGGTGCCTTTCTATTAATAGAAATGTTTTGTATGACTTGTAAAATAATACTTGCATGACTATGATTAAGCCTTGTATGACTGCCCTCCAACAGTCATACAAGCCTTGTATGACTGTCGGTATGACAGTTATACAAGCTTTTATGATTGTCGGTATGACAGTCATTTAAGCTTGTATGACTGTCCTCTAACAGTCATGCAAGTGTATTTATTAAGTCATATATATATATAAATAAATAAATATTAATTCTATAAAACTTAATTAATCTCATAATTAATTTAAAGAATGTTAATTCTTGAAGAATTAATTTACTTGATAAATTAATTAACTGATATAATTAATTAAGAGAATTAATATTATTTCTTTATATCAGAATCAATCTTTGAACCACTGAAAATAATGACCAACTTTCACTGTTTGGTGTTGACACTCGATGTACTGTCTGATTCATGAGTGACTAACTGCAATGACGGTTCTTCATCTTTTGACTTTAAGCGGTGGTCCTTTTTCTTTTGACTTTAACAAACACTGTAACATGTACATTTGCTGTCACGCTGTAGAAATCTCTGTCAATTTAATAAATCCACTTTCATGAATACTTCACTGAGGCTTGATCAAATAATTGAACTTTTTTCAATGTAGAATTACTTCAAATCTTTAGGTTGACTTTAATCTTCATTCTTTTGACTGATATAACCTTCTGAGATTCCCGTGACAATTGAATTATTATTTACTTATTACATTCTTGTTTAAGTTGAGTTGTATCCTCGATGTTTACAAATAGGCCTATACATATGCCTTTCAGGCATATAACTGGGCGACGCTTTAAAGGCGACACTGCGTAATAAAGCAAAATAAAAATAAAGCAAAAGTGGGCGACGCTTTTAAGAATTGAGACGAGCTTACCTTTTCCAGTTAGATGTTTTGTTAATTTTCTTAGAACCTTCTTAGAAGAGTTTCTAACGAACTTCACAGGGGCAATTTGCCCAAATCCCTTGTTGTAAAAACCATGAGCACGTAAAGTCTCAAGGGTGATGAGATTATCTAGATCTCTCTCGGCAGCAAAAAGTTTTAAAATTTCTTTAGCTTTATCCAAAGCTTTGTCCTTATGTTCTGATTGAGCAGGTTGATCTATATACAAGGAGATATGGTGAGTATAAATTATAATTTAAATTAAGATTGACAGTCTAATAGGAGGGCGATGTTATGGTTATACTTACATGCCTCCAGGATGAATTGTGTTCTGATTCGGGGAACGTCGTATAAGTAAAAGTAATCTTTCTTCGATATTTTAATATTGCTTGGGTTCCCGGAATAGAAGCCTTCTTTGTTATGACTCACAAAGAAGGCGAGGTAGTAGAAGCCCAAGTCATTTCCGCTTTTCCTTAAAGAGAGGAAATAACTAATCTCCTCCATTAAGGGAGCTTCGTAGCCTTTATTCTTATACATCATATACAATCCGATTGCGACCCTATAGTTGTTAGGCGACAATTGGATGGGGCGATCTTATAAAAGTTGATTATGGAATGAAGAAACTCGTGCATAGGATATCCAAACCCTAGCTCGACTAACTTATTGGTTAAAACCATCCTTGGTATTGGGAGATCCTCGATGTCAAACCAATGCATCCTCATGGGAAGGCGAGGTCTCAGCCATTTTCCCTTTAAATTATAATACTCAACTATGTACATTATTTCTTCTGAACTTATTTCAGAGGCGAGTCCAACACATGAAACCACGCCCTTGGCTTTCCTATGGTTAATCTTGTTCGCTTCAGAAAAATCTTCGGGGAAATCAAAATCAACTTCGTAATTGTAGATTTCAGGACCGTATGGTTTGTTTATAGGAGAAGGAAGTTCAAATGCATAGAGAATAGGAGAGACGGATAGTACCTCATCCTCATCTTCGCCCTCGAGAGTGTTAACCTCGCCCTCATGAATGACAACCTCGTCTTCGTAGTTGTGCTCTTCTTGGTTCTCTGCTTCAGTATTTTTTTCACTTTCCTCGGAAAATGGAATCCTGTCATCTTGGAATACCTTAGCGCAATGAGCCAGTTTCTTTAATAGAAACCATCGAAGTGGACAAAATGTTTTTGTTTGATAGTTTTATTTATAAAACTATCGAACTAGTTTCAAAGAAACAAAGTATTCTTTTCGATAGATTTTATTTAAATCTATCGAAAGAAACAAAAACTTTGTCTTCGATAGATTTTTAATCAAGGAGCAGGTGAATTGTATTCATGGTTTGTCAGAGGTTGGTGAGGAAATGGACGGCCAGGATTTAATCTTAGCCTTCGATAGTTTTTCCTAAAGCCTACAATTGAGTGAATGAAGACAATGTCTTCTTCAGTTGTTGAAGTTGCAGAAGATCATTACGGAGGAATTTAAGAGCTTGAGAATTTTACAGAAAAAATTAATAGTGCCTTAAATTCTATCATTTGTATTGATTATTGTAACCTGAACTCATTGAAGCTAATCCTACGAATTAGAATTGTAGCACCCTTCGTGGTTTATATTTATAAAACGATATATTCCCTAACTCGTGTTTTTGATTTGGTTAATTTGATTTCGGACAAGAACACAAATAATTATCCGCAAACGAAATCGAATAATTTGTGAGTATCGTATTCAACTCCCCTTCTACGATACTTTGGACCTAACAATTGGTATCAGAGCTTGTTGACTGATATACAAAACAGATCCGGTGAAAAAGACCGTAAACAAACAAGTTCTTGAAAATTAAGATCAAATTTTTTAATTTTCAAAATTTTCATTTTATTGGAATTTTTTGAATCTTAAATAATTTGTAATTTTCAGAAACCATGAGTGCTCCAAAGACAACTGCTGGTATCAAAGTTCCCCCCTTTACGAGAGATGAGTTCGGTCTGTGGAAGATGAAAATGCTATTATTTATCAAAGCGTCAAATCCTTTGTATCTTGATGGTACTAGAAAGCAGTGACCGAATCTACAAATCCTGATGGTACTAGAGTTCCTCAAGGTTCAACCCCAAAGGAATTGACTGAGTACACAGATAAGGAATTGGTTCGATTGGATACGGGTCTAATGTTGATATTGACTGACTCCGCAGACAAAGAAATGAGCTATCAGATAATGAGTTGTACAAGCGAGAAACATATGTGGGATACCATAAATTTAATAATGGAAGGTAGTGAAGACGTGCAGGAAAAAGACTGGATATCCTGACATCTCAATATGAATCATTAGGTCACTTCCCGGAGAAAGTATAACTCAGGTCTTTGAAAAATATACTAAGCTGTTAAATGAATGATCAATGAAAGGGAGAACCTATCCTCTGAGAGAGACAAACAGGAAGTTCATGATGACACTGCCCCACCATGTAGAACACAAGTCTTCATCCATAAGGGAAAGAATAGATTTTACTAAGATGTCACTAGAGATGATCTATGGCAAGCTTAAGACTTATGAGATGGAACAAGAACAAAGAGTAATAATCTATGGACCAGGGACAGTTGTAAGATCCGTGAACTTTATTAATAATATAAATTGTATTATATGTGTGGAATACTTATTATGAAATATTTTGAGTTATAATGATAAGGATTGTTAAGTGTTTATGTGTAAATTGGTGTGTCGAAAGCCCCGTTCAAATATTTTGTCATTTGAAAATATCTTCAATTTTGAGCCCCGTTTTGATAATTCAAGGGCCCCGTTGAAATTTTTTTCATCTTTATTATTCCTTCGTCATTTGTGTTCGAATCATTATCGGAGGATTTCTTCATACTATTGTATCCCTTATTATCCGATATGATCACTAGTAATTGTTTTATTCAAAGGAAGAAAAATTATTCTAAAGCCTAACCCTAATTTTTCTAGGGTAAATGATATATCGTCTGTATCAATAAATACATCTGTTATAGCCCCAGTATTCTTGAGCATTAGTTATATAAATGATATGTATTGATTTGGATAACTATCAGTCTTTTTGGATAGCTATCACCTCGTAAAACGTGTATTTTACATTATTAGGGTTTTAAAGCGAACCAGTGGATCAATATCGATCCAAAAATGTCGTTTAGGGTATTATTTTCCACTAAGTATAAAAAGGAGAATCGTACATTATACTTCATATAATCCGTATTAAAAATACAGAAAAATATAAAATTCCCGAACCGTGTTCTTCGTGTTCTTGAAAATCAAAATCAAATTCGAAGGTGTTATTGAAATCCAAATCCAAAGTTCAAGTACTCAAATCAAAGATCTTGAGCTCTAGTTTCAGAATCTTCCAACCTCATTATCATCTCGTAATTTTTCGATTTTATATGAATTTTTCAAATTTCGGATTTAAATTAGGGTTTATGTTCGAATTGGGGATTTTCATTCTGTTGATTCTCCGTTCAATTGATTGCTTCCAACATGTTCCTAGGGTTCTAATTAGTAGGAATTCATGCTTTAATTTCATGTTTATGTTCGATTTTGAGAAATTCGATTTCTAGGGTTTTACCCAATTTTTATTTTGATTCGTCCGTTCATATGAATGATCTGACATAACTTCTGATAGAGGGCTTTCATTGTATGTGTTCTTAGCTTCATTTTGATATAAAGAAAGTAGAGTTTCATGTACAAAATTTACAGATCGGAAAATTGGTTCGAGGTCGCCGGAAAATGATCGGGATTGAGATTCTGGCTTTGTTTTGGTATGTTTTTGGCCAGAATAGATTGCTGAGTTTACAAGGATTGTTTTGGTACCAAAAACCCCCATTTTTACAGTGTTTTTGAGTCGCCGGATTCTGGGTTTGGTCGTCGGAATCTGGAAAAATCCGGGTTGTTCTTCCCGACCCGACTGTGTTCTTCTCGACCCGTTAACCCGTTTTCTTGACCCGGTTTCAGTCTTCGAAACCCTAAAATATTTTCAGAAAACTGTTTTTGAATTTTATTTTTAAATTTTATTCGAAAATAGTTTAAAATCTTTAAAAATTCATATTTTTATTTTAAAAATATATTTTTAATATCAGAAAATTCTGAAAAATTATATTTATTAGTTTAAATTCGAAAATTGATTAAACTTAATTATTTTAATTATTTTTAATTATTATTAATTTATTTAATTAATTGATTAATTCTTTTAATCAGTTAATTCTTAAAAATTAATTATTAATTAGATTTAATTAATTTAAAATTCAGTTTAATTATTTTCAAGCCTAATTTATTATTTAAAAATAGTTTGAGCATTTAAATAGTGTCAATTAATTTTTATTAATTGATTTAATTGACTTTAAATACTTATATTGGGATTAAAAATCCGATTTTTGATTTAAAAATTATTTGTGACTTATTTAAATTCAAATAAGCCTCGAATATTGTTTTAAAAATGTTTATAAGTACTATATGGTTCGTGTGAGTTGTGTAATATGTTTTATAGTCCGTATATGCCCGTACGAGGGCTAGTGTCTGAGTTTTAAATACCGTAAATTAGACCGGACGTCCGATACGTAACCGGTTACTAGTTTAAAATGTGTTATTGATTGATTGTGCGTCGAGGATAGAATGAGGATAGTTAGACTTAATATGATGAGTTGTTTATATTATAGAATCGAGTTCCCGGAGCAAGGAAAGGGGAAAGTAGAGTAAACGAGATAGAATCCCGTCAGCAACGTAGACCAAGCAAGTATCTGTGCCTTTATTTGTGATAAATTGTTATTGTCTTCAATACTTACATGTTATTACCCCAGAACAATTCAGATTATCAATCCTTACCCGTACTTGGGCAACTGATTCCATTTACGTAAATCTTCTCAACTCTTTGATTTGATCCGCATCGGAAACCCTTATTTCCAAATTCATCTGATTTTGTCTACAACCATTGATTGTTGATTATCATCATTTGATTATTGCTTACAACCATTGATTGTTTGATTTCTATCATTGACTATTGATTACAGTTATTGATTATTGATTACAACTACTGATTATCTTCTTGAACAAATACACTGTACCGTTGAAATTATTCCATGATTATTTCTCAATCTTCATTTGATACTGAGCAGTTGAAGCTCTTTTGCAATTATTATATCTTGACATTGTGCATTATCTTATTGAGCATGTTATTGCTTATACCTTGTGATAGAATTGGCATGTTTTTAAATAGGACCAGTAATGGTCGGGCCATACTTATGGTCGGAATAATTTAAGGCCCAGATTGGCCTAGGATCCAGTAGAGGACTTTGCTATAAGCAAGTCCTGGGTTGTTGCGTGACTGATCAGCAGCACAACCTTTGATTTGAATAAAATGTGGAAGTCCAATTATAATCCTCTTTCTTCAATTGAATTTGATACAAAGCATGTGTTTAGCTGAATATTGTTGATCCTGATATTGTGAATTCATCTCTTTACAACTGTGATTGAAATATATACATGATGCTTGCTGAGCACTTTTGGCTCACTCTTGCTTGTTGTTTTCTAACCCTATTCCAGTTAAACGAGAGTATGAGTCGGCGCAGCGTGACTGATAGTTCACCGGCAGCTAGGAGAGCCCCTCGAGTGGTTGTCATTGGCAGGGTAGTTGTTTGTTTTGTACTATTAGACTAGATGTCTAGCTTTGAACTTAAGTTGTGATGTAATAACTCTGAAAACTGGTTTGTAATAAATATGACTTAGAAGCTTGTTTCATGCCATAATCTGGATGCGGTCTTGGATAAGGGGTAATTTATGTCATTATATATTATGCATGTGTTATATTCAGGTTTATATTGTGTACCGTTGGTCGGGTGACTCCCTAAATATGTACCCCGGGTTTGGAGGGCGTCACAGGTTGGTATCAGAGCAACATGTTATGGCATTTGAAACAAGTTAGGATTTAGGGTCCATGATAACATAGAGGGTTAGGAATTCACCTAATGGTCATAGAAGGTCGATTAGAGATATTATATGTAGTAATCGAGTATGGTTATAATTGCAGCCACCTAGCTCTAGTTCCGATTCAGATCCGTCAGAGCACCCGATAGAGGAGAGACTTGTACCAGATATGAGAGCAGGACCGTCGCGACCGACACCACCTCAGTCTGGACCTATAGTGGTCAGGAGAGATCCTATACCTTGTCCCGTTCCACTTCGACGCATACCCGCAGCACCGCGATCTCAGGCTTCAGTTTCCGGACCTTTGTTCCAGATCTCTGAGCCACCAGTTCCACATCACCGTTATCAGAGGATGAGAGAGGAGAGGGATTACTTTCGTAGACAGGTATTAGAGATGCGTGGGATGCGTATAGCGGAGGCAGGTGTAGCCAGAGATAGAGATAGATTCAGAGATCAGATAGGAGAGACACGGATGAGACTCAGGGTTGTGAGGACATTGGTAGAGACGAGGTTGCATGGATTAGCTACTAGCAGAGAGGGAGAGACTGTAGCAGGGATGAGGGAGATTTTGGACTTTGTGATGAGGGAGATTGGGGAGATTTTCGGACCAGCACTATGGGAGACTAGAGATGATGATCCATGAGCCGGTAGAAATGAGGTTGGATATTATGTGGATTCCAGTCAGATAGTACATAGATGCATAGTATAGTACCAGCAGTGCACCAGGCTTATAGTATCGCCTTGGATTGTTGTTGTATTTTGTTGTTGTACTGTTGATCGACAGTTGTAGTTCAGCTATGACACCCTTTACTTTTGAAAGCGTTCTACGCTTGTATCGAATCTATGTATATAGTTATGAAAATCACCCTTTGTAGAACTATTATTATTCTCTTGTTATTCATTTTCACTATTGTAATTGTTATTCTACTTGTGCAACGAGTGTACCCTTACGCCGTTGAAAATCCGTAAATCATGGTTCTACCAATTGTGTTCTTTTCTCTTCTATTTTATGAATTATTAAATCAGTTATTGGTTGTTCATCAGCAATATGCCTCCTAGACGAAATACCCATTCGAATAGTTCAGCTGACAAAGAAGGTCAACAGAATGCACCCCCAACGGGTCATTTAGATCCGGTTGTAATACAGCTTTTGAACACCCTCACTCAACAAACTACTGCTCTAGCTCAACAACAACAACAAATCCAACAACAGTTACTTCAGCAACAGCAGCAGCAGCGGCAACAGCAGCAGCGGTAACAGCAGCAGCAGCATCATCAGCATCACCAACAGTCGCACCAGCAGGTAGTACCCGTGGTTACGTTTAAATACTTTCAAGCATCAAAACCTCCAGAGTTCAAAGGATCTGCTGATCCAGTTGAGGCAAAGGAATGGTTGAAGGAAATGGAGAAAGCTTTTACGTTGATAGAGGTAACGGGAGAAAAGAAAACTGAGTATGCTAGTTATTTTCTGAAAAATGAGGCAAGTTATTGGTGGGAGACTAGCAAGGCTTTAGAACCTGAAGGGTTAATTACGTGGGAGAGATTTACAGAATTGTTTTTAGAGAAGTATTTTCCTGACTTTATGCGAGATCAAATGGAGTTGAAATTTTTAAAATTGAAGCAAGGTAGTATGACTGTTTCGCAGTACGAGACCAAGTTTACCGAGTTGTCTAGGTTTGTTCCGACATACGTTGATACGGAGAAGAAGAAGGCCAAGAGGTTCCAACAGGGACTGAGGTCATGGATTCGTAGTATGTTAGCAGTTTTGGAGTTAGATACATATGCAGCCGTGGTACAGAAGGCAATGATTGCGGAAGGAGAAAGTGATTCATATATGAGAGAGAAAGAGAATAAGAAAAGAAAGGTAGGGACATCTGATAAGGTCCATTCACCGGGAGATATTCAGAACCATCCAAACAAGAAACCAGGATTTCAGCCGAGCAGAGGTACAACTTTCAAGAAACCAGATACCGAAAATGTAGGACCAATCAATCGTCCACCAAATAATAATCAGCAAGTAGTTTCCAGACCTCCACTGCCAGAATGCAAGGCATGCGGGAAGAGACATCCAGGTATATGCCACAGATTGAGTATCACATGTTTTAAGTGTAACCGGAAGGGGCATTATGCCAGGGATTGCAAGATAGGTATTGTGTGCCATCGATGCAAGAGACCAGGCCATATGATCAAGGATTGTAGAGCGTTAGTACCCGTGAACAACATGATTCGAGCTATAGAGGCACCTCTAGATGTTGATGTTCAGCCGTTAGCCAGAACCTATAATATGTCAATAAGGGAAGCAATGAGAGCTCCGATATGGTGGCAGGTACACTTCTAGTAAATTCTGTTAATGCTAAAGTGCTGATAGATTCAGGAGCTACTAAGTCGTTTATTTCGGAAACGTTTGCTCGTAAATTGAATTGTTTAATGGAACCCTTAAATGGAGTGTTGAGTGTAGAAATAGCTAACTAGGATCGTATACCGGTCAGTTCGTATTGTCCCCGTTGTGAAATTGAGATTTTAGGGAGTCGTTTTTATGCTGATTTATTACCTTTCAAGTTGGGAGAATTTGATGTTATTTTAGGAATGGATTGGTTAACTGATTATGATGTGCGTATTGATTGTAAGGATAAGAGGGTTACTTTAGTTACCCTAGAAAAGAAAGAAGTGATATTTAAAGGAGAGAAACAAACGAAGAAATTTTTGACAATGATTCAGACTAAGAGGTTATTAAAACAAGGATGTGAGGTTTATCTCGCATATGTGATAGATACAGAGAAGGAAGTTTCTAAGTTAGAAGATATTCTAGTCGTGAACGAATTTCCAGATGTTTTCCCAGAAGAGTTACCAGGACTACCTCCGGATAGAGAGATTGAGTTCGCGATAGACTTAACACCAGGCGCGGAACCAGTATCCAAAGCACCGTACAGAATGGCACCCGTGGAGATGAAGGAGTTAGCTAAGCAATTGCAGGAATTGTTAGACAAAGGAATTATCAGACCTAGCGTTTCACCGTGGGGAGCACCAGTGTTGTTTGTCAAAAAGAAGGATGGGAGTATGAGATTATGTATAGATTATCGGGAGTTAAACAAACTAACCATCAAGAACAAGTATCCATTGCCCAGAATAGATGATCCGTTTGACCAGTTAAAAGGAGCGGTTCATTTTTCTAAGATTGATCTACGATCAGGATATCACCAATTGAAGGTTAAACCAGACGATATACCGAAGACAGCTTTTCGAACAAGGTATGGACATTATGAGTTTTTAGTAATGGCGTTTGGATTGACGAATGCACCAGCAACTTTTATGGATTTAATGAACTGGATTTTTAAGAAGTATTTGGATGAGTTTGTAGTGGTATTTGTAATATCCCCAAATTTTGTACTTATTTAAGAACCATTGATGAATAATAACTTTTGTTAAAGAACCACTGATGAATAGTAACTTTTTCGTTTAGCAAAGTTTTCAGACCACCCTATGTACGGGACGGTATAATGAACTTTCGAAGTCGTATTAGTGATCTACGATGTAAATGAAGGAATGCAAAAGCCGCCAGAATCAGAAAAATAGTATTTCTGTTTTCTCCGAAATTTCACCAATAACTGATGGATTAATCATTATTTGAAAATACTGGAGGATTTAAATTATCAATTCCATGGATATGGATTTAATAAAAGAATTAGTGATGTCAAGGACGTTTACGGTAAACTACTTCGATAGAACACTTAAGAAACCTTGCGAACATTCTACGAGATTAAGCGGTGACGGAACAACGCGACACTTACAGGATTAAATATAGGCATGGAAGTAACATGTAACAAGATTAATCCAAGGAATGCAACAATTGTATCATCCATGTGAAAAGGAACAACCAGTAAAGCTACTTTATCTCCAAACTCTCTCATTGCTTGACACATGTCCTGATGATGAGGCAAAAAAGGCTATGACTCACCACATTACTACAAAATATCACATTTTCTATCAAAATCAACCAAGGCAAAAAGCAAGAAAAGAATCTTCCCCTTTGAAGAAAACATTCGGCCATTTTTATACATCCAAGGTATAATTTTCAAAGATCATCTTCCAAGCTTCCATAAATCATGACGTTGGATTCAAAAGTTTCCTAATTCCTAGACTAAGGTATGCTCTAATTCCTAGCTTCATCCATGGATTGTAACATGCTTGAATCTTAGATCAAAGATGAGGGTGAATAGTGAAATGAATAGTAATCTTTTGTGTTCTTGATTTTGTTCTTAAAGATTAAGCTTGTTAAGGATAGTATAAAGCTCAAGGAAGGATTATAAGCTATTGAGGGTGTTTATAAAGCATCAAGGAAGGTATGACTCTTGAAACCCTTGGTTATAATTTGATTTATATGGTTAGTTTAAGTATAGATTAGTTAGTATGATCATAAGGATGAATGATTGATTTCGATGAAAGATTGATGTTGTTTTGAGGATGAATAAGTAGATGTTGGTTTTGACTATGGTTGATGATGATTATGGATTAGTAATGATGTTGAGGAATTGACTTGGTGATTTGGTTGGATTGATCATGTAAAGTTTATGATTAAACTTTGGAATCATTAAAACATAGCCGTTATAATGCCCGATTTTCCTTAACCTTGTTTTGTTTGTGATGTTCGAACATAATAACTTCTGTCCAAGATCACCACTGCCCATTATAGTGTAGGTCTTGTTTCAAGGTTCGTTTTGGTGCGAAGATCATGTGAATCCGATTTACGGTTTAGGAGAAACAAGTATTTTAGTAAAGGATGTTTCGCGAAACCAAACTATACCACTTAGCCAACTTTGAGGCAATGATCAAACCTCTTAAGCGACTTATTAGAATGTTAAACTTTGTGCTAACATGCTAGGTACGTGTAGGAAGACCCTCGAAAAGGTTTCGTGTTAAAAGGATTTGATCTCTATTTTATAAAAAATGTGTGAGCGAGCATTCGCGAGTGAAAGTTCTTAAAGAGTTAACTTGAAAATGAACTTGTTACTTGAGATAGTACGTACTTAGTGTCATAAAAGTATTAAGTGATTAATCTCGGATATTTTGACTATGTATAGATCGCCGGATCAACCCGAGGCACACTACCCCTACCTCACCACCAGGCAAGTTTTCGAAACCTATGCTTACTGTTGTTGTGATAATAAACTACTTTCATATATGATGTGCAAATGAGAAGTATACATGTTTTATTCCCAAGTACATTGCGATATATAAATTGCATGCTTGTCTTTGAACTGCTGTATATAGTGATACTCGAGGTTATGATTTAATTACGGGCTTCTAAGCTAAATATGGGATATTAGTTAGAAGCTAGGTTTTTATAAATGCCCTAGGTAAAGGGAGTATGATTTTATTCTTTAGACCGGAAGTAGTTATATTTTCCGTATATGTTAAAGATTATTTTTCCGATAAAGATATCGGGTAACTGTTACTCGAAAATTAGTTATTTAATGAATATTATTTGGAATATTCATTTAATGATTATTTATTTAATGAATATTATTTTGAATATTCATGTAATCATTATTTATTTAGTGAATATTCATTTAATCATTACTTATTTAATGAATATATTTTTGAATATTCATTTAAAATTTATTTATTTAATAAATATTATTTGATTATTTATTAAATACTTTTAACACGTTTTAAAATGAGTTATATTATTTAAAGTTTATCCTCGACCTTCAATAATTACGAAGGATATTCTAAGCGGTACTATTAATTATTTTAAACCAAGAGGAGGTTCCCAAACACTGTTTTTCCATTTAAATCTATCTTTTAAGAGGATTTCAATACTCGCTCAACTACCAAAAATATGGGAAACCTGATTTAAGTGACTGCTACTCATTTTAAACTCTCAACTCAAAACTGTCAGGGGACAGATATTTTCTCGGGGCAATTTAATTGCTGCAAGTCAAATGTTGTGTTACCACCTCAACGATCGAGGGGTAAATTGATGGAACAAGTCGATATCCATTAACAAGCAATAGCTTGGGAAATATTGGGGAATCTTCCTTTCCAACCTAGATATAACTACTGAGTGGAGTCGTATCAACAAGTATTACACTTGGGGAAAGGGGGACGATCTTTACGTTTCAGAGTCATGGATTTCATCCGAACTAGGAGCAGTGTAAGAGGTCGAGTCGCGCCGACCCATCATTTTTTTATTGCCCCAAATGGGCCGGGAGATCCAGAAAGGCGGTAGACGATGTCAGGCCGTCGTGTTCTTCCATCTACATGTAGAAAACATTTTTAGTTGTACGACCTGCTACTGATCATAGTGAGGTTGGGACAACTGGCGCGGTGATTACTCTAGTATTGGTTCATTATCCAATTTGGATAATTCTGCAACATGTATTGAAAGGGACTAAGAATGACATCCTTGGTATAGGTTTACCGATCATGTTGGCAGGGAGTTTCTGCAACATGTATTGAAAGGGACTAAGGATGACGTTCTTGGTACAGGTTTACCGATCATGTTGGCATAGGGTTTTCTGCAACGTGTATTGAAAGGGGCTAAGGATAACACCCTTGGTTCAGGTTTACCGATCACGTTGGCAGGGGGCTGAAAAGTGTTCAAAAATGAAGTTACAATAAATACTTGCAACTTCATCTTTTATTTTATGAGTTATGACTCTGATGAAACTTTACTCAGATTATATATGCATAAGTGGATTTTGGGTTACGGAATCATTATATTAATTTTCCTCGTAACTTCATCTTTTAGGTTATACTGGTATCTCATCCGTTTAATGCATAGCATGTGGTTTCAAAGATATTTTCGAACTGTTATATACTGATGATCTGTCATAAACTATTTTGGTGGGCTCTATTGCTCACCCTTGCTTTATTTATTTATATCACAACAACAGCTAGAGTAGATGGCCCGCAACAGGCGCACTCAGCGCAAACAGGTATCACCCGTCAGAGATTTACCCGCTGATGTCGTAGTTGCCATAGCTGAGGTAGTAGCAACCAGTAGTCTAATACTACAGCTTTTGTGTATCAGACTTATTTATATTTATGACTAATGTAAGCAACGACAAGAACTATTAAGTGTGCTCTGTAATCATTTTGGGTTTGTAATAACTTATAAATTGTTCATCCTATGACTAGATACTTATTCCAATTTCATCTCTGGGACTATAACTAATTGTGTATGGTGTTGTTATTGCGGGGTCACAGTATGCAGTTTAATTGTTTTGATTCAAGTTCAAGTGTTATTGATGGAAATTGAGACCGTGACGACCGGATCCCCGACCCCGGATCTGGGGCTGTTACATAAATGGTATCAGAGATTGAGAGTTATAAACCCCAGAGATGATGCGACGTTACAATAATAAATTCACTAAGATAATAAGAACTCTTGCCAAGTTCGATTAAAACCCTTATGTGAACTTTAATATCATGATAGTAACATAGTCGTTATTGTGTAGGCGAGAGACATCTCTGACCCTGAGGCTTTCGAGAGACGGCATGATGAGGACTTGCTCCGGACTACAGATCCATACTATGAGGATTTTGAGGAGGACCCGGAGGAGGTCCATACAGATGCGGACACCGAGGTTGTTGAGGATTCTGATGATGAGGATCCAGAGGAGGACCATACCCTAGCTGATACTGAGATTATGGAGGGGGATGCTGAGAACCAGACTCCACTTCCTACTGAGAGAGCCCCTACCCCTTCACCACTGCCTTTGAGCCCTTCCCCTGATGATTTTGAGGAGCTTACCCCTGAGCCACAGCAGACAGAGGCTACACCACCAGCAGACCCGGCTACCCCACCTCATGTTCCGATAGAGGGAATACCATTGTTTGTGCATAACTAGACAGTGGGCAGAGTTCATTCAGAGTTGGTAGTGGCTGAGGCTAGACTAGCAGAGTCACGGATGCAGCTAGCAGCAGAGAGAGCTGCCAGGGTGGTACGCCAGGGCGGCGGGAGATCTGTGCCCCCTCGAGTTGCCCGGAGGGTGATGACTCGCATTGAGCTGAGGGCACGGATGAGGATTCGAGCTTTTCCTACTGATGGCGATGGCAGGGTATCCAGGATTGACGCTGAGGAGATTTTCCGCATGGCTATGGCGAGGGTGAGGGCATTGGGCCGCATTAGTGGCTGATTTCAGAGTTGGTGATGTAGTAGTCTAGTCTTCTAGTCACGTGCGGACATAGTAGCGCCGATTTTTGTGGGATTGTTCCATTTTATATAGTAT
The DNA here is from genome assembly GCA_030848705.1 of Heracleum sosnowskyi. Classification (NCBI taxonomy): domain Eukaryota; kingdom Viridiplantae; phylum Streptophyta; class Magnoliopsida; order Apiales; family Apiaceae; genus Heracleum; species Heracleum sosnowskyi. The sequence continues at coordinate 72,193,595 of CM061241.1, read as the reverse complement.
CCCTTTTCTGACTAGAAGGATAGACCATGTATCTCACTTTTGACTAGATGTTGTTAGGACGGTTGTACTTGTAAACTGTCGATGTTGACTCAGACTATGTATCTTTGGTACCATGTATATATTTGTTTCCTTTCGGTTGAATCCAGCCCTCTTGTGACGCGATCACAAGTTTATTATACTGTTGTCTGTACTATTATGATTAAATTGTGATAAAATATAGAACTGCGGGAGTTTACTTCCGATTAGGTAACGACTGTATCTGTAATCTAGTGAATGAGCCTAATGTGAATTTCCCAAAATTTCAGTAAGATGCCTCCACGAAGAATGAGAACTAGGGCTAACCCCCATGAATCTGAGGATCAAGAAAGCCACAACCAAAATAGGGAAGACCCTGAAAATGAGGAAGAGATAGATGAAGATTATAATGAGCAGGACGACTCCCTGTATGGAGAGGCAGATGAATCCTTTTTCACTGCGGAATTTGAGGCTTAAGAAGAGGAAGTTGAAGAGGAATAAGGAATAGAGAACCAGGGTGGAGACCCAATGGGTCAGTTCATGAATCTACTCATGCAAAATTTGGACCGTTATCCCCAACCACCCCAAGGAAATAACAACACAGTGGAAAACTCTTTCAGGGCCTTTAAGTCACTCAAACCCCCAGAATTCCAGGGATCGGCTGACCCAGTAGAAGCAAGAGCCTGGATAAAGGAGATGGAAAAGTACTTTGAGATTTTAAGCATTGAGGAGGCACAGAAGACTGTTTTCGCCACTTACCTTCTGAAAGGAGAGGCCAACTATTGGTGGGAGGCCAAGAAGAACATGGAGCCGGATGCTATCATAACTTGGGAAAGGTTCAAACAATTGTTTCTAGAGAAGTATTTCCCAAGGTTTATGAAGACTCAAATGGAGCTCAAGTTTTTAGAACTGAAATAGAATAACCTAACAGTGGCTGATTATGAGGCAAAATTTACCGAGCTATCAAGGTTTGTTCCAGAGTTTGTAGATACCGAAGAGAAGAAAGCTAATAGGTTTCAACAAGGGTTGAAGCAGTGGATTCAGAATCGCGTGGCAGTCTTGGAGATTTCAGACTATGCCATATTGGTGCAAAAGGCTTCAATCGTGGAAGCAGGGAGTGATCTGATGCAGAGGGAAAGAGAGAAAGGGGGGATAAAAAGGAAACATGCAAGTATGAGTGGAGGTTCTATAGGAGGAAACCCCCCAAATAGGTTTTACCGCGGGACAGTCTCCCTACCTGTAAGAAATATGGGGTTCAAGCGACCCGTGAGCGCAAGCGTAAACCAGGGCGACAACCCATCATGAGTGTCCCACTCCCACCAATCTCGACCCCCATTACCAGAATGTACAACTTGTGGAAGGAGACACCCCGGTGTGTGCAACCAGAAACAGGCAACCTGTTATAAGTGTGGACGAGTGGGCCATTATGCTACCTATTGTACCACAGCAAACCCTAGCGTCAACCGAAACACCACTTGTTTCCAGTGTGGACGTCAAGGTCATGTGAGGAAGGATTGCCCCATGAACCGACCCGCAGCATCAGGGGCAAGCAAAGCTGCCTCCAACAAGCCACCAACTGCTAGGACTTTCAACATGACAGTACAGGATGCCGTGAGGAACACGGATGTGATAGCAGGTGTAAGATCCGGGAAAATTACGTGTTATTATATGATGTGAAATGAAATTTTAATTTCATATTAAGAGTTATTAAATGATTTATCTGTTTAAACGTGCTAAGTTATTCGTTAAATGATTGAATATGTGATATTGTGGTGCTATGTGAAATGTGTGGGGAATTTGAAATTATTTTGAAAAGGGTGTCATACTATTTTATTTTATTTTAATTATCGAAAAGAAAATTTGGATCGTTCCCAAATTATTCGGGAGATTGGTATATCGTTCGTACCAATATTTCATTCGTTAAAGTGGGAAGTACTCAAAAATATTCGTAATAGAGGTATTTTGGTTCGTATATTTTGTATTAAACGATACTTGTATTTATCTGTACTTTATGGATGATTATCGTTTCGAAAAACTTGTATTCTGCTTTATTAAAGGTTTAAAGCATATATTCTGTTATATTGTATTTAAAGCGATCTATCGGATCAGTATCGATTCAAAAATGTCGTTTGGGGTATTATTTTCCGTTTAATATAAAAAGGCAAATCGTACTTTGTTTTTCGTATAATCAAGCTTAATTACAGTTAAAAATCTAAAAACCCCTGAAACGTGTTCTTCGTGTTCTTGAGAATCAAACTCAATTTTGAAGGCGTTATCGGAATCCGATTTCGATGTTCTTGTAACCAAATCGAATCTCTCATCATCCTCTACCTAAATCCATCATCAAAATTCATGTGGGTATGATTTCTGAGTTTTTCTTATTTTTAATTAATTTATTTATTTCGAATTTTTAGGTTTAATTTGGGGGAAATCGTGTTATTGGTTGTTCTTGTTAATTGATTGCATAATCATGTTGTTCATGTCATGAGGAGTATGTGGGTGATTTTTAATTTAATTTCTGAGTTGGAAATCGACCAAATCGGAGTTTTTGAAGCTAATCGGAAATTTCCCAGTTTGGCCGGAGTTTGAATTGTGGTGACTGGTTCTCGTTTGTGTTACCACCATTAAATAGATCGGGAGGAGTGGAGTTGATTCATATAATTAGTTTTAAAGTCAGTCGTTGTTTTTGGTTGGCCGGAAAAGCTACCGCCGACGGCGGGGTCCGTTTCCGTGCGTTTTCGAACGATTTTGAATGGTTTTTAACTGGAGTTGTGTGGTTGTTGTGAAGCCCGTGTTTTCCCCTCGAAAATCTGTGTGTTTAGAATTGATTTTGGTGTTGCCGGAATTTTTCCCGGTGGCTGGAACATTGGCCGGATTCTGGATTCTGGAACCCGGTTTTGATCTTAAAAACCCTAAATTCATTTCTAAAAACTGTTTCTGGGTTTTTATTTTAAAAAATAATTCAAAAATAGTTTTATAATTCTAAAAATCATATCTTTGATTTAAAAATACATTTTATTATTCTGAAAATTTTATAAATTCATAAATATTTATTTCAATTCGAAAATTGATTAAATTTAATTATTTTAATTATTTTTGATTAATAATTAATTTATTTTATTAATTGATTAATTCTTTTAATCAGTTAATTCTTAATAATTAATTATTTATTAGATTTAATTAATTAAAAATTAAGTTTAATTATTTTCTAGCTTGGTTTATTTATTTAAAAATAGTTTGAGCATTTAAAGAGTGTCAATTAATTTTATTAATTGATTTAATTGCATTTAAAATACTTATATTGGATTTAAAAATCCGATTTTTGATTTAAAAATTGTTTGTGGCTTATTTAAATTCAAATAAGCTTTGTGTGATGTTTTAAAAATAGTTATAAGTGTTATATGATGTGTATGAGTTGTGTAATGTGTTTTATAGTCTGTATATGCCCGTACTAGGGCTAGTGTCTGAGTTTTAAATATCGTAAATTAGACCGGGCGTTCGATACGTAACCGGTTACTTGTTTAAATGTGTTATGTGAATGATGTGAATTATCTGTTGTTGAGTCATGCATGCGAATAAATTGTGTTGAGACTTGTTTTAGTATTTGGTCGTGTCTAATATCGTCACGAGGGGTAGTTGGAATAGAAATTGTCGGTAATGTTAGACAGTGAGATTTACAAGGTCGTTGACTTGGATGTTGACTTTTTATAGTATGGGGATTGTCGTCAAGCGAGTTACGTGGATTACTTATGTGGTTGATTGCGATTGGTCTATCAATTGAGATGTAGATGTTTATGCAACAAAGATATCGGTAGGATCGGTAAGTGCGTCGAAGTTAAGTTACAATCATTTATGAAATATGAGGATTATACGTTGAAGACTAAGTACCGTCTCATGTTTGACTATCGAGGCTGGCACGTGGATTCGAAATGGTAGAAGCAGACTAGTGGTATTCGCAAGAGCGTTAAAGCAAAGAAGGACGGAAGTCGAGAATCGTGCGATAAGAGAGAATAAGGAGGGATCGTATTGTTTCAGCATTACGAAATAGCTAAGGACCAGAGGCAAGTGTTTATACCCTTGCTTATTAATTAAGGGATATTATCTTGAATTATTAGTATGCATGTTGAATGCTTATTACTGAATTTTCAAATGTTGATTTCTTTGCATTGAATTGCAAGTATGTTATTTAATCTCGTAAATTGACGAGTACTCTTTTCTACCTTTTGAGTTTAGATTCATATTTTCATATTGATTGGAAAGATATACTTATTATATTGAAAAGTTTGAAGAGATAATTATGGGCCGTATACTAAGGCTTTCTTTTAAAAGACATGATTTTAAAACATTAGGTTGGAATATTACCAACCCTAGATGAGCGGGAACTTGTGAACCCTATGAGGGAAAACTTATTCTGAAATTCTGAAGTGGTGTTGCTTGCCCTTCAAGTATTCCATTTTTCACCTTGCACCTATGCAAACCTTGTTATCCTTTCTTGTTAATGCGATCATCTGATCCATTCCCTGATTCGAATTCATATATGCTGTGCATGATTTAGTTTACTTCCTTCAAGTACAAGGCTTATCTATTATAAGTACATGTTCGAAGGACTTGAACTATTTCTGTCAGAAGTTGATAAACCCTTGTTTTCTTCATTTATAAACTTCACTTTGAATTCTTCTTAAACTTGAACTTGACTCTCTTGTCATTTACCAGATTGGTAAACCTTAATTAATTCTTCCATAATGTGATGATTTGAACTATTGAGGCCATCTAGAGCCTGTTCTTTGAACCCTACTCTATATTGACTTGTTACCCTTTTCTGTTGATATCATATTGTCTGTTTCATATCAGATTCAATCTTGTTAAGCATGTTATTGTTTATTCTTTGAACCCTACTCTATATTGACTTGTTACACTTTATGTTGATATCATATTGTCTGTTTCATATCAGACTTAACCTTGTTGAGCATGTCATTGTTTATTCTTCATTGTTATCCCAGTTGTTGCATCGATCTCGTCGATATTTATGATGTTGTTACTTGCCATGTGTACTCCCCATTGTTGTGTCGATCTCGTCGATACTAGATTATATTGCTATCCCTTTATTGATTCTTCATAATTGAACTGTTTCCTGGAACGTGAGTTTTCCAGCAATTGTTGTATTAGGTTTGTCGATTCTTCCGACACCTGATTGTCGAAGTAAGGTTGTCAATTGTTCTGACACCTGACGTATATAATATAGGATTGGAATGTTTTTAAAAATGGACCAATTATTGGTCGGGCCATTTATGGTCGATGTAATTTAGGCCCAGATTGGCCTTGGATCCGTAGAGGACTATGCATGAGCTAGTCCGGGGTTGTTGCGTGGCTGGCCAGCAGCACAACCTTTGATTTGATAAAATGTGAAAATCCAATTCTAGAATAAGTTCTTATTTCTGAGATGAGTTACATCCATATGTTTTGTACTTGTGAGTTATGACCTGATATTCAGGTTTATTCGTTGCGTAAAATTGTTGGTTGTTGATTAATAAATGGTGGTTTCAATCTTGCTGAAATCACTTACTCTTAATTCATTTGGATTCCAAATAGTCGAAATCCATTTCCTTGATTCCATTGGCAGTCGTGAGATATCTATCTTGATGAGTTTTATTCATACCGCATATCCAGTCGGTACCATGTTGAAGTCTTGAAGTGCGTTCTTTATTTCTTGACCGAGCGTGTTGGCTCATTCTTACCCCTTGATTATTCTAACCTTCCAGAGTTGTTGGTTTCAGAAAATGTTATGAATAGATCTGTTATCTTAAAAATTAGTATTTTTGTACAAGCTATGGTCTTGAAGACGTGTGAGTTATATTTATTTCATATTTTCTACATACTATTGTAGTTATTGTTGATTCGGTCATCGTAACGACCAATATAAATCTTTTGTGTTTTAAAACTATTCGGTTGCGAGAAACTGAATGAGAAATTGTGGTAAATTACCAAACTTAATTTGAAAATTTTAGAGATTTTAATTGTTCAAAAACAAAAGTTGTTATTTGAAAATCCAAAGTTTATTTTGGAAACCTTTCGTATTATATTTAATAATGCGCTTGCTGAGCAATTCATTCGCTCATACTTGTTTTATTTATATATATTTTAGCCTGCCAGAAAGAAGGTGTATTGGCGAGAGTTGTCCGCGTAGCTGATCAGAGATGGGGAAAGATATTAGCGTAAAGACGTTCTGATCCAGAGCATTTGGAGCTAGTGAGAGGTTTTGTATATAGATGTTTTCTATTGAATAATATATTGTATAAGATTAGTTGCCTAGTATACTTCTTATCGAAGTTATACTAGTGTATTAGAATTTTTGTAAAGAGAATGGTTGTAAGGAAGAAAGATTGTTGTAATGAAATTTGGATTCTTGTTTCTAGCACTATAACCTTTAAAGATTCTTGGTAGAGTTGGGGTCACAGATATTATTATTATTGTGTTGATTTTATATTGAACAGGTTATTTGGATTAAGAGTGCAGTGTGATGACCAAATCATTTGACCCTGGATTTGGGGGCGTTACAGTTGGTATCAGAGCAAGGGTTATAGTAAAACTAGAAACGAGAGTGTGTGGGAGTGTATATAGTTATATAAGGAACGTCAGAGCTCATTTAGAGTTCGTATTGGACTATTGGATATAGTACCGCTGAGTGAGTTGAGATGGAGGTATTTGATTGAGATAGTTGTGCTGAAATGGATAGAACTTCTTGCGTTTGTAGACGTCTATGGCGGAATCTTCGAGGACTATTACGAGTCGACGACGACGTACGATATTGATAACCTTGCAACGTGGAAAAGAAGGGCTGAAATCGAATAACGTGGAGAAGAAGGGCTGAAATCGAATAACGAGCTATCGAAGGAGTCGACGGAGGAGTCATATGTGAAGACCTTGGTAATACCTTCCCATCCTAATGAAATATTTGACATTCCTTTAAAAAGAAACCTGTGTTGATGGATATATTCCACCTGTTGATCTTGCATTTGATACTCTTGATCAATCATGTTTTAAATTGCGCCAAAGATTGTTGTTATGCCTATTTCAAATTTTGAGGCTTGTTGAAAAATATGTTATTTAAATTCCAACTCCTTCATTCTTCCGGAGTGGATGACTCTAATTGTGATGTAACACTATTTGTTGGTACTTCCTTTCTGGTTGTTCTTCTTTTCTAAAATAACACCTTTGGAATCTATTCAATTTCAATCCAAGGTGTGTATTTGAGATTTCTTATCGAAAGGCCCTGGTTGTCATTCCGACTCTAAATTTCTTTCATATTTCTCTACTCCAACTGAGGTAAACAACCCTATTTATAGGGGACACAAGGACTATCTGTCTATGTGATAGAAGTCTGACGGGACGCCGTCACTTGTGTGTTGTGAAATACAAGAAGGCTAATTACCTTTAGTACTGTCTTAATAGAGACACACAACATTGAGTTCATGTGATCAAATTGGTCTCTAAGTAATTCTTTCACTTCCAATAATGTTTGCTTTGGAATATACAGATTTGGTAACCCCAATTGGGGGACATTTGCTACGATATAGAATCTTTTCACTTCAAAATATCATGAATTTTTGTTATACCAAATAATCTGGGAGGTATGCCATTAGGGTGAACTGAAATTTACCCTACCATCATGAACGAACAATTTGCGATTGAATTACCACGAGCGAAAGCGGATTACGATGCGATTAGAATACTAGTAACATATAACGGAGCCAGTTGTTCTCTCTCTATCGATTAACGTTACGATGTGGAAAAGGTGAAGTTAGATAATTCAAGAGTTGATTGGAAATTTGGGGAAAAATGTGAAATTGTGCTAATGGTATCCCGTGTTGTGGAAGATGGACATAATAGGTTTTTGTCTCAATGAGAAGAACTTTTAAGATTTGATGATAGGCTAATAATGGAGAATGAGTTGATCTTTGAGTATTTCAGGATCGTATGATATGATTGCAAGTCTTTTGCTCACGATAGTTAAGGTAGATCTTACTAGTCAATGTGGATGTATAGAATGAGAATCAAGATAATGTCGAGTTGATCAAGCTGTTTGAGAATTGAGATGGAACCATGGGAAAGGTGTCCTGAGTGTTACTGTGAATGTATCTTCTGAATTATTTAGGAATCAGATGGAGAACAATTAAGTTATTGGAAATAGATAAAATTGACCCAAGAATATGGATGGCTGATAGTATGAGTAGAAAAAAAAGAGATCAGAGATGTAAATATCTTCGGTACAAGGATTAGAAAGGATAGAGCTTTAAGGTTATGATAACAAGAGATTAATAAGAAGAAATGACGGAATTAAGGGTTCAACCAGAATTGATTAAAGAGAAAGGGCTACATAAAGGAAAGAGTTATGGAGAAAGAAATGGAATTCAGTTACAGGAGGGAACGAGAAAGAATAAGGGATAAGAAGGAAATGTAAGGATATATAAGAGGTTTAAAAAGGATATTAATGTTGGTGAGTATTTAAGTGCTTGGGATGCTAGAAAATGAAGACAGAGTAACAGAGGTATAGTAGACGATTACAACTAAAGAGATTCCTGAATGGAAGTGGAAACATATTAAGATAGACTTTGTAGTAGAGTTGCTAAGGCTTAGAGCTAATCATGATGTTATTTGAGTTATTATTGACCGATTAACGAGAGATATTTATTAGATGAATTGGTTCATCTCTAGCTATTTGAATGAGGTAATAGTACGGCATGAAATGACGGGTTCAAATGTATTTGACAGAGATCCGCGACTTAATTAAATAATTCAGACAGACTATGGTTGTGTACTAAATTTTTAAGGTAATTGGAAGGACCATTTACCGTTGATTAGATTTTCTTACGACAACAGTTATTATGACAATTTTGAATTGCTACCTTATGTCGGTTTACTGCGTGTTAGGAAAGTTGCGTATAAGGTTGCGTACCACTCCATGAGTGGTGTATTCATAGTGTATTTCATAAATTACGAAACTATAGAGATTTAGTTAAAATGTTCTATGTTGAGTAACCAATTGAGATATTGAGTCAGTATGAGAGAATGATGAGTAATAGAGGAGTCAAATTAGTATGAGTATGAGGAGAAATCCTAAGGTTGAAGAGTCAACCTAGGAATTTGAGAATGAGATGTTGGAAAATATCCACCTGTGTTGCGTAAGCCGATTCTGAGGACAGAATCCTGTTAAGGGGGAAAGGATGTAAGATCCGGGAAAATTACGTGTTATTATATGATGTGAAATGAAATTTTAATTTCATATTAAGAGTTATTAAATGATTTATCTGTTTAAACGTGCTAAGTTATTCGTTAAATGATTGAATATGTGATATTGTGGTGCTATGTGAAATGTGTGGGGAATTTGAAATTATTTTGAAAAGGGTGTCATACTATTTTATTTTATTTTAATTATCGAAAAGAAAATTTGGATCGTTCCCAAATTATTCGGGAGATTGGTATATCGTTCGTACCAATATTTCATTCGTTAAAGTGGGAGGTACTCAAAAATATTCGTAATAGAGGTATTTTGGTTCGTATATTTTGTATTAAACGATACTTGTATTTATCTGTACTTTATGGATGATTATCGTTTCGAAAAACGTGTATTCTGCTTTATTAAAGGTTTAAAGCATATATTCTGTTATATTGTATTTAAAGCGATCTATCGGATCAGTATCGATTCAAAAATGTCGTTTGGGGTATTATTTTCCGTTTAATATAAAAAGGCAAATCGTACTTTGTTTTTCGTATAATCAAGCTTAATTACAGTTAAAAATCTAAAAACCCCTGAAACGTGTTCTTCGTGTTCTTGAGAATCAAACTCAATTTTGAAGGCGTTATCGGAATCCGATTTCGATGTTCTTGTAACCAAATCGAATCTCTCATCATCCTCTACCTAAATCCATCATCAAAATTCATGTGGGTATGATTTATGAGTTTTTCTTATTTTTAATTAATTTATTTATTTCGAATTTTTAGGTTTAATTTGGGGGAAATCGTGTTATTGGTTGTTCTTGTTAATTGATTGCATAATCATGTTGTTCATGTCATGGGGAGTATGTGGGTGATTTTTAATTTAATTTCTGAGTTGGAAATCGACCAAATCGGAGTTTTTGAAGCTAATCGGAAATTTCCCAGTTTGGACGGAGTTTGAGTTGTGGTGATTGGTTCTCGTTTGTGTTACCACCATTAAATAGATCGGGAGGAGTGGAGTTGATTCATATAATTAGTTTTAAAGTCAGTCGTTGTTTTTGGTTGGCCGGAAAAGCTATCGCCGACGGCGGGGTCCGTTTCCGTGCGTTTTCGAACGATTTTGAATGGTTTTTAACTGGAGTTGTGTGGTTGTTGTGAAGCCCGTGTTTTCCCCTCGAAAATCTGTGTGTTTAGAATTGATTTTGGTGTTGCCGGAATTTTTCCCGGTGGCCGGAACACCGGCCGGATTCTGGGTTTCCGCCGGCTGTTCTTGGCGACCCGGAAAGTTCTTGGCAACCCGTTTTCGAAACCCTACCCGACCCGGTTTTGATCTTAAAAACCCTAAATTCATTTCTAAAAACTGTTTCTGGGTTTTTATTTTAAAAAATAATTCAAAAATAGTTTTATAATTCTAAAAATCATATCTTTGATTTAAAAATACATTTTATTATTCCGAAAATTTTATAAATTCATAAATATTTATTTAAATTCGAAAATTGATTAAATTTAATTATTTTAATTATTTTTGATTAATAATTAATTTATTTAATTAATTGATTAATTCTTTTAATCAGTTAATTCTTAATAATTAATTATTAATTAGATTTAATTAATTAAAAATTAAGTTTAATTATTTTCTAGCTTGGTTTATTTATTTAAAAATAGTTTGAGCATTTAAAGAGTGTCAATTAATTTTATTAATTGATTTAATTGCATTTAAAATACTTATATTGGATTTAAAAATCCGATTTTTGATTTAAAAATTGTTTGTGGCTTATTTAAATTCAAATAAGCTTTGTGTGATGTTTTAAAAATAGTTATAAGTGCTATATGATGTGTATGAGTTGTGTAATGTGTTTTATAGTCCGTATATGCCCGTACTAGGGCTAGTGTCTGAGTTTTAAATATCGTAAATTAGACCGGGCGTTCGATACGTAACCGGTTACTTGTTTAAATGTGTTATGTGAATGATGTGAATTATCTGTTGTTGAGTCATGCATGCGAATAAATTGTGTTGAGACTTGTTTTAGTATTTGGTCGTGTCTAATATCGTCACGAGGGGTAGTTGGAATAGAAATTGTCGGTAATGTTAGAAAGTGAGATTTACAAGGCCGTTGACTTGGATGTTGACTTTTTATAGTATGGGGATTGTCGTCAAGCGAGTTACGTGGATTACTTATGTGGTTGATTGCGATTGGTCTATCAATTGAGATGTGGATGTTTATGCAACAAAGATATCGGTAGGATCGGTAAGTGCGTCGAAGTTAAGTTACAATCATTTATGAAATATGAGGATTATACGTTGAAGACTAAGTACCGTCTCATGTTTGACTATCGAGGCTGGCACGTGGATTCGAAATGGTAGAAGCAGACTAGTGGTATTCACAAGAGCGTTAAAGCAAAGAAGGACGGAAGTCGAGAATCGTGCGATAAGACAGAATAAGGAGGGATCGTATTGTTTCAGCATTACGAAATAGCTAAGGACCAGAGGCAAGTGTTTATACCCTTGCTTATTAATTAAGGGATATTATCTTGAATTATTAGTATGCATGTTGAATGCTTATTACTGAATTTTCAAATGTTGATTTCTTTGCATTGAATTGCAAGTATGTTATTTAATCTCGTAAATTGACGAGTACTCTTTTATACCTTTTGAGTTTAGATTCATATTTTCATATTGATTGGAAAGATATACTTATTATATTGAAAAGTTTGAAGAGATAATTATGGGCCGTATACTAAGACTTTCTTTTAAAAGACATGATTTTAAAACATTAGGTTGGAATATTACCAACCCTAGATGAGCGGGAACTTGTGAACCCTATGAGGGAAAACTTATTCTGAAATTCTGAAGTGGTGTTGCTTGCCCTTCAAGTATTCCATTTTTCACCTTGCACCTATGCAAACCTTGTTATCCTTTCTTGTTAATGCGATCATCTGATCCATTCCCTGATTCGAATTCATATATGATGTGCATGATTTAGTTTACTTCCTTCAAGTACAAGGCTTATCTATTATAAGTACATGTTCGAAGGACTTGAACTATTTCTGTCAGAAGTTGATAAACCCTTGTTTTCTTCATTTATAAACTTCACTTTGAATTCTTCTTAAACTTGAACTTGACTCTCTTGTCATTTACCAGATTGGTAAACCTTAATTAATTCTTCCATAATGTGATGATTTGAACTATTGAGGCCATCTAGAGCCTGTTCTTTGAACCCTACTCTATATTGACTTGTTACCCTTTTCTGTTGATATCATATTGTCTGTTTCATATCAGATTCAATCTTGTTAAGCATGTTATTGTTTATTCTTTGAACCCTACTCTATATTGACTTGTTACACTTTCTGTTGATATCATATTGTCTGTTTCATATCAGACTTAACCTTGTTGAGCATGTCATTGTTTATTCTTCATTGTTATCCCAGTTGTTGCATCGATCTCGTCGATATTTATGATGTTGTTACTTGCCATGTGTACTCCCCATTGTTGTGTCGATCTCGTCGATACTAGATTATATTGCTATCCCTTTATTGATTCTTCATAATTGAACTGTTTCCTGGAACGTGAGTTTTCCAGCAATTGTTGTATTAGGTTTGTCGATTCTTCCGACACCTGATTGTCGAAGTAAGGTTGTCAATTGTTCTGACACCTGACGTATATAATATAGGATTGGAATGTTTTTAAAAATGGACCAATTATTGGTCGGGCCATTTATGGTCGATGTAATTTAGGCCCAGATTGGCCTTGGATCCGTAGAGGACTATGCATGAGCTAGTCCGGGGTTGTTGCGTGGCTGGCCAGCATCACAACCTTTGATTTGATAAAATGTGAAAATCCAATTCTAGAATAAGTTCTTATTTCTGAGATGAGTTACATCCATATGTTTTGTACTTGTGAGTTATGACATGATATTCAGGTTTATTCGTTGCGTAAAATTGTTGGTTGTTGATTAATAAATGGTGGTTTCAATCTTGCTGAAATCACTTACTCTTAATTCATTTGGATTCCAAATAGTCGAAATCCATTTCCTTGATTCCATTGGCAGTCGTGAGATATCTATCTTGATGAGTTTTATTCATACCGCATATCCAGTCGGTACCATGTTGAAGTCTTGAAGTGCGTTCTTTATTTCTTGACCGAGCGTGTTAGCTCATTCTTACCCCTTGATTATTCTAACCTTCTAGAGTTGTTGGTTTCAGAAAATGTTGTGAATAGATCTGTTATCTTAAAAATTAGTATTTTTGTACAAGCTATGGTCTTGAAGACGTATGAGTTATATTTATTTCATATTTTCTACATACTATTGTAGTTATTGTTGATTCGGTCATCGTAACGACCAATATAAATCTTTTGTGTTTTAAAACTATTCGGTTGCGAGAAACTGAATGAGAAATTGTGGTAAATTACCAAACTTAATTTGAAAATTTTAGAGATTTTAATTGTTCAAAAACAAAAGTTGTTATTTGAAAATCCAAAGTTTATTTTGGAAACCTTTCGTATTATATTTAATAATGCGCTTGCTGAGCAATTCATTCGCTCATACTTGTTTTATTTATATATATTTTAGCCTGCCAGAAAGAAGGTGTATTGGCGAGAGTTGTCCGCGTAGCTGATCAGAGATGGGGAAAGATATTAGCGTAAAGACGTTCTGATCCAGAGCATTTGGAGCTAGTGAGAGGTTTTGTATATAGATGTTTTCTATTGAATAATATATTGTATAAGATTAGTTGCCTGGTATACTTCTTATCGAAGTTATACTAGTGTATTAGAATTTTTGTAAAGAGAATGGTTGTAAGGAAGAAAGATTGTTGTAATGTAATGAAATTTGGATTCTTGTTTCTAGCACTATAACCTTTAAAGATTCTTGGTAGAGTTGGGGTCACAAATATTATTATTATTGTGTTGATTTTATATTGAACAGGTTGTTTGGATTAAGAGTGCAGTGTGACGACCAAATCATTTGACCCCGGATTTGGGGGCGTTACAGCAGGTACCTTTTCTCTGAATTCAGTTAGCGCAAATGTTTTATTTGATTCTGGAGCAACTAAATCTTTTATATCGTGGGATTTTGCGCGTAAATTGAAACTTAAAGCCCAGCCATTAAGGGATTCCCTACAAGTAGAAATAGCTAACCACGAAATAGTCCGAGTTTATCAGATTCACCCAAACTGCAGATTGAAAATAGGGGAACAGTCTTTTTGTGTGGATTTGATTCCTTTTAAATTAGGAGAATTTGATGTCATTTTGGGGATGGATTGGTTGTCTCGCAATAACGCGCAGATAGACTGTAAAGGGAAAAGGGTTAGATTAAATACCCCAGGAAAGAAGGAAATAGTGTTTAAAGTAATGAAACAGACACAGAAGTTTCTAACCATGGCGCAAACCAAAAGATTGTTACGAAAGGGATACGAGGCTTACTTAGCTTATGTTGTAGACACCCAGAGAGAGGTGCCCAGTTTACAGGACATCCCAGTAGTCAATGAGTTCGAAGATGTGTTTCCACAAGATCTTCCAGGATTACCACCCGATAGGGTAATTGAATTTGCTATTGAGTTAGCCCCGGGGACGGCGCCAGTTTCGAAGGCCCTGTACCGGTTAGCCCCAGTAGAAATGAAAGAACTAGCTACCCAGTTACAAGAACTATTGGAGAAGGGTATGATAAGACCTAGTGTGTCATCGTGGGGGGCACCAATGTTGTTTGTTAAGAAGAAAGATGGGAGTATGAGGTTATGCATCGACTACCGAGAGTTGAACAAGCTAACTATAAAGAATAAGTACCCATTACCCAGAATAGATGATTTGTTCGACCAGCTAAAGGATGCTGTGTACTTCTCTAAAATTGACCTGAGAACCGGATATCACCAATTGAAGATTAAACCCAAAGATATCCCAAAGACTGCATTCCGTACCAGATATGGACATTATGAGTTCTTGGTGATGTCGTTTGGATTGACCAATGCCCCAGCAGCTTTCATGGATTTGATGAATAGGGTGTTCAAGAAGTATTTGGACGAGTTCATTATAGTTTTCATCGATGATATTCTTATCTACTCAAAGACAGAGGCAGAACATGCAGAACATTTGAGGATAGCCCTAGGAATACTCAGGAAGGAACAATTGTATGCCAAATTCGCAAAGTGTGAATTCTGGAGAAATGAGGTTCAGTTTTTAGGACACGTGATCAATAAGGAGGGAGTGTTGCTTGACCTCTCCAAGATAGAGGTAGTTTCAAACTGGGAACGGCCAACCACACCAACAGAGGTAAGAAGTTTCATAGGATTAGCAGGGTATTATAGAAGATTTGTTAAGGATTTTGCGAAGATCGCAGCCCCGTTAACCCGACTTACCCATAAAACTGAGAAGTTTGAATGGACGGAAAAGTGCGAGAATAGTTTCCAAGAGCTAAAGGAGAAACTGGTGACTGCCCCTGTGTTGGCATTGCCAGATGGAAAAGGAGATTTTGTGATTTACAGTGATGCTTCGCATAAGGGATTAGGGTGCGTGCTGATGCAGCACGGTAAGGTAATCGCGTATGCGTCAAGACAATTGAAGGAATATGAGATTCGATATCCTACTCACGATCTAGAACTAGCAGCAGTAGTTTTCGCTTTAAAGATTTGGAGGCACTACTTGTATGGAGAGAAATGCGAGATTTACACTGACCATAAGAGCCTCAAGTACATCTTTACCCAAAAGGAGCTCAACATGCGCCAGAGAAGATGGTTAGAGTTGATCAAGGATTATGACTGTGAAATTCTTTATCACCCAGGGAAAGCCAATGTGGTGGCTGACGCCCTTAGTAGGAAAGAGAGACTCAAGATGATAATGTCTTCAGAAGAGCTGGTTAGAGAATTTGAAAAGATGGAAATAGAAGTGAAGGTAACCGGAAACGGTACCGAGAAGCTGTTTGAGATTTCACTACAGCCAGAGCTGTTAGAAAAGATCAGAAGATGTCAAGAAAGAATGATGAGTCAATGACGGGAGAAGAGATCCACACTGTCAAGGATGATAAAGGAATAATGAGGTATACTTACCGAATTTGGATTCCGAATGTTCGAGAACTAAAAGATGAGATTTTACACGAGAGTCACAGTTCAAGGTATTCAATTCACCCAGGAAGCACCAAGATGTATGGAGATTTGAAAGAATACTACTGGTGGCCTAACATGAAAAAGGACATAGCAGAGTGGGTAAGCAGATGCTTGACCTGCCAACGAGTGAAAGCGGAACACCAGAGGCCCAGTGGACTTTTACGACCCTTAGAGATTCCCGAATGGAAATGGGAACACCTAGCCATGGACTTCGTAGTAGGTTTACCAAGGACCAAGGCCAATCATGACACCATATGGGTAATCATAGACAGACTGACGAAGTCAGCTCACTTTCTTCCGATCAACGAAAGGTACACTGTCGACAGACTAGTGGATATTTACTTGAAAGAAATAGTGGTGCGACACGGAGTCCCACTCGCCATAGTATCTGACCAAGATCCCAGATTTAACTCCAGATTCTGGAGAAGCTTCCAAGAATGTGTAGGAACCCGGTTAAATATGAGTACTGCCTATCACCCACAAACAATTGGACAAAGTGAAAGGACCATCCAAACCCTAGAGGATATGTTAAGAGTCTGTGCTATAGACTTTAAAGGAAGTTGGGACGATCACCTTCCACTGATTGAGTTTTCCTACAACAATAGTTTTCATGCAAGCATAGGAATGCCACCTTACGAGGCCCTTTATGGAAGAAGATGCCGATCTCCCTTGTATTGGGATGAAGTGGGAGAGCGGAAGATGCTTGGGCCCGAAGTGGTCCAACGGACTAAGGACATAGTAGATCTAATCAGAGGATGGCTGTTAGCAGCCCAAGATAGACAAAAGAAGTATGCTGATTTGGCCCGGAAGGACAAGGAATATGAAGTGGGAGACCTAGTGTTCTTAAAGGTATCTCCTTGGAAAGGTTTGATGATGTTTGGAAGGAAAGGAAAACTGAGTCCTAGATACATTGGACCATTTGAGATCTTAAGACGTCTTGGGAAGTTAGCATATGAACTAGCATTACCCCCAAACCTGCAACAAGTGCATAATGTGTTTCATGTTTCAATGCTAAGGAAATACAACCCGGATGCTAAACACATAGTGGAATACGAACACGTAGACATGCAGCCAGACCTAACCTATGTGGAGCAACCTGTGGAAATCATAGATCAAAAGGAACAAGTGCTCCGGAACAAGGTCATCAAGCTAGTTAGAGTTTTGTGGCAAAACCATAATGTGGAAGAATCAACCTGGGAACTAGCAAGTGCTATGCTGGAAAAGTACCCCCATTTGTTTTCAGACTGATTCCGGGACGGAATCCTTTTAAGAAGGGGGGCCGTAATATCCCCAAATTTTGTACTTATTTAAGAACCATTGATGAATAGTAACTTTTGTTAAAGAACCACTCATGAATAGTAACTTTTTCGTTTAGAAAAGTTTTCAGACCACCCTATGTACGTGACGGTATAATGAACTTTCGAAGTCGTATTAGTGATCTACGATGTAAATGAAGGAATGCAAAAGCCGTCAGAATCAAAAAATAGTATTTCTGTTTTCTCCGAAATTTCACCAATAACTGATGGATTAATCATTATTTGAAAATACTGGAGGATTTAAATTATCAATTCCATGGATATGGATTTAATAAAAGAATTAGTGATGTCAAGGACGTTTACGGTAAACTACTTCGATAGAACACTTAAGAAACCCTGCGAACATTCTACGAGATTAAGCGGTGACGGAACAACGCGACACTTACAGGATTAAATATAGGCATGGAAGTAACATATAACAAGATTAATCCAAGGAATGCAACAATTGTATCATCCATGTGAAAAGGAACAACCAGTAAAGCTACTTTATCTCCAAACTCTCTCATTGCTTGACACATGTCCTGATGATGAGGCAAAAAAGGCTATGACTCACCACATTACTACAAAATATCACATTTTCTATCAAAATCAACCAAGGCAAAAAGCAAGAAAAGAATCTTCCCCTTTGAAGAAAACATTCGGCCATTTTTATACATCCAAGGTATAATTTTCAAAGATCATCTTCCAAGCTTCCATAAATCATGACGTTGGATTCAAAAGTTTCCTAATTCCTAGACTAAGGTATGCTCTAATTCCTAGCTTCATCCATGGATTGTAACATGCTTGAATCTTAGATCAAAGATGAGGGTGAATAGTGAAATGAATAGTAATCTTTTGTGTTCTTGATTTTGTTCTTAAAGATTAAGCTTGTTAAGGATAGTATAAAGCTCAAGGAAGGATTATAAGCTATTGAGGGTGTTTATAAAGCATCAAGGAAGGTATAACTCTTGAAACCCTTGGTTATAATTTGATTTATATGGTTAGTTTAAGTATAGATTAGTTAGTATGATCATAAGGATGAATGATTGATTTCGATGAAAGATTGATGTTGTTTTGAGGATGAATAAGTAGATGTTGGTTTTGACTATGGTTGATGATGATTATGGATTAGTAATGATGTTGAGGAATTGACTTGGTGATTTGGTTGGATTGATCATGTAAAGTTTATGATTAAACTTTGGAATCATTAAAACATAGCCGTTATAATGCCCGATTTTCCTTAACCTTGTTTTGTTTGTGATGTTCGAACATAATAACTTCTGTCCAAGATCACCACTGCCCATTATAGTGTAGGTCTTGTTTCAAGGTTCGTTTTTGTGCGAAGATCATGTGAATCCGATTTACGGTTTAGGAGAAACAAGTATTTTAGTAAAGGATGTTTCGCGAAACCAAACTATACCACTTAGCCAACTTTGAGGCAATGATCAGACCTCTTAAGCGACTTATTAGAATGTGAAACTTTGTGCTAACATGCTAGGTACGTGTAGGAAGACCCTCGAAAAGATTTCGTGTTAAAAGGATTTGATCTCTATTTTATAAAAAATGCGTGAGCGAGCATGCGCGAGTGAAAGTTCTTAAAGAGTTAACTTGAAAATGAACTTGTTACTTGAGATAGTACGTACTTAGTGTCATACAAGTATTAAGTGATTAATCTCGGATATTTTGACTATGTATAGATCGTCGGATCAACCCGAGGCACACTACCCCTACCTCACCACCAGGCAAGTTTTCGAAACCTATGCTTACTGTTGTTGTGATAATAAACTACTTTCATATATGATGTGCAAATGAGAAGTATACATGTTTTATTCCCAAGTACATTGCGATATATAAATTGCATGCTTGTCTTCGAACTGCTGTATATAGTGATACTCGAGGTTATGATTTAATTACGTGCTTCCAAGCTAAATATGGGATATTAGTTAGAAGTCAGGTTTTTATAAATGCCCTAGGTAAAGGGAGTATGATTTTATTCTTTAGACCGGAAGTAGTTATATTTTCCGTATATGTTAAAGATTATTTTTCCGATAAAGATATCGGGTAACTGTTATTCGAAAATTATTTATTTAATGAATATTATTTGGAATATTCATTTAATGATTATTTATTTAATGAATATTATTTTGAATATTCATGTAATCATTATTTATTTAATGAATATTATTTTGAATATTCATTTAATCATTACTTATTTAATGAATATATTTTTGAATATTCATTTAAAATTTATTTATTTAATAAATATTATTTGATTATTTATTAAATACTTTTAACACGTTTTAAAATGAGTTATATTATTTAAAGTTTATCCTCGACCTTCAATAATTACGAAGGATATTCTAAGCGGTACTATTAATTATTTTAAACCAAGAGGAGGTTCCCAAACACTGTTTTTCCATTTAAATCTATCTTTTAAGAGGATTTAAATACTCGCTCAACTACCAAAAATATGGGAAACCTGATTTAAGTGACTGCTACTCATTTTAAACTCTCAACTCAAAACTGTCAGGGGACAGATATTTTCTCGGGGCAATTTAATTGCTGCAAGTCAAATGTTGTGTTACCACCTCAACGATCGAGGGGTAAATTGATGGAACAAGTCGATATCCATTAACAAGCAATAGCTTGGGAAATATTGGGGAATCTTCCTTTCCAACCTAGATATAACTACTGAGTGGAGTCGTATCAACAAGTATTACACTTGGGGAAGGGGGACGATCTTTACGTTTCAGAGTCATGGATTTCATCCGAACTAGGAGCAGTGTAAGAGGTCGAGTCGCGCCGACCCATCATTTTTTTATTGCCCCAAATGGGCCGGGAGATCCAGAAAGGCGGTAGACGATGTCAGGCCGTCGTGTTCTTCCATCTACATGTAGAAAACATTTTTAGTTGTACGACCTGCTACTGATCATAGTGAGGTTGGGACAACTGGCGCGGTGATTACTCCAGTATTGGTTCATCATCCAATTTGGATAATTCTGCAACATGTATTGAAAGGGACTAAGAATGACATCCTTGGTACAGGTTTACCGATCATGTTGGCAGGGAGTTTCTCCAACATGTATTGAAAGGGACTAAGGATGACGTTCTTGGTACAGGTTTACCGATCATGTTGGCAGAGGGTTTTCTGCAACGTGTATTGAAAGGGGCTAAGGATAACACCCTTGGTTCAGGTTTACCGATCACGTTGGCAGTGGGCTGAAAAGTGTTCAAAAATGAAGTTACAATAAATCCTTGCAACTTCATCTTTTATTTTATGAGTTATGACTCTGATGAAACCATACTCAGATTATATATGCATAAGTGGATTTTGGGTTACGGAATCATTATATTAATTTTCCTCGTAACTTCATCTTTTAGGTTATACTGGTATCTCATCCGTTTAATGCATAGCATGTGGTTTCAAAGATATTTTCAAACTGTTATATACTGATGATCTGTCATAAACTATTTTGGTGGGCTCTATTGCTCACCCTTGCTTTATTTATTTATATCACAACAACAGCTAGAGCAGATGGCCCACAACAGGCGCACTCAGCGCAAGCAGGTATCAGCCGTCAGAGATTTACCCGCTGATGTCGTAGTCGCCATAGCTGAGGTAGTAGCAACCAGTAGTCTAAGACTACAGCTTTTGTGTATCAGACTTATTTATATTTATGACTAATGTTAGCAACGACAAGAACTATTAAGTGTACTCTGTAATCATTTTAGGTTTGTAATAACTTATAAATTGTGCATCCTATGACTAGATACTTATTCCAATTTCATCTCTGGGACTATAACTAGTTGTGTATGGTGTTGTTATTGCGGGGTCACAGTATGCAGTTTAATTGTTTTGATTCAAGTTCAAGTGTTATTGATGGAAATTGAGACCGTGACGACCGGATCCCCGACCCCGGATCTGGGGCTGTTACAGTATTCATTGATGATATTTTGATATATTCTAAGACGGAAGAAGAACATGCGAATCACTTGTGGATTGTATTGGAGATTTTAAGACAAGAAGAACTATACGCAAAGTTTTCAAAATGTGAATTCTGGTTAAGGGAAGTTCATTTCCTAGGGCACGTGGTAAGTAGTGAAGGCATCAAAGTAGATCCAGCCAAGATTGAAGCAGTGAAGGATTGGGAAAGACCAAGGACACCAACTAAAGTTAGAAGTTTCTTGGGATTACCCGGATATTATCGGAGATTTGTACAGGATTTTGCAAAGATAGCTACTCCAATGACCAAGCTGACAAGGAAAAGCCAACGATTCATATTGAATGACAAATGCGAAGAGAGTTTCCAAGAGTTAAAGAAAAGATTAACTACGGCACCAGTGTTAATGCTACCAGACGATCAAGGTCAATTTGTAATCTATAGTGATGCGTCTTACAAAGGATTGGGTTGTGTACTTATGCAACATGACAAAGTAATTGCTTATGCGTCGAGACAATTGAGACCTCACGAACAGAAATATCCTACACATGATTTGGAATTATCAGCGATCGTATTTGCACTGAAGATATGGAGACATTACTTGTACGGGGAGAGATGTGAAATTTACACCGATCACAAAAGTCTGAAGTATATCTTTACTTAGAAGGAGCTGAACATGAGGCAGAGAAGATGGTTGGAACTAATCAAGGATTACGACGTTTCTATAAATTATCACCCCGGCAAGGCAAACGTGGTAGCAGATGCATTGAGCAGAAAAGAAAGATTGAATATGCTGACGATGACCAAAGAATTGTACAGAGAGTTTGAGAAGTTAGAGATAGAAGTACGTGTTCCGAAGGACGCGACAGAAATGATTTACGCCATAATGTTTCAACCTGAATTGTTGGAAAAGATACGGAAATGCCAAGAGCAAGTCATGAACGACAATGCAAATAGTTTAACTGGCGAGGAAATATGTAGCCAACTGGACGACAAAGGAATCTTAAGGTTTGCTTCTCGAATATGGGTACCTAATGTAGCAGAACTAAAGAATGAAATTTTGCACGAAGCGCATAACTCAAAGTATTCAATTCATCCTGGAAGCACGAAGATGTATCGAGATCTTAAAATGAACTTTTGGTGGCCAGATATGAAAAGAGAAATTGCTGAATGGGTGAGTAAATGTTTTACATGTCAAAGAGTCAAGGCGGAACATCAAAGACCAAGTGGATTACTGCAGCCGTTAGAAATTCCTGAATGGAAGTGAGAACACATCGCAATGGACTTTGTGGTAGGATTGCCTAGAACGAAGACTAACCATGATGCTATTTGGGTTATTGTAGATCGATTGACGAAATCCGCACATTTTCTTCCTATTAACGAGAGATTCTCGCTGGATAAGTTAGTTCGTTTATATGTTAAAGAAATCGTGGTACGGCATGGAGTTACAGTGTCAATAGTATCTGATCGAGACCCTCGATTCAACTCAAGATTCTGGAGAAGTTTTCAAGAATGTTTAGGCACCGAATTGGGAATGAGTACGGCTTATCACTCGCAGACAGACGGTCAAAGTGAAAGGACAATTCAAACCATCGAAGACATGCTTAGAAAGTGTGCACTTGATTTTAAAGGTAATTGGGACGATCATCTGTTCACACAAAATCACGCAAGCGTACGCGGTCAACAAGTAATATATAAAAGTAGAGTTCGTTCCCACAGAGACTGCTTTGGTTACTATAGTTATGCACTTATGCAACAATGTATGGCTATTGTTCAATGCTAAGACAAGTATCAAGTTTGTGTTTTGATTAACTAAATTAACTATTCAACTTAACAAGAATTTAATTAACTAAATAGATTGCTGTTTAATTACTTATGAGAATAAACATAGGATCCTAACTTCATTAAATACTTCATCTAGAGCCTTTTGTCTTTAATCAGTGCATGTGACGGTTGTGATAACTAATCGGATAACACGAAATCAGTACACGCTACCTTTCAGTATACGTATACCAAACCACTCATACATCCACAAAAGAGATAGAAGTTGGGCAGACACCAATTATGCTTAGACCCTATATGTCTATAAGATTTGAAAACATAACGGTTTAACGAGCAAGTTATCCATTCAGATTACATAGGGCAGGTAAGATGGTTAAAATCACCTACGAATCATGCATGACAAACATACATAAACCTATGCTAGCATGGCAAGTCTAAACCTCTATATCCACTTTCACAATCAATAGAGATTAACAAACAACTTTAGATGTTAGCTACGCATCCAAGAAGAATAAGCACAACCAAACTAGGATATCAATTAACCATCACACACACATCTTTAAAACAACTAACTACTAAAATCCATAAATAAATCCGTTAGAATCCCACGACGACGATTAGTTCATAATAGAACCGTTCATCATCGTGGGTTCTGATGAAAACATGATAATAATAAGTCTAGAATACTGAATAAAAGTGCTAGGGTTTATGAAAGAACAAACGAAAACCAACGAGAATCCAAAGTATCGCCTAATTAGAAGAATACAAAGATAAATTGAAAAGTAGATCTTCGTAATCAGTCGTCTTCTTGTTCTCCTTGATGGTGGATGAATATGTATGTATGTATGCCAATATATATCTCAGAATTCGTCCACCAATAGTTTATATAGGCTGCAGGGCTGACTGGTCTTCTGGCAACTTTCCTTTTCTGACTTGAAATTGCCTTCTTCAGCATGTTTAGGGCGCGGGCGCGCATATAAGGGCGCGGGGGCGCTTGGTTACTGTTCGCAATCTGACATTTTGCTTTTCTTGTCTTTTCCTTGCACTCTCTCGCTCCGCAACCACTTGACCTTCACAAACATGCTCAAAACACCGTTGCAATCCACAGGAACTCCACATCTCTGCTGACAACTCAACTCTGCAATTACTAACACCAAACATATCAAAAACACCACAAACTTGAGAACAAAACAACCAATTTAAGCTAATTTAGGACGATCCTAGTGGATATGAAATCCACTTATCACACCCCCAAACTTAAACCGATGCTTGTCCTCAAGCATAAACAGACTCTACTAACTATAATGCAATGCATGGATGCAACTAATATGAAAATGCAAACGATCCCCTCAAACTAACCATAACCAATAAACAAGCCAATATCTCAAGGAATGCAATCTTTCAAACAGAGTTCGACCAAATCCCCTTATACCGACCATACAAACACAGAAACGTGCGTGTGTGCAATGCTCATCAATATACTCTCAGACTAAATCAAGACCATATCCTATTCTTCACCAAAACAACCACAAGCTTATAAATAGAATGAACTCTAGACACGAGAAACCACTTAAAGACACCTCAAAATCCACTTGAGCTAGACAGGAATTCATGCTTTATTACGACACACAATACTATACACAACAAACATGCTTATTTGACCGTGCAATGGATGAGACCCCAAAAGGCTTATACAATAATACCCATGTAGCGAGCGTTAGGTTAGTGGATCCAAGACCGGAAAAGTCTTAGGTCACTAGGCACAAAGTCCCCTAGAACTTAATTTCTCGAGTATTAAAGAGCTCAACCTGATCAATTCTGCATAAAAACAACTCTTTTTTTTTCTTTTTTTTTCAACAATTTCGGAATGAGTGCGCTTTGCTTTTTCTCATCCCACCCTAGACTACTCATCTTTTAAATGAGCGGCTACTAGCCATTTGACGCCTAGCCTTTATTGACAACTAGCATGAAATCCCTGGTTTCCCTCAAACTTAGACTTAAGTGCTTCTTCAATTTCAAGAGAATAGAATACATTCTAAATATAAGCAAGTGGTTAAATTCTAACTTCCAAACAAACATGGTCTGATCAAATCTAAAAGCAACCAATGAAACTTATGAAATTAATTTGTTTCTGGCATGCAAGTCAATTCCTAGGAACTTAATCAACCCTCTATTCATCACTACCACACTCCCATCAACATCGACTCATCAACCAAGAAATAGTCAAGTCCTACGGGATCATGAAATATGCATGCTATGCAAATGCAACTAAATGGACTCACATAATAGATATAAACAAATATGCAAACAGAATGCTCTATATGACATAAACATGCTAAGATATGAATGAACTAACTACAAATGCAATATGAATCCTATATGACACACACACACTAACCTTCCCTAATTACCACCCCCAAACTTACAATATTCAATGTCCTCATTGAAGGTAATAAAAAGGAAAGATGCAGAGAATACCTAATCATCAGCAGGACCACCCTCCTCGGGTGATGTATCCGACGGTGGATAAACATAATCCGCTCCAAAGTCAGGCCAAGCAATATCAACTCCAGTGGCTCTGAATGCAGCACTCAAAGCCTGGGTC
Source organism: Heracleum sosnowskyi (assembly GCA_030848705.1). Lineage (NCBI taxonomy): Eukaryota > Viridiplantae > Streptophyta > Magnoliopsida > Apiales > Apiaceae > Heracleum > Heracleum sosnowskyi. Next base: position 72,167,649 of record CM061241.1, on the reverse strand, counting down.
AACTCCTGAGCAAAACGGCTATGACTGTCATGCATCGCATCAATGCGCCGCGTCAGCCGCCTATACTGCACATCCCCTAAACTAGACCTATCCACCTCACGCTGAATCATAGATGGATCCTAGGGGGAAACAAAACAAACTCTTTTTTGTCTTTTTTTTTAAACAGAATATTAATACTGCATATTCGCGTGTGTTGCCTCCCACGAAGCGCTTGTTTTACGTCAATAGCTTGACGTGAATCCTTCTCATCCAGTTGCAAGAACGGTGAACGTCGACTCACGGTTCACCGTATTACCAACGTCATAATTCAGCCGCTGACCATTAACCTTGAACGCTTCGTCCGGAAACTTATGGAAAATCTCTACTGCATCATGCGGAAATGCTGATTTAACCGTGATAGGCACCGACCACCTCGACTTACGCTTTCCTGGAAAAAATCTGAAGCGAGACTTGAAACGCAGAACTAGCTTACCAAGCACAAATGAATGTTTCACCACCCATCTTTCATGTCAGTCCTTAACCTTCTCCTTATATAACCTGTTGCTCTCGTAGACTTTGCCATACCTCAATTGATCTTGCAGTGGTTGGAGTTCAAATGTAGGAGCTTCTTCCATAGATGGTTTAAGTCGCTCCAGAGAATTGTTCAGCTCTGCTAATCCAAGAGATTCGAATGACATGTCAATCTTCCTTTTCCACGGAGGCGCATTCAACAACTGAAGTTGCTCTGCTCTTTCTTCGTCTTCGATATCAGAATCCCCTATCAAGATTCTCTCCCCTGTATCTGACTTCAGCGGTTGTTCAATCTCTGTATTGACGACAGAATCGACCATCTCCAATTTAAAGCACTCTTCTTCCTCAGTTGGAAATTTCATTGCCTTGAACACGTTAAAAGCGACCTTCTGATTTTGAACCCTCATTGTAAGCTCTCCTTTCTGCAAATCGATCAAAGTACGGCCTGTAGCCAAGAACGGTCTTCCCAAGATAATAGGAATCTTCTTATCTTCCTCAAAGTCCAGAATAACAAAATCAGCAGGAAAAATGAGCTTATCCACTTTAACCAAAACATCCTCCACTATACCCCTTGGGTATGTGATCGACCGATCAGCCAGCTGTAAAGACATGTTTGTAGGTTTAGGCTCTATCAATCCAAGTTGCATGAAAACAGACAACGTCATCAGATTAATGCCAGCTCCCAAGTCACACGAACACTTGTTGAAAGATAGATTGCCGATTGTGCACGGTATGGTGAAACTTCCTGGATCCTTGAGTTTTGGAGGTAACTTCTACTGTAGAATAGCACTGCACTCTTCAGTTAAAGCCACGGTCTCCAAGTCTTCTAGTTTCAACTTCCGAGATAGAATACCCTTCATGAACTTTGCGTAGCTCGGCATCTGTTCAAGAGCTTCCGCAAAAGGTATATTTATATGTAAACCTCCAGAAACTTAGCGAACTGCTTATCCAACTTCTGCTTCTGAAGACGTTTAGGGAATGGCGGAGGAGGATAGACCTCCTTGATCTCTATATTCTGCTTCAGAACAGATTTCTCAGTCGAATTGTCACGCTTTTCCGCTTCGTTTCCCCCAAACTGGATTTTTCCACTTTTTCTTCACTTTCTGGCAGAACCTCAGGCGCGGGCGCGCTCCCTAGGGCGCGGGCGCGCCCACCTTCTGTTGGGAATCCAGAAATTTTCTCGTTTTGCTCTTTTTCTGAGTTCTGGTCCCCTGTAACTTTTCCAGATCGCAAGGTAACTGCTTTAACATGTTCCTTGACCTCTCTTTTGCCAGGATTAGCTTCCGTATCACTAGGGAGAGTTCCCTGTGGTCTATTCAGCAAGGCATTGGCAATCTGACCGATTTGATTCTCCAAAATCTTGATAGAAACAGCTTGGCTCTTGCACATTAGCCTCAATTCTTCCAATTCAGACTTTTCATTAGATGACTAACCAGCATTGCCATGAGATGGTTGATGAAACCCTGGAGGTTGATACGGTTGTCTTGGAGCATACTGTTGCTGAAAACCAGAAGGGTTGAATGGCTTAGCTCCAAATTGTTGACCTTGAAACTGCTGATACGGTTGCTGTGGTTGATTTTGACCACCCTGATTGTTACTCCAGCTGAAATTAGGATGGTTCCTGTTGTTGGGATGATAGGCATTAGGCACTGGCTGTTGTGATCTCTGGAAATTGCTCACGAACTGTGCCGATTCACTAGATATGGCACACTGATTCGTGTCATGTGCACCTACACATAGCTCACAAACACTAGCCACCTGCTGAACTCCATAGTTGGACAGAGAATCAAGTTTCATTGACAAAGCCTTCAGCTGAGCTGCTATTTCCGTAGCTGCATCCACTTCCAGAACCCCTGCTACCTTGCCTTGTGATAACCTCTGAGTTGGATTCTAGTATTCATTAGCAAACATCATCTCAATAAGTTCATAAGCCTCATCGTAGCTTTTAGCCCAAAGAGCTCCACCTGATGCCGCATCAAGCATTGGTCGATATTGACCTCCCAGTCCATTGTAGAAACAATTAATCACCATCCAATCAGGCATTCCATGATGTGGACACTTCCTAAGCATCTCCTTGTAACGCTCCCAAGCTTCACATAAAGTTTCTCCAGAATGTTGTGCAAACTGAGTAAGGGCATTCCTGATTGCTGCTGTTTTAGCCATCGGGAAGAATTTAGTGAGAAACTTCTGAGCAAGATCCTCCCATGTCGTAATAGAACCTGCTGGTAAAGAATGCAACCAGCCCTTAGCCTTATCCCTCAGAGAGAATGGGAAAAGTCTCAGCTTCACAGCATCTTCTGACACTCCGTTGAACTTGAAGGTGTCGCAAATCTCAATGAAATCCCTAATATGCATATTAGGGTCTTCCGTTGGAGCACCCCCAAACTGAACTGAATTCTGCACCATCTGAATCGTGCCAGGCTTGATTTCAAAAGTATTAGCTGCAATAGCCGGCCTGACAATGCTAGATTGAATGTCATTGATCTTTGGCTGAGAATAATCCTTCAAAGCCTTCGTTTCTGTTGCTGTTGGTTCTCCAATAACTAGACTTAATTCAAGTTCTTCTTTCCGAGATTGAGAACGTGTTCGCATACACGCTCACTAAAGTATCTAAAACACACCAAACAAATTAAAATTGATGAGTATAATCCGAGTCAGTGAACTTTAACGACCACTGATGACAAGCACATAAACTAAATAATAACACCGAGTCCCTGGCAGCGGCGCCAAAAACTTTTTCGCACAAAATCACGCAAGCGTACGCGGTCAACAAGTAATATATGAAAGTAGAGGTCGTTCCCACAGAGACTGCTTTGGTTACTATAGTTATGCACTTATGCAACAATGTATGGCTATTGTTCAATGCTAAGACAAGTATCAAGTTTGTGTTTTGATTAACTAAATTAACTCTTCAACTTAACAAGAATTTAATTAACTAAAGAGATTGCTGTTTAATTACTTATGAGAATAAACATGGGATCCTAACTTCATTAAATAATTCATCTAGAGCCTTTTGTCTTTAATCAGTGCATGTGACGGTTGTGATAACTAATCGGATAACACGAAATCAGTACACGCTACCTTTCATTATACGTATACCAAACCACTCAAACATCCACAAAAGAGATAGAAGTTGGGCAGACACCAATTATGCTTAGACCCTATATGTCTATAAGATTTGAAAACATAACGGTTTAACGAGCAAGTTATCCATTCAGATTACATAGGGCAGGTAAGATGGTTAAAATCACCTACGAATCATGCATGACAGACATACATAAACCTATGCTAGCATGGCAAGTTCTAAACCTCTATATCCACTTTCGCAATCAATAGAGATTAACAAACAACTTTAGATGTTAGCTACGCATCTAAGAAGAATAAGCACAACCAAACTAGGATATCAATTAACCATCACACACACATCTTTAAAACAATTAACTACTAAAATCCATAAATAAATCCGTTAGAATCCCACGACGACGATTAGTTCATAATAGAACCATTCCTCATCGTGGGTTCTGATGAAAACATGATAATAATAAGTCTAGAATACTGAATAAAAGTGCTAGGGTTTATGAAAGAACAAACGAAAACCAACGAGAATCCAAAGTATCGCCTAATTAGAAGAATACAAAGATAAATTGAAAAGTAGATCTTCGTAATCAGCCGTCTTCTTGTTCTCCTTGATGGTGGATGAATATGTATGTATGTATGCCAATATATATCTCAGAATTCGTGCACCAATAGTTTATATAGGCTGCAGGGCTGACTGGTCTTCTGGTAACTTTCCTTTTCTGACTTGAAATTGCCTTCTTCAGCATGTTTAGGGTGCGGGCGCGCCTATAAGGGCGCGGGGGCGCTTGGTTACTGTTCACAATCTGACATTTTGCTTTTCTTGTCTTTTCCTTGCGCTCTCTTGCTCCGCAACCACTTGACCTTCACAAACATGCTCAAAACACCATTGCAATCCACATGAACTCCACATCTCTGCTGACAACTCAACTCTGCAATTAATAACACCAAACATATCACAAACACCACAAACTTGAGAACAAAACAACCAATTTAAGCTAATTTAGGACGATCCTAGTGGATATGAAATCCACTTATCATCATCTACCCTTAGTAGAGTTCTCAGATAATAATAGTTTTCACGCGAGTATCGGGATGCCACCTTACGAAGCTTTATATGGACGAAAGTGTCGATCTCCAGTATATTGGGAAGAAGTTTGTGAACGAAAAGTGATAGGGCCAGAATTAGTAAAACAGACAAAGGAAGTGATTGAATTGATTCAGAAAAGGTTGATAACAGCTCAGAAACGGCAGAAGAAATATGATGACCTAGCAAGAAAGGATATGGGATTCGAAGTCGGAGAACAAGTGTTACTAAAAGTTTCACCATGGAAAGGATTAGTTAGGTTTGGAAAGAAAGGGAAATTGAGTCCGAGGTACGTTGGACCATTTGAGATTTTGAAGCAGATTAGGAAAGTAGCTTACGAGTTAGCGTTACCCCCGCATGTGCAGCACGTTCATAATGTGTTTCACGTATCCATGCATAAGAAGTATCGACCAGATTCGAACCATGTAATAGAGTATGAACCCATAGAAGTCCAGTCAGATTTATCTTATGTAGAGCGACCAATTCAGATATTGGATCGTAAGGAAAAAGTATTAAGAAATAAGACTGTAGTGTTAGTAAGAGTTTTGTGGAGAAATCCTAAGGTGGAAGAGTCTACCTGGGAGTTAGAGAGTGATATGTTAGAGAAGTATCCCCAGTTGTTTCCTTGATCTGATTCTGAGGACATAATCCTATTAAGGGGGAAGGATGTAAGATCTGTGAACTTTATTAATAATATAAATTGTATTATATGTGTGGAATACTTATTATGAAATATTTTGAGTTATGATGATAAGGATTGTTAAGTGTTTATGTGTAAATTGGTGTGTCGAAAGCCTCGTTCAAATATTTTGTCATTTGAAAATATCTTCAATTTTGAGCCCCGTTTTGATAATTCAAGGGCCCCGTTGAAATTTTGTTCATCATTATTATTCCTTCATCATTTGTGTTCGAATCATTATCGGAGGATTTCTTCATATTATTATATCCCTTATTATCCGATATGATCACTAGTAATTGTTTTATTCAAAGGAAGAAAAATTATTCTAAACCCTAACCCTAATTTTTCTAGGGTAATTGATATATCGTCCGTATCAATAAATACATCTGTTACAGCCCCAGTATTCTTGAGCATTAGTTATATAAATGATATGTATTGATTTGGATAACTATCAGTCTTTTTGGATAGCTATCACCTCGTAAAACGTGTATTTTACATTATTAGGGTTTTAAAGCGAACCAGTGGATCAATATCGATCCAAAAATGTCGTTTAGGGTATTATTTTCCACTAAGTATAAAAAGGAGAATCGTACATTATACTTCATATAATCCGTATTAAAAATACAGAAAATATAAAATTCCCGAACCGTGTTCATCGTGTTCTTGAAAATCAAAATCAAATTCGAAGGTGTTATTGAAATCCAAAGCCAAAGTTCAAGTACTCAAATCAAAGATCTTGAGCTCTAGTTTCAGAATCTTCCAACCTCATCATCATCTGGTAATTTTTCGATTTTATATGAATTTTTCAAATTTCGAATTTAAATTAGGGTTTATGTTCGAATTGGGGATTTTCATTCTGTTGATTCTCCGTTCAATTGATTGCTTCCAACATGTTCCTAGGGTTCTAATTAGTAGGAATTCATGCTTTAATTTCATGTTTATGTTCGATTTTGAGAAATTCAATTTCTAGGGTTTTGCCCAATTTTTATTTTGATTCGTCCGTTCATATGAATGATCTGACATAACTTCTGATAGAGGGCTTTCATTGTATGTGTTCTTAGCTTCATTTTGATATAAAGAAAGTAGAGTTTCATGTACAAAATTTACAGATCGGAAAATTGGTTCGAGGTCGCCGGAAAATGATTGGGATTGAGATTCCGGCTTTGTTTTGGTATGTTTTTGGCCTGAATAGATTGCTGAGTTTATAAGGAATGTTTTGGTACCAAAAACCCCAATTTTTACAGTGTTTTTGAGTCTCCGGATTCTGGGAAAATCCGGGTTGTTCTTCCCGACCCGACTGTGTTCTTCCCGACCCGTTAACCCGTTTTCTTGACCCGGTTTCAATCTTCGAAATCCTAAAATATTTTCAGAAAACTGTTTTTGAATTTTATTTTTAAATTTAATTCGAAAATAGTTTAAAATCTTTAAAAATTCATATTTTTATTTTAAAAATATATTTTTAATATCAGAAAATTCTGAAAAATTATATTTATTATTTTAAATTCGAAAATTGATTAAACTTAATTATTTTAATTATTTTTAATTATAATTAAATAATTTAATTAATTTATTAATTCTTTTAATCAGTTAATTCTTAAAAATTAATTATTAATTAGATTTAATTAATTTAAAATTCAGTTTAATTATTTTTAAGCCTAATTTATTATTTAAAAATAGTTTGAGCATTTAAATAGTGTCAATTAATTTTTATTAATTGATTTAATTGACTTTGAATACTTTTATTGGGATTAAAAATCCAATTTTTGATTTAAAAATTATTTGTGACTTATTTAAATTCAAATAAGCCACGAATATTGTTTTAAAAATGTTTATAAGTACTATATGGTTCTTATGAGTTGTGTAATATGTTTTATAGTCCGTATATGCCCGTACGAGGGCTAGTGTCTGAGTTTTAAATACCGTAAATTAAACCGGACGTCGGATACGTAACCGGTTACTAGTTTAAAATGTGTTATTGATTGATTGTGCATCGAGGATAGAATGAGGATAGTTAGACTTACTATGATGAGTTGTTTATATTATAGAATCGAGTTCCCGGAGCAAGGGAAAGGGGAAAGTAGAGTGAACGAGATAGAATCCCGTCAGCGACGTAGACCAGGCAAGTATATGTGCATTTATTTGTGATAAATTGTTATTGTCTTCAATACTTACATGTTATTACCCCAGAACAATTCAGATTATCAATCCTTACCCGTACTTGGGCAACTGATTCCATTTACGTAAATCTTCTCAACTCTTTGATTTGATCCGCATCGGAAACCCTTATTTCCAAATTCATCTGATTTTGTCTACAACCATTGATTGTTGATTATCATCATTTGATTATTGTTTACAACCATTGATTGTTTGATTTCTATCATTGACTATTGATTACAGTCATTGATTATTGATTACAACCACTGATTATCTTCTTGAACAAGTACACTGTACCGTTGAAATTATTCCATGATTATTTCTCAATCTTCATTTGATACTGAGCAGTTGAAGCTCTTTTGAAATTATTATATCTTGACATTGTGCATTATCTTATTGAGCATGTTATTGCTTATACCTTGTGATAGAATTGGCATGTTTTTAAATAGGACCAGTAATGGTCGGGCCATACTTATGGTCAGAATAATTTAAGGCCCAGATTGGCCTAGGATCCAGTAGAGGACTTTGCTATAAGCAAATCCGGGGTTGTTGCGTGACTGATCAGCAGCACAACCTTTGATTTGAATAAAATGTGGAAGTCCAATTCTAATCCTCTTTCTTCAATTGAATTTGATACAAAGCATGTGTTTAGCTGAATATTGTTGATCCTGATATTGTGAATTCATATCTTTACAACTGTGATTGAAATATATACATGATGCTTGCTGAGCACTTTTGGCTCACTCTTGCTTGTTGTTTTCTAACCCTATTCCAGTGAAACGAGAGTATGAGTCGGCACAGCGTGACTGATAGTTCACCGGCAGCTAGGAGAGCCCCTCGAGTGGTTGTCATTGGCAGGGTAGTTGTTTGTTTTGTACTATTAGACTAGATGTCTAGCTTTGAACTTAAGTTGTGATGTAATAACTCTGAAAACTGGTTTGTAATAAATATGACTTAGAAGCTTGTTTCATGCCATAATCTGGATGCGGTCTTGGATAAGGGGTAATTTATGTCATTATATATTATGCATGTGTTATATTCAGGTTTATATTGTGTACCGTTGGTCGGGTGACTCCCCAAATCTGTACCCCGGGTTTGGAGGGCGTCACAACAGTGGACAACAAAAATACTGAACTCGTAAGATCAGATGCACTTGTAGTGAATGAACCAACAACTTCTGATATTCAGGTTCATACTCCTAAAGCTGGAAAAGAAGAGATAATAGAAGCTGAGTTGGATTCTGCAAATCTAGGTGCTCATGAAAGTGATTACTACACCTTGGAAGAATTGAGCAAATGGAAGACAAAACCATGGCGTACTTAGCTGCAAAGTTTAGTCATATTCGTTTCAAGAGAAACCTCAAGTACAAGTTCAAGGGTTCAGCAAATAGATTTCAGAAGAACAAGTATTCTTTAGGCTCTAGCTCTAAGGGAGGCTACATGACAGACATGATTGATATGAGCAAATCAAGGTGTTACTACTACAATGAGCTAGGGCATTTTACCACTGAATGTAGGAAGCCTTGTCAAGCAAGAGATAAGAAAAGTGTCTATGAGAAGAAGGATTCTTATGAAGATTTGAAAAGAGAAAATGCAAAGCTGAAACAGCAACTGGAAGCAATATCTGGAAAGCAGAAAGGTAGAGCTTATATTGTAGAGGGTAAAAGCTGGGATGATACTGATTCGGATGAAGAGGAAGAGTATGTAAATCTTGCCCTAATGGCCGACTCTTCAGAGAAATCACCACAATCATCTCAGGTACCTATCCAAACTACAATTGATATGTCTAATTCTGAGTACAAGAAAACTGTGCAAGATCTAAGTGTAGAATTGTTTAATGTACATACAAGCATGCTAGCATCTGAAATTGAAAATGCTAAACTAGTTATTAAGATAAAAATCTAGAATCTAAAAATTAAGAACTAGAGCTTGTAGTTGTCACCATAGAAGATCTTAAATAGAGGAATGAGTACTTAGAGAACAAGGTCAAATGTAATGAAGAGATAGAGACTATCCTTAGGAAGCTGATTTCAGACTTAGAATTGAAACTGAATGCATATAAGAACTCCTCCCTAATTGCTAAGGAAATTATTGATAATCAGACCTTAGGGAACAAAACTGCTATAGGATTTGACTACAGTAGGAAAGTTGGAAAGAAGCTAGTGGAGTTTCCCGTGACACTTCCACCTGTCAAGGAGAATGTTCTACACATTCTTAAGAATGTTGGCTGTCCAATTTTTTTAAGCCTGTTTCAGAAACAATCAATGAAGGAGACTTGATCATAAGACAAGAATTGCTTGAAGAGGATTTACAGAAGGAAGTAGAGGTAAAAACTGAGTTGCCTAAGAAATCAGTAAAAAATGAATTACCTAAAATTGATATAGGCAATAAAGTAGGAAATGCTAAAAAGAACAGGAATGAGAAAGCATATGTTATTAAACAGAATGATTCTACATCCTCTCCCAGTGCATCTAGGAAATTATGCAATAATTGTAATTCTGCTGGTCACCTTACACATGCATGTAAAAAGGTTAAAGTAGAAAATGTTGCATCTTCTGAAATGCATAACATGTCTGACATGCCTAGTCTTCATGAACCCTGTGGTAAGAAAGAATGCTTACTTTGTGATAAGTGGATTTTATATCTACTTGGAACGCTTCGTATCGGCTTAAATTGATCGCTAGCACTCGAGTATTTGGTGTGTTTAATGTGTTTTTAGCTAGAATGTGCAGAGCTACAGATGGATGCAGAAATGTGAGGATTCATATATATATGGTGGATATGTGCTAAAGAAGAGAAGTCCATGCGATAAGGGAGTTGGAAGCGCAAGGAAACGAAAAGAAAATAGTTTGCAGAATCCATGAATAGTAGCAGGAGCGCGCCCGCACTGTTCATAGCGTGCCCGTACTGTTCATAGCGCACCCACGCCCTATTGGAGCGCCCCCACGCTTCATGAACACTATTTGAGCGCGCCTGCGCCTCATTCTAGCGCGCCCGTGCTTGAAGAATGCTGAAGAAAGTCAATTTCTGTTCTGAAAAGGAAATAAGCGAAGACCAGTCAACAGAAGAGCCTATATAAACCATTGGTGGACGATTTCAGAGATATATATCCATATACCTACCTATATATCTATCCACTATCAAGGAGAACAAGAAGACAACTGATTACGAAGATCTAGTTTCATCTTATCTTTGTATTCTTCTAATTAGGCGATACTTTGGATTCTCGTAAAGTTGTTTTTCATAGACCTTACTACCAGTACTATTTATTAGTATTCCAGACATATTTATTATCATGTTTTCATCAGAACCCACGATGATGAACGGTTCGATTATGAACTAATCGTTGTCGTGGGATTCTAACGGATTTATTTATGGATATTAGTAGTTAATTGTTTTAAAGATGTGTGTGTGATGGCTAATTGATATCCTAGTTTGGTTGTGCTTATTCTTCTTGGATGCGTAGCTAACATCTAAGTTGTTTGTTAATCTCTATTGATTACGAAAGTGGATATAGAGGTTTAGAACTTGCCATGCTAGCATAGGTTTATGTATGTTTATCATGCATGATTCGTAGGTAATTTTAACCATCTTACCTATCCTATGTAATCTGAATGGATAACTTGCTCGTTAAACCGTTATGTTTTCAAATCTTATAGACATATAGGGTCTAAGCATAATTGGTGTCTGCTCAACTTCTATCTCTTTTGTGGATGTTTGAGTGGTTTGTTGCCCAGTAAATAACAATTGTAGAAGGGGGTTGAATACAATTGTATAAGATTCTCGACTTTATATAACACAAATATGAAAGATCAATAACAATAACAATAACAGCTTTATTAACTTTGATATAAAACTGTTACAAACTCTCTTAAGAAATTCTGATGTTCTTAAGAGCTGCTAGCTTACAAAAACTCTCTCAAGAAATTCTGTTCTTAAGAGCTTCTCTCCGATTATGTTCTCTCTCGAATGAATTACATAAATCGAAACCAAAACTGTGTTTATATAGTGCACACAGCTTCTCTATCAATAACAAGATAAGTCCTAATCATAACAAAGATAGAAACATATCTTTAATCGATAGCTGCATTCTACAAACCAGGAACAAATAGAATAAACTTCCATGTTTATCTAGACTCCAAATATAACTCGAAGTAGGAATCCTGATCAGCTTCAAGTCCTGATGATCAAACCTGATCATAGTCTGAGTAGGAATCCTGATGATCAATAAGATACTGACGCTTGATCAAATACTGATGACCATGCAATACTGATGACGTCAGCAATCCTGATCAGTTGAGTCTAGCTTCTGACGATCATTGAATTCTGATCTAACAATCTCCCCCAATCTCATACTTTATGAAATAAAGTATAGATTCCAAATATTCAATGATGTCAAAAACATGTATCAAAATGTACGAGTATCTTCAGAAACAACTTATCTGTTTAAGCTTTGTGATAGAACAGATTCATCTTCAAGAAGTTGGATAATAAACTTTCTTCTTTTTCTTCAAGAATTTGAATCAGTCTTTCCTTAAGATTTCTGAGTTCTTCATCTTCCTCATTAATCTGGTAGATAGCTACTCTGAGATTCTGTATGGAGTTTCTCTGTAGACTGTGCTCTTCAAGCAAAAGATAAGCAATTTCCTTCCCATCAGGATTGAGAGAAAGATGAGTCATGCCAAAATTTACTTCTTTAACAGCAGTACCCCTTTGCATTTCCACATCCTGACCTCTTTGATTTAAGTACATGGGAGTATAATTACCATCGAAATTACTGTTTCCATCCAGTCTTCTTCTTATAGTTGACAAAATCATGTCACTCCATTCTTTGTACACTTGGTTCTTCCATCTTAACAGATAGTGAACATATTTCAGTTCCTGTGTAGTTTTCATCAGCAGATCTTGAATAGATAGAATCTTCACACTACCATCTTTCATGAAGTACAGAAGCTTTTCTTTCTTTTCAAAACCATCATGACAATCTATAACTATATCAACAGCTAATAAATTGTTTAGGTTTTCAGAAGTTAAAGTACCTCCAATTTCTGTCAAGGAGTAAGGATCAACATATGACATATTCAGATATTCACCATCTCTGTGTCCAATACCTCCTCTTGAATTACTTGACAATTGCTTCAGATTCGAAAACATCTTTAACCAGAGTGTTTTTGATCTAGCCATATCAGACAAATCAACAACACTTGAAGCGCTTGTAATAATTCCACCAGACTGAAAATTGATAGGTGTATCACAACTTAATGTGCTAATATGTTTCCACTTCTTGTATTTCTCCTTTTCATGAGCGTAGCTTCTTTCAAGTAAAGATTCTTGTCTGCTTGAATTTCTCCATTTTCTTTCATTTGAAACTTTAAGCCTTTGTAGATAGAGATTGAAATCTTCATTTGTTCTTTTTGTAATATCTCTTCTTCTGGCTTCTTCTTCTTCATCTACTTCTTTGTTGTGACAATCAACAACAGTAGATAAGATTATCAAATCAACCTCTTGCAGAATTTCAGATTCGTCAGGATCTTGAATATTGTCAGGATTAGAATCTTCAATTTGATTTGTATTACTGAGAGTTGATTTACTTGATTTTATTTTCAATTCAGGTTCTTCTTCAACAAATTCCTTGTCTTCTTTCTCCATGATATCCTTGATAACAGGATCTATTAGATTTTGTGAAGCTTCAGGAATTTCTTCAATTCTTAATGCTCTAGACCTTGTCTGTCTAGGTACTGTTTGAGTTGAAGAACCTCTTCTATTTCTTCTAGCACCTCTCCTACCTCTGCTTCCTCTACCTCTAGCAGGAGCAGTATAGCTTTCCATTGTCTCTTTTTGTAGTCTCAAGAATTCTTCATGTGAGAGATCTGGATATTCTTCACTTGCTGTAGAGAGTGCTTTTCTGGCAAATAATTGTTGAACTCTTTTATTAGTGTGATAAAGAGTAACAATTCTACCGTCTTTTGTAGAAAACTTCTGGAATAAATTTGATACATCTTCAGGATTATCAATAATCACGTCTTCATCACCTTCAGGAATTGTAGCAAGAATGTGTCCATGACCAGGTGTCAGGATTTGATCTTCCGTCAGGATCTGAGATTGCACCAATGTTCTTACTGTCTTAACTCCAGAATCAGAAACATGAGTTGACTGCGTTGTTTGACTTTGAGAAGTTTGGATTGTCTTCATAACAACAGCATCAGAGGTTTCTCCTTGTATCGCTTTGTCACCACCATCATCTCCAGTATCATCAACATTATTTCTTAATACTAGATCAGGTGTACATTTTGTCTGAATAACCTTCTCCCCCTTTTTGACATCAGGATTTGACAATAATTGCAAAATTAAGGAAAGAGAGGCTTGAATTTCAGTTACCTTAGTATCCAGAGAATCAATTCTTTGAGTGATGGAGGTTTGTTCTGAAACAAAAGATTTCACTTGGGATTCTACTACCCTCAGTTGTAAAGGAGTAGGCACCTTTGTAAAATTATTAAAGATATCAGTCCTCACTTTTTCAGTTGAGCCCTTGATAGAATCAATCTCACTTTTCAGGCTTTTGGATAACAGAGTAGTAGCCTTCAGATGATTCTTCAAGTCTTGATTCTCTATAGACTTCACTACATTATAGGCATGTTCAATAGCAGAAGAAAAACTGATAGATTCATCAGAATTGTGCCATGAATTGTTCCATTCATTCTGTCTAAATGCCTCTGCAGGATCAAAGGAAGGAGTAGAAAAATCTTGTCTCTGATCTTTCCCAGTGAAAGCATTGCTAGCCATATATGTACTTGATGAACCAAAATTAGTTCCAAGACTAATCTTGAGTGCTGTAGCAAGCTGTTCCTTCTCTTTTCTATTCTCATTATCATCATCACTATCATCATCAGAACTATCATCATCAGTATCAGGAGTAATATCAGGATCAGGAATAGCAATACCTTTCAGTTTATCCTGTGGTTCTGAGATAGGATGATCCATTGGTCTTGAACGAAGTGGCTGTATCAAAATAGGCTCAGTATCAGAAGCACCACTAACGTCAGGATGAACATCGTCAGGATTTGATATGCTTGCATCAGTATTTGCTACCAATGGTTCTTGTGGAGCTTGAGGTTCAGAAGCTGCTTCAACACTTTGAGCTAAAGGTTCTTGTGTGCTTCCCTCATTGACAATGTTCTCGACCAATCTTTCAACAGAAGCTGTAGCTTTGCCTGCATCTTCACTTTGAGAAGATGGTTCTTGTGTAGCTGGAATGTTGATGTCTTCATTCTCCCTTTGAGAAAATGGTTCTTGTGTGACCATTCCACTAGCTAAGCCTTCACCCAAACTTTGATTGAGTGGTTCTTGTGTGGCAGGATCAACAGTAGCTGCTGAATTACTCTGAAATTCAGGTTCTTGTGGGCTTGATCCTTTCAGCTTCTTCTATCTCTGATAGACTAACTCTTCTGCATTCCTCTTTTTCTTTGATGTAGGTGTAAGACCAACCAAGGAAGCAGTTGTAGAAACCTTCTCCCAAGAATGTCCTCGAATCTGAGATGGAGAGGCTGGAGAGTCTGATATAGAGACAACTTTTGTTGCTGCATCAGGAATACTAACATCAGGATTTGATGTCTGAATATCAGTATCCTTCATTTGCACTGTCAAAGGAATATGATACCTGCTCTTTGATAATTTCCTTGTCTTTTGTGGTTTTGACGAAGGTACCACAGCTTTAGTAGCAGTATCAGTAACTTCCTTGTTCACATTCATCACAGAGGATATAGGTAAGTCATCCTCTGAATCACTTTCATCAATCAACCTTAACTTCCTTTTCACAGGAACATCCTTAACAACCTTATCAGCTTTCTTGACCAGGACCCCTTGTACACCCCCTTGTATCTTCTTTTTAGTGAGTGGTGTAGAGGAAAAATCCTTTGAACCTGATTGCCTTCCAGACACATCAGTTCTAGCTGATTTCTTTGATTTTACAACTAAAGTCTTTTGAGAGACAGTAGAGGTGGTTGTTAACTGTTTAGACTGTTTAGGTTGCATGCTTGTGTCAGGAACAAGGTGGGTTGGGCCTTGCCCCATAGCATTAGAAAGTAGTCCATAACGAGTAGGCATTTTCTGATGTAAGAAAAACCTAACCTCATCAGGAATAAAAGCATTTCCGCACAAAATATTTTGCCATATCAGGATTGAAAAAAAATATTCAATAAGATTAAAATAAAATTTTATTTAAGAAAACAAAATTTATTTTAACAATCCTGAATAGCGTTTTGGTTTAAGAAAAATAACCAAATTAATTGTCATAGAATTAAAACACGCTTACCAGCAAACGAGGCAAAAATATTTATGGTCATAGAAGGAAAGTGCTTGATGCAAGTGCTTCATGCACGGTGGAGGCAAGGAAGCATCCCGGTGATCACAATGACGATCCGCCTTCAAGTGCATCAGCTCCTCTTTTTGTCTCTTAAGGATGGAACAAGAGACCTTCCAGTTCTGATGGACTGTGAAGCTGCTCAGGAGCATTCATGCTAATTTGTAGGGCACGTGTTCATGCTTATCTGTAAAGCACGAGTTCCTGAGTAGAAAATAGACTAGGAAAACAAATATGTAATTTCCATATTTCATGTGTAATGTATCTTCAAGTATTAATGAAATTTGTCTATTTTCTCAATTGTTTGCTTCCTGTACTTGCCTGCAAAATTTGTTAGTAACACTCAAAGTGATATAGAGATGATAAATAATAAACTCTGTTAATAATGAAATTTGAAATTGATAATTAAGACTGAAAACTTAATCAAAGACTAAGTAATAATCTAATTGTCCAGAGTTTACCAGGAGTGTTGATGACAAATTAGCATAGAACCTCTGGTTTTCATACCAGCTTCAATCATCTGAGCATCAGGATTTGACCAGTTGACTTCCTGTCAGGATTGAGTCCTATCAGGATTTGATCAAAGATACATACCTTTCTGAATAACCATCAGGATTTGACAGTTTATCAGGATTTCCTCTCTGTAGCTTTCCTCAGAAATTCTCAAAATTCATCATTCCAAGTTCATTCACCAACTTATTGAAAGTAGCTTCAGGTAGTGGCTTGGTGAATATATCAGCTAGTTGTTGATCAGTAGGAACAAAGTGAAGTTCAATTGTTCCTTCCAGAACCTGTTCTCTTATAAAGTGATATCTGATACTTATGTGTTTAGTAAGAGAATGCTGAACTGGATTTCCTGTCATTGCAATAGCACTTTGGTTATCACAATAAATAGGGATTTTTGAGTATGACAGGCCATAATCTAACAACTGATTTCTCATCCACATTATCTGAGCACAACAACTTCCTGCAGCAATGTACTCAGCTTCTGCAGTTGAAGTGGAAATAGATTTCTGCTTTTTACTGAACCATGAAACTAGTCTTCCACCCAAAAACTGACAACTTCCTGAAGTACTTTTCCTGTCTATTTTGCATCCTGCAAAATCAGCATCTGAATAACCACACAACCCAAAATCTGATTCCCTTGCATACCAAAGGCCAAGTGAAGGAGTGCCTTTGAGATATCTGAAAATTCTTTTGACTGCAATCAGATGTGGTTCTCTAGGTTTTGCTTGAAATCTTGCACATAGACAGGTTGCAAACATGATATCTGGTCTACTGGCAGTGAGATACAATAAAGAGCCAATCATTCCTCTGTAGTGAGTTACATCTACCTCTTCACCTTGATCAGGATCAAGTTTGGTAGCTGTAGCTATGGGAGTTGAAGCAGGAGTACTGTCTTGCATGTTAAACCTTGTCAGTAAATTCCTTGTGTATTTAGACTGATTAATAAAAATCCCTTCATCAGTCTGTTTAACTTGAAGACCCAGAAAGTAACTCATTTCTCCCATCATGCTCATTTGATATCTTGACTGCATAAGCTTGGAAAACTTTTCACACAGCTTATTGTTTGTTGACCCAAAAATGATATCATCAACATAAATCTGAACTAACAGCAACTCCTTACCATGATTCAAATAAAATAGAGTTTTATCAATTGCACCTCTTTTGAATCCACTTTCCAGTAAGAATTGAGCTAAGGTTTCATACCATGCTCTTGGAGCTTGCTTTAGTCCATAAAGTGCCTTATCCAGTCTGTAGACATAATCTGGATATTTAGGATCAATGAAACCAGGAGGTTGTTCAACATAAACTTCTTCCTCCAGTTCACCATTTAAGAAAGCACTTTTAACATCCATCTGGAAAACCTTGAATTTCTTATGTGCTGCATAAGCAAGAAATATCCTGATGGCTTCTAGTCTTGCAACAGGAGCAAAAGTTTCATCATAGTCAATTCCTTCTTGTTGGGAATACCCCTTTGCAACTAGTCTAGCTTTGTTTTTGATAATGACTCCATCAGAATCAGTCTTGTTCTTGAAAATCCACTTTGTACCAACAATTGATCTATTCTTTGGTCTTGGTACCAGTTTCCAGACTTCATTCCTTTCAAATTCATTCAGTTCTTCTTGCATTGCAGTAACCCAATCAGCATCTGTAAGTGCATCTTCAACTTTCTTAGGCTCCTCCTTGGATAGAAAGTTATTATATAAACATTCATTTTGAGTTGCACTTCTTGTTTGAACACCTGCATCAGGATCTCCAATTATCAAATCAGGAGTATGATCTTTTGTCCATTTCCTTGCTGGTGTCAAATTGTTTCTTGAAGTAGATGCTCCCCCTGGATTGGTGTTATCTTGATTGAAAGAATTTGATTGATTTGAAGCTCTCCCTGAATTATTGCTTTGCCCTCCTGATGTGTTATCAGGATCTTCACTTGAATCAGTATCTGAAGAATTCTGTCCTGATGATTGAGTTGACTCTGAACTTGTAGTTGAATGCCGTTGCTCCCCCTCAACATTAGCACTACTAGTTGTATCACTGTTGTTTGCATCATCAGTATTAGCACCATCAGTACCTGGTGAGTCATCAGGATTTGGTGACCCGTCAGTACTGGATGAATGGACAGCTTCTGATTCACTTTCTTCAGGTTCCTTGGAAGCTTCATTTTCAAATAACAATCTATCATGCGAGTCTTCAATGATTCCAGTTATCTTCTTATCATCAAAAGATACATGTATTGACTCCATGACAGTTCTTGTTCTCAAATTAAAAACTCTGAAGGCTCTTGATGTAGGATAACCTATGAATATTCCTTCATCAGCCTTTGTTTCAAATTTCCCTAGCTGTTCAGGATGAGTTCTGAGAACAAAACATTTACAGCCAAACACATGCAAATGCTTCAGACTTGGTTTCTTCTCTTTGAGTGACTGATAAGGAGTGACACCATGCCTGTTTATCAATGTGAGATTTTGTGTATAGCATGCTGTGTTGACTGCTTCTGCCCAGAAATATGTAGGTAATTTAGCTTCTTCCAACATAGTTCTGCCAGTTTCAATAAGAGTTCTATTCTTCCTTTCTACTACTCCATTTTGCTGAGGTGTGCCAGGAGCAGAGAATTGTTGAATGATTCCTTTGTATTTGCAGAACTCTTCCATCTTTGAATTCTTAAATTCAGTACCATTATCACTTCTCAGAATCTTGACTTTGTGCTTTGTGGTTGTCTTAATCATCCTCACATGATCCAACAGAACTTCAGGAGTTTCATCTTTTCTATGCAGAAAATACACCCAGGTGAATCTAGAATATTCATCAACAATTACAAGAGTGTACCTTTTCTTACTGATGGACATGATGTTGACTGGACCAAACAGATCAAGATGTAGCATGTGATATGGTTCTTCAATAGAGGATTCTAATTTACTCTGGAATGATGTCCTTCTTTGTTTTGCTTTTTGGCATGCATCACAGAGTCCATCAGGTGTATATAAGACATTAGGTAATCCTCTTACTAACTCTTTCTTAACCAACTCATTGATGTTGCTGAAGTTGAGATGAGAAAGCTTCTTGTGCCAATTCCATCTTTCATCTACTGAAGCTTTACTGATGAAACATGTAGGGGAGCCATCAGTATCTGAGAGAATGTTGGCTTCATATATGTTACCATGCCTGTAGCCAGTTAGTGCTATCTTCCCTGTTGCTTTACTGACTACTTCACAATGTGTGGAATAGAAATTGACATGATAACCTCTGTCAGTGATCATAAATAGTATCTGTCATTTTCAGTTCTCTCAGACTTTGTGCTACTTTCAAACTTAGGCAATGGATCATAAAAGTTATAGTACAAATCATGATACTCTTTACATGTATAAATAGAATGCCATAGACTACCACAATGAAAACAGGAATTCTGTGGTTTGTAAAATACTGATCTATTCCTAACATCAGACTTAGGAATTTCAGCAATTTTCTTCTTACTCTTTTTACAATCAATAGCAAGATGATTAGAGTTACCACAGTTAAAACAACACTTTCTAGGTGCATTTGGGATATATTTATAACCATTCTCTTTATTGATCCCAACTTTACCATTCCTGTTTCTCTTAACAGTAGCTTCCTTTTTCTTATCTGTAACCTCATAGATTTTATCTTTAAGCTGTTTCTGAGACAATAGACCTACATTCTTAGTGACTTTGTTCATGACAGGTTTAGACTTTATAATTTTAATTCCTTGAGTAGAAGAAGATCCCTTTTCAAAAGTAGAATTGGAATCCTTACCAAAAACAAAATTAACAGGAGTAATCTTAGATTTGGTTGAGTCTATAACATGTCTATAGGTCTTTGGACTGACTGTCTCATCAATGACAATTTTCTCTGCTGATTTCTTATCTTCATCTGACTTAAATCCTAGACACTCTTTCCAATTCTTAGAGGTATTAATCTCATGAAATTTCCTACCAGAGTCTGTCCAGGTTCTGATTTTCTCATTAGCAGATTCAAGTTCTTTTTCAAGGGAAGTACATTTAGATGTCATCTCTAAGTGCATGTGTTTAGCATTATCACATTCTTTTTGTACTTCTTGCATACGAGAAAATTCAGCTTCTAATATCTCATTCCTCTTTCTAAGGTCAGACATCTCAGATAAGATTCTAGTATTCTCAGCAGTTTGACTTCTAAAGCTAATATGTAATGACATTAGAAAACGTCTTAACTCAGAAGCATTATCAGTATCAAAATCAAAGATAGTATTTAGTACCTTATCATCAGGAGCAGCAGTTACATCAGCATTGGCCATTAACGCATAGTTGACTACCTCAATATCAGATTCTGAGGAAGAGTCCATCCAATCCTTGCTTGATGTGATGAGTGCCTTTGTCTTGTTGCATTCAGAAGCAAAGTGACCCATACCATTACACTTGTAGCATCTAACCTTTGACTTGTCAAATTTGCTACCCTTGCTGTCCTTCTTGATATACTTGTCTTTGTCTGCTTTGAAGGTCTTTTTCTGAAAGTTGCCTTGTCTTCTATTCTTCCTGAGCTTCATCCTTCTGAAGTTTCTGACAATCATAGCAACCATCTCTTCCATGTCTGAATCAGAAGATTCATCACCAGTATTGGCATCAGGATTGCCATCAGTATCTGATGAAGAGTCGTCAGGATCTAACTCAGCTACTCTTGCTTTCCTTCTAGAGACCTCCATAGCTTTCCCTTTTGATTTTGCTTCTACATTCAAAGCAATTGACTTTGTCTTGCTGCTTTTCTTGTTCTTTCTCTGTTGAACTTCAAGATCATGAGTTCTTAGCATCCCATAGATCTCATCAAGAGACACAATGTTCAGATCATACTGGTGTCTAATGATTGAGGTCTGAGTATCCCATTCTTCAGGTAAAGCTCTAAGAAATTTGGTGTTTGAATCTTCAGTTTCATATACTTTGTCAACTAAGGATAAGCTGTTCAATAGTGTCAGAAATCTATCATATAGATCAGTCAGGCTCTCTTCAGGTCTTGCATCGAATTGCTCATATTCTTGAATCAATAGAGCCCTTCTGTTTTTTTTAACAGATACAGATCCCTGGCACTGAGTTTCCAAAGTATCCCAGATTTCTTTTGAAGACTTGCATGCAATCACTCTGTTTGACATGACAGCATCAAGGCTATTATGCAAGATATTCTTTATCTTTGGTTCCCTGAGTACATGAGCTTTTTCTTCTGGAGTCCATTCAGCTTTAGCTTTGACCACATAATGTTCTGGTACTGTATCTGTTCGTTCTACGAACTTTGTTGGTATATATGGTCCATCACGAATCCTGTCCAAGTAGTCAGGATCCATAGCCTCCAGGTACATCAGCATCTTTACCCTCCATGTAGGATATTCTGATATCTTCAAGATGGAAATCTTCATGCTTTCATACTTGGTGGTCGACATCTTTAGATCGTATCTGATTCAGAATTAAATCAGTTTGCTCTGATACCAATTGTTGCCCAGTAAATAACAATTGTAGAAGGGGGTTGAATACAATTGTATAAGATTCTCGACTTTATATAACACAAATATGAAAGATCAATAACAATAACAATAACAGCTTTATTAACTTTGATATAAAACTGTTACAAACTCTCTTAAGAAATTCTGATGTTCTTAAGAGCTGCTAGCTTACAAAAACTCTCTCAAGAAATTCTGTTCTTAAGAGCTTCTCTCCGATTATGTTCTCTCTCGAATGAATTACATAAATCGAAACCAAAACTGTGTTTATATAGTGCACACAGCTTCTCTATCAATAACAAGATAAGTCCTAATCATAACAAAGATAGAAACATATCTTTAATCGATAGCTGCATTCTACAAACCAGGAACAAATAGAATAAACTTCCATGTTTATCTAGACTCCAAATATAACTCGAAGTAGGAATCTTGATCAGCTTCAAGTCCTGATGATCAAACCTGATCATAGTCTGAGTAGGAATCCTGATGATCAATAAGATACTGACGCTTGATCAAATACTGATGACCATGCAATACTGATGACGTCAGCAATCCTGATCAGTTGAGTCTAGCTTCTGACGATCATTGAATTCTGATCTAACATGGTTTGGTATACGTATACTGAAAGGTAGCATGTACTGATTTCGTGTTATCCGATTAGTTGTCAAAATCGTCACATGCATTGATTGAAGACAAAAGACTCTAGATGAAGTATTTAATGAAGTTAGGATCCCATGTTTTATTCTCATAAGTAATTCAATAGCAATCTCTTTAGTTAATTATAATCTTGTTACGTCGATTAGTTAATTTAGTTAATCAAAACACAACTTTGATACTTGTCTTAGCATTGAACAATAGCCATACATTGTTGCATAAGTGCATAACTAAAGTAACCAAAGCAGTCTCTGTGGGAACGAACTCTACTTATTCTTATATTACTTGTGACCGCGTACGCTTGCATGATTTTGTGCGAACAAGTTTTTGGCGCCGCTGCCGGGGACTCGGTGTTATTTATGTAGTTTATGTGCTTGTCATCAGTGGTCGTTAACGTTCACTGACTCGGATTATACTCATCAATTTTACTTTGTTGGTGTGTTTCAGATACTTTAGTGAGCGTCTATGCGAACACGTTCTCACTCTCGTAAGGAATCACTTGAATTGAATCTAGTTATGGGAGAACCAGCAGCAGAAACGAAGGCTTTGAAGGACTATTCTCAGCCAAAGATCAATGACATTCAATCTAGCATTGTCAGGCCAACCATTGCAGCTAATACTTTTGAAATCAAGCCTGGCACGATTCAGATGGTGCAGAATTCAGTTCAGTTTGGGGGTGCTCCAACGGAAGATCCTAATATGCATATTAGGGATTTATATTAGGGATTTCATTGAGATTTGTGACACCTTCAAGTTCAACGGAGTGTCAGAAGATGCTGTGAAGCTGAGACTTTTCCCATTTTCTCTGAGGGATAAAGCTAAGGGCTGGTTGCACTCTCTACCAGCAGGTTCTATTACTACATGGGAGGATCTTGCTCAGAAGTTTCTCACTAAATTCTTCTCGATGGCTAAAACAGCTGCAATTAGGAATGCTCTTACTCAGTTTGCACAGCAGTCAGGGGAAACTTTATGTGAAGCTTGGGAGCATTACAAGGAGATTCTTAGGAAGTGTCCTCATCATGGAATGCCGGATTGGATGGTGATAAATTGTTTTTATAATGGTCTGGGAGGTCAATCTCGACCAATGCTTGATGCAGCATCAGGTGGAGCTCTTTGGGCTGAAAGCTATGAGGAAGCTTATGAACTTATTGAGATGATGGCTGCTAATGAATATCAGAATCCAACTCAGAGGTTATCACAAGGCAAGGTAGCAGGAGTTCTGGAAGTGGATGCAGCTACGGCAATAGCAGCTCAGTTAAAGGGTTTGTCTATGAAGGTGGATTCCTTGTCTAACTATGGAGTTCAGCAGGTGGCTAGTGTGTGTGAGCTATGTGCAGGTGCACATGACACGACTTAGTGTGCCATATCTAGTGAATCGGCGCAGTTCGTGAGCAATTTTCAGAGACCACATCAGCCAGTGCCTAATGCCTATCATCCCAATAATAGGAACCATCCTAATTTCAGCTGGAGTAACAATCAAGGAGGTCAGCAACAACCACAACAGCCGTATCAGCAATATCAAGGTCAACAATTTGGAGCTAAACCAATTCAACCCTTCTGGTTTTCAGCAGCAGTATGCTCCAAGGCAACCGTATCAACCACCAGGTTTTCAACAACCATCACAAGGCAATGTTGGTCAGTCATCTAATGAAAAATCTGAATTGGAGGAATTGAGGCTAATGTGCAAGAGCCAAGCTGTTTCCATCAAAACTCTGGAGAATCGGATCGGTCAGATTGCCAATGCTTTGCTGAATAGACCACATGGAACTCTTCCTAGTGATACGGAAGCTAATCTAGGCAAACGGGAGACCAAGGAACATGTAAAAGCAGTTACCTTACGATCTGGAAGGGCTAAGAATGATCAGAACTCAGAAACAGCGCAAAACAAAGAAAATTTGAAAAGTGAACAGTACCTAGGGCGCGCCCGCACTGTTCATAGCACGCCCGCGCCCCCCATTCTGCCAGAAAGTGAAAAAAAATGGAGAAAAAGCTGATCAGTTGGGGGACAATTTGGAGAAGAGCAAACTTTCTACTGAGAATTCTATTCCGAAGCAAGCTACATAGAGCAAGGAAGTCTATCCTCCTCCGCCATTCCCTAAACGTCTTCAGAAGCACAAGTTGGATAACCAATTCGCTAAATTTCTGGAGGTGTTCAAGAAGTTGCATATCAATATACCTTTTGCGGAAGCTCTAGAACAAATGCCGAGCTACGCAAAGTTCATGAAGGGTATTCTATCTCGGAAGTTGAAACTCGAGGAGTTGGAAACTGTTGCTCTAACAGAAGAATGTAGTGCTATTCTTCAGCAGAAGTTACCTCCTAAACTTAAAGATCCAGGGAGTTTCACCATACCATGCAGTATCGGCAATCTATCTTTCAACAAGTACTTGTGTGACTTGGGAGCTAGTATTAATTTGATGTCGTTGTCTGTCTTCATGCAACTTGGACTTCCTGAGCCTAACCCTACAAACATGTCCTTACAGCTGGCTGATCGGTCGATCACATATCCAAGGGGTATAGTGGAGGATGTTTTGGTTAAAGTGGATAAGCTCATTTTTCCTACTGATTTTGTTATTCTGGACTTTGAGGAAGACAAGAAGATTCCTATTATCTTGGGAAGACCGTTCTTAGCTACAGGTCGAACTTTGATTGATGTGCAGAAATGAGAGCTTATAATGAGGGTTCGAAATCAGAAGGTCACTTTTAACGTGTTCAAGGCAATGAAATTTCCAACTGAGGAAGAAGAGTGCTTTAAATTGGAGATGGTCGATTCTGTCGTCAATACGGAGATTGAACAACCGGTGAAGTCAGATATAGTGGAGAGAGTCTTGATAGGGGATTCTGATATCGAAGATGAAGAAAGAGCAGAGCAACTTCAGTTGTTGAATGCACCTCCGTGGAAAAGGAAGATTGACATGCCATTCGAATCTCTTGGATTAGCAGAGCTGACCAATTCTTAGGAGCGACTTAACCCATCTATGGAAGAAGCTCCTACACTTGAACTCCAACCACTGCAGGATCAATTGAGGTATGGTAAAGTCTACGAGAGCAACAGGCTATATAAGGAGAAGGTTAAGGACTGGCATGAAAGAGGGGTGGTGAAACATTCATTTGTGCCTGGTCAGCTAGTTCTGCGTTTCAAGTCTCGTTTCAAATTTTTTCCAGGAAAGCGTAAGTCGAGGTGGTCGGAGCCTATCACGGTTAAATCAGCATTTACGCATGATGCAGTAGAGATTTTCCATAAGCTTCCGGACGAAGCGTTCAAGGTTAATGGTCAGTGGCTGAAGCATGACGTTGGTAATACGGTGAACCATGAGTCGACGTTCACCGTTCTTGCGACTGGATGAAAACGGATTCACGTCAAGCTATTGACGTAAAACAAGCGCTTCGTGGGAGGCAACCCACGTAATTGTTATAGTATTATTCTATGTGTTTAAAAAAAACAGAAAAAAAATTTCTGTGCAGAAGGCAGAGCGCGCTCGCACCTTCCAGGAGCGCGCCCGCGCAGGGGGCACTGTTCACAGAAAAAAAAACAAACAAAAAACAAACAAAAAAAACAAACAAAAAAAAAGACAAAAAAGAGTTTGTGTTGTTTCCCCCTAGGATCCATCTGGGATTCAGCGAGAGATTGATGGTCTGACTTTGGTGATGCTCAGTATAGGCGGCTGACTCGGCGTATAGACGCCATGCACGACATCAATCGTCGCTTTGCTCAGGACTTGACTCAGGCTTTGGGTACTGCATTCAGAGCCATTGGAGTTGATATTTCTTGGCCTGACTTTGGAGCTGATTCTGTTTATCCACCACCGGATACACCACCCGAGGAGGGTGGTCCAGCTGATGATTAGGTATTCTCTGCACTTTCCTTGTTATTACCTTCAATGAGGACATTGAATATTGTAAGTTTGGGGGTGATAATTAAGGAATAGTAGTGTTAGTGTGTGTTCATATAGGATTCATATTGCATATGTAGTTAATTCATTCATATCTTTGCATGTTTATGTCATTTAGAGCATTCTGTTTGCATTAGTGTTTATATCTATCATGTGAGTCCATTTAGTTGCATTTGCATAGCATATTTCATGATCCCGTAGGATTTGGCTGTTTCTGTTGGTGAGTCGATGTTGATTGGGGTGTGGTAATGATGAATAGAGGGTTGATTTAAGTTCCTAGGAATTGACTTGCATGCCATAAACAAATTAATTTCATAAGTTTCATTGGTTGCTTTTGGATTTGATCAGACCATACTTGTTTGGATGTTAGAATTTAATCACTTGCTTACATCTAGAATGTTCGTCTATTCTCTTGAAAACAAAGAAGCACTTAAGTCTAAGTTTGGGGGAAAACAGGGATTTCATGCTAGTTGTTAATAAGGCTAGGCGTCAAATGGCTAGTAGCCGCTCATTGTAAAAAATGAGTAGTCTAGGGAGGGATGAGAAAAAGCAAAGCGCACTCATTCCGAAATGAAAAAAAAAAGAAAAAAAAAGAGAAAAAAAGAAGAAAAAAAGAGTTGTGTTTATGCAGAATTGATCAGGTTGAGCTCTTTAATACTCGGGCAATTAAGTTCTAGGGGACTTTGTGCCTAGTGACCTAAGACTTTTCCGGTCTGGGATCCACTAACCTAACGCTCGCTACATGGGTATTATTGTATAAGCCTTTTGGGGTCTCAACCATTGCACGGTCAAATAAGCATGAGTGTTGTTATGTGTGTCGTAATAAAGCATGAATTACTACCCAACTCAAGTGGATTATGAGGTGTCTTTTAGTGGTTTCTCGTGTCTAGAGTTCATTCTGTTTATAAGCGTGTGGTTGTTTTGGTGAAGAATAGGATATGGTCTTGATTTAGTTTGGGAGTATATTGATGAGCATCGCACACACGCACGTTTCTGCGTTTGTATTGTTAGTATACGGGGATTTAGTCGAGCTCTGTTTGGAATATTGCATTCTTTGAGATGTTGGCTTGTTGATTGGTTATGGTTAGTCTGAGGGGATAGTTTGCATTAGCATATTAGTTGCATTCATGCATTGCATTATATATATATAGAGTCTGTTTATGCTTGAGGACAAACATCGGTTTAAGTTTGGGGGTGTGATAAGTGGATTTTATATCTACTTGGAACGCTTCGTATCGGCTTAAATTGATCGCTAGCACTCAAGTATTTGGTGTGTTTAATGTGTTTTTAGCTAGAATGTGCAGATCTACAGATGGATGCAAAAATGTGAGGATTCATGTATATATGGTGGATATGTGCTAAAGAAGAGAAGTCCATGCGATAAGGGAGTTGGAAGCGCAAGGAAACGAAAAGAAAATAGTTTGCAGAATCCATGAATAGTAGCAGGAGCGCGCCCAAACTGTTCATAGCGCGCCCGTACTGTTCATAGCGCGCCCACGCCCTATTGGAGCGCCCCCGCGCTTCATGAACACTATTTGAGCGCGCCCGCGCTTGAAGAATGCTGAAGAAAGTCAATTTATGTTCTGAAAAGGAAATAAGCGAAGACCAGTCAACAGAAGAGCCTATATAAACCATTGGTGGACGATTTCAGAGATATATATCCATATATATCCATATACCTACCTATATATCTATCCACTATCAAGGAGAACAAAAAGACGGCTGATTATGAAAGATCTAGTTTCATCTTATCTTTGTATTCTTCTAATTAGGCGATACTTTGGATTCTCGTAAAGTTGTTTTTCATAGACCTTATTACCAGTACTCTTTATTAGTATTCCAGACATATTTATTATCATGTTTTCATCAGAACCCACGATGATGAACGGTTCGATTATGAACTAATCGTTGTCGTGGGATTCTAACGGATTTATTTATGGATTTTAGTAGTTAATTGTTTTAAAGATGTGTGTGTGATGGCTAATTGATATCCTAGTTTGGTTGTGCTTATTCTTCTTGGATGCGTAGCTAACATCTAAGTTGTTTGTTAATCTCTATTGATTACGAAAGTGGATATAGAGGTTTAGAACTTGCCATGCTAGCATAGGTTTATGTATGTTTGTCATGCATGATTCGTAGGTAATTTTAACCATCTTACCTATCCTATGTAATCTGAATGGATAACTTCCTCGTTAAACCGTTATGTTTTCAAATCTTATAGACATATAGGGTCTAAGCATAATTGGTGTCTGCTCAACTTCTATCTCTTTTGTGGATGTTTGAGTGGTTTGGTATACGTATACTGAAAGGTAGCATGTACTGATTTCGTGTTATCCGATTAGTTGTCAAAATCGTCACATGCATTGATTGAAGACAAAAGACTCTAGATGAAGTATTTAATGAAGTTAGGATCCCATGTTTTATTCTCATAAGTAATTCAATAGCAATCTCTTTAGTTAATTATAATCTTGTTACGTCGATTAGTTAATTTAGTTAATCAAAACACAACTTTGATACTTGTCTTAGCATTGAACAATAGCCATACATTGTTGCATAAGTGCATAACTAAAGTAACCAAAGCAGTCTCTGTGGGAACGAACTCTACTTATTCTTATATTACTTGTGACCGCGTACGCTTGCATGATTTTGTGCGAACAAGTTTTTGGCGCCGCTGCCGGGGACTCGGTGTTATTTATGTAGTTTATGTGCTTGTCATCAGTGGTCGTTAACGTTCACTGACTCGGATTATACTCATCAATTTTACTTTGTTGGTGTGTTTCAGATACTTTAGTGAGCGTCTATGCGAACACGTTCTCACTCTCGTAAGGAATCACTTGAATTGAATCTAGTTATGGGAGAACCAGCAGCAGAAATGAAGGCTTTGAAGGACTATTCTCAGCCAAATATCAATGACATTCAATCTAGCATTGTCAGGCCAACCATTGCAGCTAATACTTTTGAAATCAAGCCTGGCACGATTCAGATGGTGCAGAATTCAGTTCAGTTTGGGGGTGCTCCAACGGAAGATCCTAATATGCATATTAGGGATTTAAATTAGGGATTTCATTGAGATTTGTGACACCTTCAAGTTCAACGGAGTGTCAGAAGATGCTGTGAAGCTGAGACTTTTCCCATTTTCTCTGAGGGATAAAGCTAAGGGCTGGTTGCACTCTCTACCAGCAGGTTCTATTACTACATGGGAGGATCTTGCTCAGAAGTTTCTCACTAAATTCTTCTCGATGGCTAAAACAGCTGCAATTAGGAATGCTCTTACTCAGTTTGCACAGCAGTCAGGGGAAACTTTATGTGAAGCTTGGGAGCGTTACAAGGAGATTCTTAGGAAGTGTCCTCATCATGGAATGCCGGATTGGATGGTGATAAATTGTTTTTATAATGGTCTGGGAGGTCAATCTCGACCAATGCTTGATGCGGCATCAGGTGGAGCTCTTTGGGCTGAAAGCTATGAGGAAGCTTATGAACTTATTGAGATGATGGCTGCTAATGAATATCAGAATCCAACTCAGAGGTTATCACAAGGCAAGGTAGCAGGAGTTCTGGAAGTGGATGCAGCTACGGCAATAGCAGCTCAGTTAAAGGGTTTGTCTATGAAGGTGGATTCCTTGTCTAACTATGGAGTTCAGCAGGTGGCTAGTGTGTGTGAGCTATGTGCAGGTGCACATGACACGACTTAGTGTGCCATATCTAGTGAATCGGCGCAGTTCGTGAGCAATTTTCAGAGACCACATCAGCCAGTGCCTAATGCCTATCATCCCAATAATAGGAACCATCCTAATTTCAGCTGGAGTAACAATCAAGGAGGTCAGCAACAACCACAACAGCCGTATCAGCAATATCAAGGTCAACAATTTGGAGCTAAACCAATTCAACCCTTCTGGTTTTCAGCAGCAGTATGCTCCAAGGCAACCGTATCAACCACCAGGTTTTCAACAACCATCACAAGGCAATGTTGGTCAGTCATCTAATGAAAAATCTGAATTGGAGGAATTGAGGCTAATGTGCAAGAGCCAAGCTGTTTCCATTAAAACTCTGGAGAATCAGATCGGTCAGATTGCCAATGCTTTGCTGAATAGACCACATGGAACTCTTCCTAGTGATACGGAAGCTAATCTAGGCAAACGGGAGACCAAGGAACATGTAAAAGCAGTTACCTTACGATCTGGAAGGGCTAAGAATGATCAGAACTCAGAAACAGCGCAAAACAAAGAAAATTTGAAAAGTGAACAGTACCTAGGGCGCGCCCGCACTGTTCATAGCACGCCCGCGCCCCCCATTCTGCCAGAAAGTGAAAAAAAATGGAGAAAAAGCTGATCAGTTGGGGGACAATTCGGAGAAGAGCAAACTTTCTACTGAGAATTCTATTCCGAAGCAAGCTACATAGAGCAAGGAAGTCTATCCTCCTCCGCCATTCCCTAAACGTCTTCAGAAGCACAAGTTGGATAACCAATTCGCTAAATTTCTGGAGGTGTTCAAGAAGTTGCATATCAATATACCTTTTGCGGAAGCTCTAGAACAAATGCCGAGCTACGCAAAGTTCATGAAGGGTATTCTATCTCGGAAGTTGAAACTCGAGGAGTTGGAAACTGTTGCTCTAACAGAAGAATGTAGTGCTATTCTTCAGCAGAAGTTACCTCCTAAACTTAAAGATCCAGGGAGTTTCACCATACCATGCAGTATCGGCAATCTATCTTTCAACAAGTACTTGTGTGACTTGGGAGCTAGTATTAATTTGATGTCGTTGTCTGTCTTCATGCAACTTGGACTTCCTGAGCCTAACCCTACAAACATGTCCTTACAGCTGGCTGATCGGTCGATCACATATCCAAGGGGTATAGTGGAGGATGTTTTGGTTAAAGTGGATAAGCTCATTTTTCCTACTGATTTTGTTATTCTGGACTTTGAGGAAGACAAGAAGATTCCTATTATCTTGGGAAGACCGTTCTTAGCTACAGGTCGAACTTTGATTGATGTGCAGAAATGAGAGCTTATAATGAGGGTTCGAAATCAGAAGGTCACTTTTAACGTGTTCAAGGCAATGAAATTTCCAACTGAGGAAGAAGAGTGCTTTAAATTGGAGATGGTCGATTCTGTCGTCAATACGGAGATTGAACAACCGGTGAAGTCAGATATAGTGGAGAGAGTCTTGATAGGGGATTCTGATATCGAAGATGAAGAAAGAGCAGAGCAACTTCAGTTGTTGAATGCACCTCCGTGGAAAAGGAAGATTGACATGCCATTCGAATCTCTTGGATTAGCAGAGCTGACCAATTCTTAGGAGCGACTTAACCCATCTATGGAAGAAGCTCCTACACTTGAACTCCAACCACTGCAGGATCAATTGAGGTATGGTAAAGTCTACGAGAGCAACAGGCTATATAAGGAGAAGGTTAAGGACTGGCATGAAAGAGGGGTGGTGAAACATTCATTTGTGCCTGGTCAGCTAGTTCTGCGTTTCAAGTCTCGTTTCAAATTTTTTCCAGGAAAGCGTAAGTCGAGGTGGTCGGAGCCTATCACGGTTAAATCAGCATTTACGCATGATGCAGTAGAGATTTTCCATAAGCTTCCGGACGAAGCGTTCAAGGTTAATGGTCAGTGGCTGAAGCATGACGTTGGTAATACGGTGAACCATGAGTCGACGTTCACCGTTCTTGCGACTGGATGAAAACGGATTCACGTCAAGCTATTGACGTAAAACAAGCGCTTCGTGGGAGGCAACCCACGTAATTGTTATAGTATTATTCTATGTGTTTAAAAAAAAACAGAAAAAAAATTTCTGTGCAGAAGGCAGAGCGCGCTCGCACCTTCCAGGAGCGCGCCCGCGCAGGGGGCACTGTTCACAGAAAAAAAAACAAACAAAAAACAAACAAAAAAAACAAACAAAAAAAAAGACAAAAAAGAGTTTGTGTTGTTTCCCCCTAGGATCCATCTGGGATTCAGCGAGAGATTGATGGTCTGACTTTGGTGATGCTCAGTATAGGCGGCTGACTCGGCGTATAGACGCCATGCACGACATCAATCGTCGCTTTGCTCAGGACTTGACTCAGGCTTTGGGTACTGCATTCAGAGCCATTGGAGTTGATATTTCTTGGCCTGACTTTGGAGCTGATTCTGTTTATCCACCACCGGATACACCACCCGAGGAGGGTGGTCCAGCTGATGATTAGGTATTCTCTGCACTTTCCTTGTTATTACCTTCAATGAGGACATTGAATATTGTAAGTTTGGGGGTGATAATTAAGGAATAGTAGTGTTAGTGTGTGTTCATATAGGATTCATATTGCATATGTAGTTAATTCATTCATATCTTTGCATGTTTATGTCATTTAGAGCATTCTGTTTGCATTAGTGTTTATATCTATCATGTGAGTCCATTTAGTTGCATTTGCATAGCATATTTCATGATCCCGTAGGATTTGGCTGTTTCTGTTGGTGAGTCGATGTTGATTGGGGTGTGGTAATGATGAATAGAGGGTTGATTTAAGTTCCTAGGAATTGACTTGCATGCCATAAACAAATTAATTTCATAAGTTTCATTGGTTGCTTTTGGATTTGATCAGACCATACTTGTTTGGATGTTAGAATTTAATCACTTGCTTACATCTAGAATGTTCGTCTATTCTCTTGAAAACAAAGAAGCACTTAAGTCTAAGTTTGGGGGAAAACAGGGATTTCATGCTAGTTGTTAATAAGGCTAGGCGTCAAATGGCTAGTAGCCGCTCATTGTAAAAAATGAGTAGTCTAGGGAGGGATGAGAAAAAGCAAAGCGCACTCATTCCGAAATGAAAAAAAAAAGAAAAAAAAAGAGAAAAAAAGAAGAAAAAAAGAGTTGTGTTTATGCAGAATTGATCAGGTTGAGCTCTTTAATACTCGGGCAATTAAGTTCTAGGGGACTTTGTGCCTAGTGACCTAAGACTTTTCCGGTCTGGGATCCACTAACCTAACGCTCGCTACATGGGTATTATTGTATAAGCCTTTTGGGGTCTCAACCATTGCACGGTCAAATAAGCATGAGTGTTGTTATGTGTGTCGTAATAAAGCATGAATTACTGCCCAACTCAAGTGGATTATGAGGTGTCTTTTAGTGGTTTCTCGTGTCTAGAGTTCATTCTGTTTATAAGCGTGTGGTTGTTTTGGTGAAGAATAGGATATGGTCTTGATTTAGTTTGGGAGTATATTGATGAGCATCGCACACACGCACGTTTCTGCGTTTGTATTGTTAGTATACGGGGATTTAGTCGAGCTCTGTTTGGAATATTGCATTCTTTGAGATGTTGGCTTGTTGATTGGTTATGGTTAGTCTGAGGGGATAGTTTGCATTCGCATATTAGTTGCATTCATGCATTGCATTATATATATATAGAGTCTGTTTATGCTTGAGGACAAACATCGGTTTAAGTTTGGGGGTGTGATAAGTGGATTTTATATCTACTTGGAACGCTTCGTATCGGCTTAAATTGATCGCTAGCACTCAAGTATTTGGTGTGTTTAATGTGTTTTTAGCTAGAATGTGCAGATCTACAGATGGATGCAAAAATGTGAGGATTCATGTATATATGGTGGATATGTGCTAAAGAAGAGAAGTCCATGCGATAAGGGAGTTGGAAGCGCAAGGAAACGAAAAGAAAATAGTTTGCAGAATCCATGAATAGTAGCAGGAGCGCGCCCAAACTGTTCATAGCGCGCCCGTACTGTTCATAGCGCGCCCACGCCCTATTGGAGCGCCCCCGCGCTTCATGAACACTATTTGAGCGCGCCCGCGCTTGAAGAATGCTGAAGAAAGTCAATTTATGTTCTGAAAAGGAAATAAGCGAAGACCAGTCAACAGAAGAGCCTATATAAACCATTGGTGGACGATTTCAGAGATATATATCCATATATATCCATATATATCCATATACCTACCTATATATCTATCCACTATCAAGGAGAACAAAAAGACGGCTGATTATGAAAGATCTAGTTTCATCTTATCTTTGTATTCTTCTAATTAGGCGATACTTTGGATTCTCGTAAAGTTGTTTTTCATAGACCTTATTACCAGTACTCTTTATTAGTATTCCAGACATATTTATTATCATGTTTTCATCAGAACCCACGATGATGAACGGTTCGATTTTGAACTAATCGTTGTCGTGGGATTCTAACGGATTTATTTATGGATTTTAGTAGTTAATTGTTTTAAAGATGTGTGTGTGATGGCTAATTGATATCCTAGTTTGGTTGTGCTTATTCTTCTTGGATGCGTAGCTAACATCTAAGTTGTTTGTTAATCTCTATTGATTACGAAAGTGGATATAGAGGTTTAGA
The DNA here is from genome assembly GCA_030848705.1 of Heracleum sosnowskyi. Classification (NCBI taxonomy): domain Eukaryota; kingdom Viridiplantae; phylum Streptophyta; class Magnoliopsida; order Apiales; family Apiaceae; genus Heracleum; species Heracleum sosnowskyi. The sequence continues at coordinate 72,132,936 of CM061241.1, read as the reverse complement.
ACTTGCCATGCTAGCATAGGTTTATGTATGTTTGTCATGCATGATTCGTAGGTAATTTTAACCATCTTACCTATCCTATGTAATCTGAATGGATAATTTGCTCGTTAAACCGTTATGTTTTCAAATCTTATAGACATATAGGGTCTAAGCATAATTGGTGTCTGCTCAACTTCTATCTCTTTTGTGGATGTTTGAGTGGTTTGGTATACGTATACTGAAAGGAGGTAGCATGTACTGATTTCGTGTTATCCGATTAGTTGTCACAGCCGTCACATGCATTGATTAAAGACAAAAGACTCTAGATGAAGTATTTAATAAAGTTAGGATCCCATGTTTTATTCTCATAAGTAATTCAATAGCAATCTCTTTAGTTAATTATAATCTTGTTATGTCGATTAGTTAATTTAGTTAATCAAAACACAACTTTGATACTTGTCTTAGCATTGAACAATAGCCATACATTGTTGCATAAGTGCATAACTAAAGTAACCAAAGCAGTCTCTGTGGGAACGAACTCTACTTATTCTTATATTACTTGTGACCGCGTACGCTTGCGTGATTTTGTGCGAACACTTTGTGCATACAATATCATGCATGCTTATTTTAAGTTAATGAATGCATCTGGTAGCACTAGTACTGAAACTAAGAAAGCCACAGTCAACGTGAAAACTAAGCATGTTAAGATTGAAACTAATGTTACTCCTGTTAAAGTTCTTAAACCTTCTGGACCCAAACATGTTTGGGTACCAAAGTCCGCTTAATCAATCTGTGATTGCAAGGTAAGGTTAATAATGCAAAGTCCGTGTGGATTCTGGACAGTGGATGTTCTAGGCACATGACAGGAGAAAAGTCCCTGCTTACAGATGTGGTTGAGAAGACCGGCCCGACAGTAACCTTTGGAGATGACAACAAGGGATTCAGTACGGGATATGGTAATCTGGAAATTGGGAATGTCATCATTGAAAATATCTCTCTTGTTGAAGGATTGAAGCACAATCTACTAAGTATCAGTCAGTTCTGTGACAAAGGATACAATGTGGATTTCAGAAAAGATAAATGCTTGATCTCAAACAGGAAAGATGAGAAGCTTGCTCTACAAGGAGTAAGAAAAGGAAATTTGTTTATAGCTGACTTAATGTTAGGCTCAAGGCATGTCTGAATACCACCATTAACAAGCCTACACATTGTGACTATATCACTCTACATGACCTAGTGAAGTTTATCAATGGGATATAGTATAGGTGTCTATTGTACTTGTCTTGTTTTCATGTACTTAGCTTTATTCTGTATGCTCAAGTTTATAATGAGCTTAGTAAGTTTCTTGCATCTAGAATGTACATAGGCTATGGAATAATTGTCCTGGTAGAAGTTCAAATTGTTCATGCAGCAGGATGTGAATAAGGCCTTGAAGAAATAAGTTGCAGAAATTTGTCTAAGTCCCCATATCGTGAAGTCAGAATGAGCTATGTCGTGAAGTCCCCAATATCCATGTCGTGAAGTACTAAGATCGCATAGTCCAAAATGAACTATGTCGTGAAGTCTTCAAGACTCATGTCGTGAAGTGTTGTGATCATAAAGTCAGATTGTACTAGATCGTGAAGTCCTCAAAAAGGCTAGATCATGAAGTCCTCAAAAAGGCTATATCGTGAAGTCAGAAATATGCCATATCGCATACTCCTAAAATACTCATATCGCAAATTCCTCATATAGCAAAGTCTCAAATGCTCTATGTCGACAAGTCACAGAATAAGGAATATGCTGGAGTTCATGATGTCAACACTTAGACGATCTACAACAAGACAAATCAAGGTACAAATTCAAAGTTCAAAGGAGACAAATACTGGAGCATCTGTTATGGTTAAGTGGTCCAAAGACAGATCGCAAATCTACAACAAAACTTGGAGAGAAAGAATAGAGACAAGCAGCTAGAGATACGGGAAAGGACAACAGAAAGCAAGTGGTCCTTCCTGACACAGTTAACCTCTTATGGAAGAAAAAGTGGGAGTTACAGTTAGGGGTAGCTGTGTAAATAGGGTGTGCACTAGATAAATACACAGAAATATTCAAGCACTCTTTTCTCTGTAAGAAAACAAGAAAACACTGTTCTTGTTTAGAAGCCAGAATTTCACTTATGAAATTTTGGAAGCTGTAGTATTTGATTTACTTAATACAATGTAGATTAAAGTGATTATGTGTGTCTTGGTTATTTTATTCCGCATCTTCATACAACACAATCTAACACAGCTTTTTAGTTTCAAGAAAACGAAAAACATTCAAACTATCCATTCACCCCCCCCCCTATGTCTAGTTTCTTAGTAATATTCATATCTAACAAGTGGTATCAGAGCAGGCTGTTGATATACAAACAGTAAAAGATCAAGCATGAGTTCACAGAAACTAAGTAGTATCAAGATTCCTCCCTTTGACAAAGAACACTACAATCTATGGAAGAAGAAGATGTTGTTGTCATCAAAGCTTCAAACCCCATGTACTTAGACATTCTAAAACATGGTCCCTTCACTCCAATGATTGAAATTGCTGAAACAACTGTTGGTACTGAGAAAATACCAAAGAGATATGAACCTAAAGATCCTTCAAAATACACTGATCCTGAAAAGGAGAAAATGGCTCTAGATGGATATCTTCAACTCATTATTTGTGAATCCATGGATCTTGACATGTATTGCACTATTGCTCACTGTAGTAGTGCAAAGAAGATGTGGGAGCTCATAAAAGTGCAATGTGAAGGAACTTCTGAAGTAAGGAAAAACAAGAAACAGATTCTTGTTTCACAATATGAAGCCTTCATGGCTCAGCCAAAAGAGGGCATCACAGAAGTGTTTGAAAGGTTCAAAAGGTTGATAAATGATCTTAAACTCTATGACAAGCACTATGAAACTGAGGAATTTAACATGAAGTTCTTGTTAACTCTACCAAATCACTTGGAGCCAAGGATCTCTTCCCTCAAATAAAGAGATCTAACCAAGATTGGTTTTGATGTATTGTATGGTGTTTTGAAGACATATGAACTAGAGTTGTTTAAGAAGAGGTCCATTCAAGCAAAGCAAGGTATGATGGCCAATGCATCATGTGCCCTTATTGTCGATAATTTAGATCAAAGAATGGAAGAAATGAACCTCAATCAAGTCAAGATTGAAGAGCTGAAAGTTGAAGACACTGGTGATGAGTCTCAAGTCATCTATGATCTGCTTGAGGAAGATGATTTCTATAGCATAGATGAACTGGACAAAATGGAAAACAAATCTTTTTCTTATATGGCTAGGAGATATCCTAACATAAGGTTCAAAAGTAAGCAGCCATTCAAGTCCAAGTTTAATTCTGGTGGTGCTGGTGGATCAAGTGGCTCAAACACCTTCAGTAAAGGGAAAGGGATTGTTGGTGCTGTAAAAGGAGGTTACAAGATTGGGAGTGTGGATAGGTCCAAGATAAGATGCTATAACTGCAATAAACTTGGGCACTTCGCTACAGAGTGCAAGAAGCCCAAACAGGTCAAAAAGGACAAAGCATACTTAGATCTTGAAGCTAAGTATGAAGCTCTACTCAAGAAACAACAGGGTAAAGCTTTTATTACAGAGGGAAAATGCTGGGATGATTCTGATAAAGAAGAAGAACAGGAGTTTATAAACTATGCCTTAATGGCTTTTTCTGATGATGGTGATTCTTCAAATCAGGTACCTATTCGTACTTCTCTTGAAATGACTCCCTCTCAATACAAGCAAACTGTTGAAGACATGAGTACTGAGATGTTTAATATTCATACTAGCATGTTAGTTACTAATGAAGAAATTGATAGGCTAACTACTAAGAACCTTGAGCTTACAGAAAAGAATGAGGAACTTGAGCTAATGGTTGTGAACCTTGATGGTTTGAAAAAGGAGGTTGAGTATCTTAAGAATAAAGTAGTTTGTGCTGAACAAATAGAAATAGCTCTTAGGGAACAAATTGCTGAAAATGAATTAAAGATAAGAAGCTATAGAAACTCCTCTGAACTTGTTCAAACCTATCACAAGGAACACACTGAAGATAGTAAGGTTGGAATTGGTTTTGATTATGAGAATGACAAGGGAAGGAATAAGGCCAAGGGCAAAGGAAAAGAATCTTTTGTAAACAAAAATGCTCCAACTATTTTGTCTGGTGTCAAAGAGCCCATCTTCAAAAAGAGTGTTGTTGAGTTTGATGAAGATTTAATGGTCATCAAACAACAATTACTTGAAGAAGATGAGGCTGCTAAAGACACTTCTTCCTCTCCCAAATCTGTAAATCAGAAAGAAACCAAAGACAATCTTGTCAAGAGTCCTAAGGTTAATAAAGAAGTTGTTAAGAAAAAGAAACAGAACAGGAATGGAAAGGTAGGTGTCAACAAGGGTAACAGTTATGCTTATGTGCCAAATGCCCCTAGGAAACAATGTCAAAAATGCTTATCTGTTAATCATTTGACTCATAAGTGTAATAAACCTGTTAGTAATGAAGTTGATAACCTGAGCAACCATTCTGTTGGCATGAATAATAACCATGATTCTTTCTGTGGTAAATCTAACTGCATGACATGCTATATGACTGTGAATGCTAATTGCTTATCTTTAAAGCAAAAACTTGACTCTACACAATCATGTGAATCACACACACATATGCACTCTCACAGGACAGGATCCCCAATCAAGGTTGAAAGGGTAAAGACTTCATGTGAACCTAAGAGTGTCAACTCTAAAGCTTCAAACACGGCGAAGTCTCCTACTGTGAAGAATGTTGATTATGATAGAAGAATCAATTACAAAACTGTTTCTAAATCAACTGGACCCTACCAAGTGTGGGTACCAAAAACAACTTAGTCATTTTGTGAATGCAGGGCAACAGGAATAAAAGAGTCATATGGATCTTGGACAGTGAATGCTCAAGTCACATGACTGGTGATATAGCCCTGCTATCACATTTTGAGGAAAAGGTTGGCCCATCAGTAACCTTTGGAAATGACAACATTGGTTATACAATGAGATATGGCAGTGTTGAAACTGGTAATGTCATAATTGAAGATCTAGCATTTGTTGAAGGACTGAAGCACAATCTCTTGAGCATTGGACAATTCACCAATAGGGGTTTCAAGGTGGAATTTGTTGAAGATCAATGTCTAATCTCTAAAAGAGGAAGTGGTGAAGTTGTTTTAACTGGTGTGAAGAAAGGAAGCTTGTTTGTAGCTAATCTCAAGGCTGCAAATAAGGGTGAAATGTGTTGTTTCTACACAAAGGCCACAAATGAAGAATTTTGGCCATGGCACAAGAAACTGTCTCACTTGAATGTAAAAGCAATGAACTCTCTAGCAAAGAGAGAACTCATCAGAGACATGCCTGCTTTGGAGTTTGTTCAAGATGGAGCATGTGAAGCATGTCAAAGAGGGAAAATAAAAAGGTCAAGTCATAAGAACAAATTGCTCAACTCAAATTCAAAACCTCTGTAGTTAATTCACATGGATCTATTTGGCCCTGTGAATGTAATGTCCCTTTTCCAAGAAAAATATGCTCTAGTCATGGTTGATGATTTTTCAAGATACACTTGGGTGGAATTCCTATTTTCCAAGGATGAGGCTCCTCAAGTTATTATAGAGCATATCAAGAGAGTTGATAGAGAAGCACAAAGCACTGATTCCTTTGTGATTGCTTTGAGAAGTGATAATGGAACTAAATTCAGAAATGCCACATTGTATGAGTTCTGCATAGACAAGGGCATTTCTCAACAATTCTCAGCTCCAAGAACTCCACAGTAAAATGGAGTTGTGGAAAGAAAGAACAGAACTCTCATTGAAGCTGCGAGAACAATGTTGTTGGATGCGAAGCTACCTACTAGCTTTTGGGCTGATGTTATTAACACAACATTGTAAGATCCGTGAACTTTATTCATAATATAAATTGTATTATATGTGTAGAATACTTATTATGAAGTATTTTGAGTTATAATGATAAGGATTGTTAAGTGTTTATGTGTAAATTGGTGTGTCGAAAGCCCCGTTCAAGTATTTTGTCATTTGAAAATATCTTCAATTTTGAGCCCCGTTTTGATAATTCAAGGGCCCCGTTGAAATTTTGTTCATCATTATTATTCCTTCGTCATTCTTTGTATTATTATATCCCTTATTATCTGATATGATCAATAGTATTTGTTTTATTCAAAGGAAGAAAAATTATTCTAAACCCTAACCCTAATTTTTCTAGGATAATTGATATATCGTTCGTATCAATAAATACATCTGTTATAGCCCCAGTATTCTTGAGCATTAATTATATAAATGATATGTATTGATTTAGATAAGTATCAGTCTTTTTGGATAGCTATCACCTCGTAAAACGTGTATTTTACATTATTAGGGTTTTAAAGCGAACCAGTGGATCAATATCGATCCAAAAATGTCGTTTAGGGTATTATTTTCCACTAAGTATAAAAAGGAGAATCGTATATTATCCTTCATACAATCCGTATTAAAAATACAGAAAAATATAAAATTCCCGAACCGTGTTCTTCGTGTTATTGAAAATCAAAATCATATTCGAAGGTGTTATTGAAATCCAAATTCAAAGTTCAAGTACTCAAATCAAAGATCTTGAGCTCTAGTTTCAGAATCTTCAAACCTCATCATCATCTGGTAATTTTTCGATTTTATATGAATTTTTCAAATTTCGAATTAAAATTAGGGTTTATATTCGAATTGGGGATTTTCATTCTGTTGATTCTCCGTTCAATTGATTGCTTCCAACATGTTCCTAGGGTTCTAATTAGTAGGAATTCATGCTTTAATTTCATGTTTATGTTCAATTTGTTCGGGTTTGATTTTCGAGTTTTGACCCGAATTCTTCTTTTGAATAGTTCGTTCTTGTTGTTGATCTGACATTGATTCTGATAAAGGGCTTTCATTGTGTGAGTTGTAAGCTTCATTTCAACATAAAGATCATCGAGTTTCATGTAGAAATAAGGGAGATCGTGTTTCCGGCCGGAGTTGTTGCCGCCGGTTTTCTTTGACCGGATTTTATGCTCGATTCCGGCATGGGACAGTGTTGAGTTTGTGTGGGTTGTGTTTGTCATGAAAAACCGAACAAAAATCTTACGGTTTGGTACAGTTTTGATCGGGAATGAAAGATTCCGGCCACCGGACGCCGGCCGGATTCTGGAAAACCCAGATTCTGGTGGGTTGTTCTTGGTGACCCGGTTTGTGTTCTTCCCGACCCGTTAACCCGTTTTCTTAACCCGGTTTCAATCTTCGAAACCCTATAATATTTTCAGAAAACTCTTTTTGAATTTTAGTTTTAAATTTAATTCGAAAATAGTTTAAAATCTTTTAAAATTCATATTTTTATTTTAAAAATATATTTTTAATTTTAGGAAATTCTGAAAAATTATATTTATTATTTTGAATTCGGAAATTTATTACACTTAATTATTTTAAGTTTTTTTAATTAATAATTAATTAATTTAATTAATTGATTAATCCTTTTAATCAGTTAATTCTTAAAAATTAATTATTAATTAGATTTAATTAATTTAAAATTCAGTTTAATTATTTTCAAAGCCTGAATTACTATTTAAAAATAGTTTGAGCATTTAAATAATGTCAATTAATTTTTATTAATTGATTTAATTACTTTTAAATACTTATATTGGGATTAAAAATCCGATTTTTGATTTAAAAATTATTTGTGACTTATTTAAATTCGAATAAGCTTCGTGTGATGTTTTAAAAATGTTTATAAGTACTATATGGTTCGTATGAGTTGTGTAATGTGTTTTATAGTCCGTATATGCCCGTACGAGGGCTAGTGTCTGAGTTTTAAACACCGTAAATTAGACCGAACGTCCGATACGTAACCGGTTACTAGTTTAAAATGTGTTATTGATTGATTGTGTTCGGCCGAATACACAATATATAATCAAGTATGTATGAGAATAACAATCAAGAACACAGGTTTGTAAATCAACAAACTGAATTATATTAAATAATTCTCTCTTAGTGATGTTAATGAATCACAAAGAGCTACTAGGTTACAAGAATAATAATTCTATGTTCGCATCCCTTCTAGGGATAACCTATCTGTGTTTATATAGTACACAACTACTTACAATCCATCTCTAATTGATATTCCTATAAGTTAGCTATACAATTGATATCAATTAAGGATTGCTTCAGTCTTCTATTCCGTTTCCTTAGCTGTATCAATATATTCTGCTTCTTTCCATCTTCAGAATATATTGCTTCTAGAATCTTTATCTTTGCACCGACAGCTAAGTCAACTATCACCCTGTCAGACTTTAACAAACTCTGACCGGCTTCCATGTAAACTCTTCACCCAGTCAGACTTTATCAAACTCTGACTGGCTTCTAGATAAACTCTGATATGTACCTGTTACTTAAACACTGATGAACAAACGTCAGCAATTATATCTAACAATCTCCCCCAACTTGTTCATGATAAAAATGTACAAGTTAAACAGATAATTGATGATGTCAAAACATATAACAAATGCAGTGTTTAAAATATGTCAGAGTTTAATTTTAAAACAGAGTTTAAATTTAACTTAGAACAGAAAACATAAAAACTTACAGTCAGACTTTACTGAATTTCTTGAATATCAGGTACAGTCCTGATATAATCTAACAGTAACTTTCTCTCAGCTCGATCTAGTTCAGCAATCATATCCTTCTTCAGCTCCTTCAATTCTGGTTCATCTTCACCAATTTGATAAATGGCAGCCCTTAAAGAATAGATGTTGTTCTTGTTCATTTCATTGCCAAGTCTGATATAAAAAGCCTTATCAGACTCTAGGTTGAACTCTAGAACTTTCTTATTTAGTGCAGTCCTGAATCTAGCACTATTTTTCTTCATTTCCACCAACTTTCCATGTGCATCTCTGTACTTAGGAATATAAGCACTGGAAACATTTCCTCCAAAAAGAACTTTCGATTTCATCATTCTGTCTTTTAAAACCATAGCAGCATTATGAGTATTTCTATTTTTGATCTTCAGGAGATATAGAACATACTCTAGCTCTTCCCAGAATTTTAGACAAATATCATCTTCTCCAATTCTGTAAACTCTGCCATCAGCCATAAAGTATAATAAAAACTCCTTCTTCAAGCCTCTGTGGTAAATCATCTGAACAGATTCTAGTTTATCAAGGTTTTCTTGAGTAACCCCAACACCAGGTTCTGCCAGTGATGTATGATCTAAAGGACTATTATTAACTCTTTTCTCTCTGTGGGAACCCAAACCAGATTTATCATAAGATTGTTTTCCAAGTACTGTTCTGGTTTGTAGAAAGTTCACCTGGCTAGGCTTCAGAGTTTCAGGTAATGAAGATCTTTTGAAACCTTGGAGTGGTGAAGATAGCTGAGTTTGCACAACTTGAGCATTGTCAGAGGTTGGCACATTCTTAACAATAACATCAACTTGAGCATTGTCAGAGGTTGAATAATTCTTCTTTTCCAGGTTAGGCTCTTCAATCATCACACCTTTACCTTTATCAGTGTTTGAACCAATAGGCCTCCTTGAGTACTGTAAACTCTGATCAGAGTTTACATTCTCTTTGATAACAATTCCTTTTTCTTTTCTCCTTGAAGCCTTGATAACCTTCTGTTTGTAGATTCCAGCTTCAACATCTTTCCTGTGTTCTTCAGCAAGCAATTTCTCTTCTGCCTGGATATCTTCAATAGTAACATCTTTACCATGTTCTGCTAAGAATAACTGTGTAGCAACTTCTTCATCAGTAACTGGAGATTTAGAGGAAAGAAGTAAACTTCTAACCCTTGAAGAAGACTGCCCTCCAGTGTATAAGCTTTTTCCATCAGCATTCTGAGCATCAGAGTTTGATCTCCTCCCTTGCCTTTGAACATTCCTTGTCCTTGGATTTTGACCTTTTGCACCACCATCAGTAGTGTCATCTTTCCGAGTCAGAGTTTGAGAGCTCTTGCATTTGTCTTGAGGCACTCTCTCCCCCTTTTTGACATCATCAGACAGCAAAACTGATGTGAGCAATTCAATGGAATTTGCAATTTCATCCAACTTAGTTGACATTTTGACTTGATTGTCTTCAACCTTGGACAACCTGGAATCAAAAACCTTCTGATCTTTACACAAGGAAATATACAATGATTTATCCTTCTGTTGTGTAAGTTCCCTTGCAGCTATATCATTCCTTAGACCTTCAATAACCTTGTCAGAAGCATCAAAACGATTGTTTAATGATTTGATTTGGACTATTGTAGCTTGTAGATGAGTTAAAAGTTCAGGATTTTGAATCTCCTTTGAAGACTTGTGTAACAGCCCCAGATCCGGGGTCGGGGATCCGGTCGTTACGGTCTCAATTCCCATCAATAATACTTGCACTTGAATCAAAATAACTAAACCACATGCTGTGACCCCACAATAACAACACCACACACACAACAAGTTATAGTCCCAGAGATGAAATTGGAATAAGTATCTAGTCATATGATACACAAGTTAAAAGTTATTACAAACCCAAAAGATTACAGAGCATTTAAAAGTTCTTGCCGTTGATTACATTAATCATAATATAAATAAGTCTGATACACAAAAGTTGAAGCTTAAAACACTGGTGGTTACTACCTCAGCTATGGCAGCTACGACATGAACGGGTAAATCTCTGACGACTGCTACCCGCTTTCGCAGGGTGTGACTGTTGCGGGCCATCGGCTTTAGCTGTTGTTGTGATATCATAAATAAAGCAAGGGTGAGCAATAAAGCCCACCAAAATAATGTATAACAACTAATAGTTCAAAAATATCCCTGCTACCACATACTATGCCTTTACTGAATAAGAGGCTAGTATAACATAAAAGATGACGTTACAGGGAAAATTAATATAATGTTCCCGTAACCCAAAATCCACTTATGCATATATATTCTTAATCAGGTTTCATCAGAGTCAAAACTCATAAAATAAAGATGAAGTCGCATGAATTTATTGTCACTTCAATTTCAACCACTTCTCAACCCCCTGCCAACATGATTGGTTCTTCACCCCAATACATGTTGCAGGAAATATCCAAATTGGATGATGAACTAATACTGGAGTTGCTACCCGCGTCCGCTGTGCCTAACCTTACTAAGATCAGTAGTAGGTCGCACCGCTCAAATAGTTTTCTACATGTAGATGGAAGTATCACGACGGCCTGACATTGTCTACCGCCTTACTATGACCTCCCGGCCCATTTGGGGCAATATAAAAGTTGGATGGGCCCACGCAACTTGACCACTTACACCACTCCTAGTTCAGATGAAATCCATGACTCTGAAACGTAAAGATCGTCCTCCTTTCCCCAAGTGTAACACTTGTTGATACGACTCCACTAAGTAGTTATATCTAGGTTGGAAAGGAAGATTCTCCAATATTTCCCAAGCTATGCTTGTTAATGGATATCGACTTGTTCCATAAATTTACCCCTCGATCATTGAGGTGGTAACACAACATTAGACTGGCAGCAATTAAATTGCTCCAAGAAAATATCTGTCCCTTGACAGTTTTTGAATTGAGAGTTTAAAAAGAGTAGTAGTCACTTAAATCAGGTTTCCCGTATTTTTGATAGTTGAGCGAGCATTTGAATCTTCTTAAAAGACAGATTCAAATGGAAAAACAGTGTTTTGGGAACCTCTTCTTGATTTGAAAATAATTAATAATATTTATTGAATAAGTAAACCTCAAATGAATATTTGAAAATAATCTTCATTAAACAACTAATCCTTAAATGAATATTTGAAAATAATATTCATTAAATACATAATCCTTAAATGAATATTTGAAAATAATATTCATTAAATAAATGATCTTTAAATGAATATTTGAAAATGATATTCATTAAATAAATAATCTTTAAATGAATATTTGAAAACAATATTCATTAAATAAATAATCTTTAAGTGAATATTTGAAAACAATATTCATTAAATAAATAATCTTTAAATGAATATTTGAAAACAATATTTATTAAATAAATAACCTTTAAGTGAATATTTGAAAACAATATTCATTAAATAAATAATATTCTTAACGTCAATAATCCTCAAATGAATATAATTAACATCCTTTAAGTAAATAATTAATCCTCGAATGACAGTACCCGATATCTTTATCGGAAAATAACCTTTATCAAATACAAAATATAATCACTACTGATCTTTCAAGAAAATCACACGCCCTTATCCTAGGGCAACTATAAAATCCCTGGCTTATAGCTGATATCCCATATCTAACTCATAAGCCCCAACTTCAAGTCATAATCCTCAAGTATTGCTATACATAGCAATTCGACAACAAGTAAGCAATTTATATATCGCAATCGCATATCATAATTGAAAACAGTTAATATCACAACAACAGTAGTATAGGTTTAGAAAACTTGCCTGGTGGTGAGGTAGGGGTAGTGTGCCTCGAGTCAGTCCGGCGATCTATACATAGTCAAAAGATCCAAGGTTAATCACTTGAATACTTGCACGAAACTAAGTATGTACTTCACTTAAACCAAGACATGATTTCTAGTTAACTCCTTAAGAATCCTCTTGCGCACGCTCGACTCGAACATTTTTATAAAATAGAGATTAAATCCTTTTAACACGAAATCTTTTCGAGGGTCCTCCTAAACATACCTAGCATGTTAACACAAAGTTTCACATTCTGATTGGTCACTTAAGGGGTTTGATCATTGCCTCAAAGTTGGCTAAGTGGTATAGCTCGGTTTCTCGAAACATCCTTAACTAAAACACTCGTTTCTCCTAAACCGTAATTCGGAATCACATGATCTTTATATCAAAACGAACCTTGAAACAATACCTACACAATACTAGGCAGTGGTGACTCTGGACAGAAGTCCTTATGTCCGAACATCACAGACAAAACAGAGCTAGGGAAAATCGGGCATTATAACGGCTATGTTTTAACGATTCCAAAGTTTAATCATAAACTTTACATAATCAACCAAACCAATACACCAAATCAAATCCTCAACATCATTACCAATCCATAACCATCATCAATCTGTCAAAACCAACCTCTACTTGTTTATTATCAAAACAACCTCAAACTTTCATCAAAATCACTTAATCGTTCTTACGATTACACCGACTAAACTATACTTAAAACTAATCATATAAATCGAATTTACAAACAAGGGTTTCAAGAGTTATACCTTCCTTGGAGTGTATATGAGCCTATTAGTCCTTGTATAGCTCTTATATAACCTTAATATAGCTTGAATCAACTAAAGAAATCAAGAAACAAAAGTTAGTTCTTGAAATTACTATTCACTCCTCAACTTTGAATGAACATTTGATCATGTTATCCTACTTGGATAGCCATGAAATTTTGAGCGTACCTTGCCTATGAGGTGAGGAAGATATTGTCCAAATTTGGGGATTTTAGGATGAATAAATCTCAAGTTATGAATTCTTTTCTCTTCTACTTTCTTGCTGGGCAGAATTCTGAAAATGGGGTGGGGGAGAGAGTTTCTTTCTTTTCTTTTGTCTTGGTTGATTAATTAGAATGCTGATTTTTTTGTGTTAAAATGGTGAGTCATAGAAAAGTGATGAGTCATGGCTTGGTGCATTGTCCTCTTGACACTTGTCACACATGCAAGAGTGGTGTGCAAGTGGCTTACTGCTTTGCTTCACCGGTTTATTTTACTGGTTTGTTTCCTTTCACAGAGATGATCCAAATGTTGCATTCCTCGAATTAATCTTGTTACATGTTACTTCCATGTCTATATTAAATCTTGTAAATGTCTCGTTGTTCCGTCTCCGTTTAATCTCGTAAAATGTTCGCAGGGTTTCTTAAGGGTTCTATCGAAGTAGTTTATCGCAATCGTTCTTAATATCTCTAATTCTTTTATTAAATCCATATCCATGGAATTGATAATTTAAATTCTCAATTATTCTCAAATAATAATTAATCCGTCCGTTAATGGTGAAATTTCGGAGAAAACGGAAATGCTATTTTTCCGATTCTGACAGCTTTTGCATTCCTTTATTTTCATCGTAGATCACTAATATGGCTTTGAAAGTTCATTATATCGACCCGTATATAGGGTGGTCTGAAAAACTTTTAAACGACAAAATTTACTATATATCAAAAGTTACTATTCATCAGTGGTTTTTCTATAATCCTTTGGATCAATATTCGTTCCAATATTCCTGGTTTACTTCTCTTTACTCCTTGCACTTAGAAAACGTTCTAGTGCTTTCTCGGGCATACGCTATCTTGTTTACGGAGTTGTCGGATGTATTCCAGATATTGATTTGGATGACATAAAAATACTTTTCTTCCCTGGAGTATTGTATTCTTATCTTCCAGATTGATTGTTCTTATTTACACGATCAGTCCATTCTTATTATTCTCAAAATGTTTGAAAACTGACATCCATATTCATTTCATACTTAATTCTCCAAAAACCATTACCACCATCCACATATGTATACATCATCATACAATAAAAGTTTTAATTCTACCCAAAAATCTGGGGTTTTACAGTCTCTCCTCCTTAAAAGGATTCCGTCCCGGAATCACTCTGAAAATAAATGGGGATGTCTTTCTAGCATCTCGCTCTCTAGCTCCCAAGTCGATTCTTCCACATTATGGTTCTGCCACAAAACTCTGACTAGCTTGATGACCTTGTTTCGGAGCACTTGTTCCTTTTGATCTATGATTTCCACTGGCTGCTCCACATAGGTTAGGTCTGGCTGCATGTCTACTTGTTCGTATTCCACTATGTGCTTAGCATCCGGGTTGTACTTCCTCAGCATTGAAACATGAAACACATTGTGCACTTGTTGCAGGTTTGGGGGTAATGCTAGCTCGTATGCTAAGTTTCCAATACGTCTTAAGATCTCAAATGGTCCAATGTATCTAGGACTTAACTTTCCTTTCTTTCCAAACCTCATCAAACCTTTCCAAGGAGATACCTTTAAGAACACTAGGTCTCCCACTTCATATTCCTTGTCCTTCCGGGCCAAATCAGCATACTTCTTTTGTCTATCTTGGGCTGCTACCAGCCGTCCTTTGATTAGTTCTACTATGTCCTTAGTCCGTTGGACCACTTCGGGCCCAAGCATCTTCCGCTCTCCAACTTCGTCCCAATACAAGGGAGATCGACATCTTCTTCCATAAAGGGCCTCATAAGGCGGCATTCCTATACTCGAATGAAAACTATTGTTGTAGGAAAACTCAATCAGTGGTAGGTGATCATCCCAATTTCCTTTAAAGTCTATAGCACAGACCCTTAACATATCCTCTAGTGTTTGGATGGTCCTTTCACTTTGTCCGTCTGTTTGGGGGTGATAGGCAGTACTCATGTTCAGCCGGGTTCCTACACATTCCTGGAAGCTCCTCCAGAATCTGGAGTTAAATCTGGGATCTCGGTCAGATACTATGGCGACTGGGACTCCATGTCGTACCACTATTTCCTTCAAGTAAATATCCACTAGTCTGTCGACAGTGTACCTTTCGTTAATCGGAAGAAAGTGTGCTGACTTCGTTAATCTGTCTATAATTACCCATATGGCATCGTGATTGGCCTTGGTCCTTGGTAAACCTACCACAAAATCCATGGCTAGGTGTTCCCATTTCCATTCGGGAATCTCCAGGGGTCGCAACAGTCCACTGGGTCTCTGGTGTTCCGCTTTCACTCGTTGGCAGGTCAAGCATCTACTTACCCATTCTGCTACATCCTTTTTCATGTTAGGCCACCAGTAGGACTCTTTCAAATCTCCATACATCTTGGTGCTTCCTGGGTGGATTGAATACCTAGAACTGTGACTCTCGTGTAAAATTTCGTCTTTCAGTTCTCGAACATTCGGAACCCAAATTCGGTAAGTATACCTCCTTATTCCTTTATCATCCTTGACAGTGTGGATCTCTTCTCCGGTCATTGACTGCCTGTCTTCACTTATCATCCTTTCCTGACACCTTCTTATCTTTTCTAGCAACTCTGGCTGCAAGGAAATCTCAAACAGCTTTTCGGTACCGCCTCCGGTCACCTTCACTTCTATTTCCATATTTTCAAATTCTCTGATCAGTTCTTCTGATGTCATTATCATCTTGAGTCTCTCTTTCCTACTAAGGGCGTCAGCCACCACATTGGCTTTCCCTGGGTGATACAGAATTTCACAGTCATAATCCTTGATCAGCTCTAACCATCTTCTCTGGCGCATGTTGAGCTCCTTCTGGGTAAAAATGTACTTGAGGCTCTTATGGTCAGTGTAAATCTCGCACTTCTCTCCATACAAGTAGTGCCTCCAAATCTTTAAAGCGAAAACTACTGCCGCTAGTTCTAGATCATGAGTAGGATATTGAATCTCATATTCCTTCAATTGCCTCGACGCATATGCGATTACCTTACCGTGCTGCATCAGCACGCACCCTAATCCCTTATGCGAAGCATCACTGTAAATCACAAAATCTCCTTTTCCATCTGGTAATGCCAACACAGGGGCAGTCACCAACCTCTTCTTTAACTCTTGGAAACTACTCTCGCACTTTTCCGTCCATTCAAACTTCTCAGTTTTTCGGGTAAGTCGGGTTAACGGGGCTGCGATCTTCGCAAAATCCTTAACGAATCTCCTATAATACCCTGCTAATCCTATGAAACTTCTCACCTCTGTTGGTGTGGTTGGTCGTTCCCAATTTGAAACTGCCTCTATCTTGGAGGGGTCAACCAACACTCCCTCCTTATTGATCACATGTCCTAAAAACTGAACCTCATTTCGCCAGAATTCACACTTTGCGAATTTGGCATACAATTG
Organism: Heracleum sosnowskyi; assembly: GCA_030848705.1. NCBI lineage: Eukaryota > Viridiplantae > Streptophyta > Magnoliopsida > Apiales > Apiaceae > Heracleum > Heracleum sosnowskyi. The sequence continues at coordinate 72,116,125 of CM061241.1, read as the reverse complement.
TTCCTTCCTGAGTATTTCTAGAGTTATCCTCAAATGTTCTGCGTGTTCTGCCTCTGTCTTTGAGTAGATAAGAATATCATCTATGAATACTATAACAAACTCGTCCAAATACTTCTTGAACACCCTATTCATTAAATCCATGAAAGCTGCTGGGGCATTGGTCAATCCAAATGACATCACCAAGAACTCATAATGTCCATATCTGGTACGGAATGCAGTCTTTGGAATATATTCTGGTTTAATCTTTAATTGGTGATATCCGGTTCTCAAGTCAATCTTAGAGAAGTACACAGCATCCTTTAGCTGGTCAAACAAATCGTCTATTCTGGGCAACGGGTACTTATTCTTTATAGTTAGCTTGTTCAACTCTCGGTAGTCGATGCATAACCTCATGCTCCCATCTTTCTTCTTAACAAACAACACTGGTGCCCCCCACGGCGACACACTGGGCCTTATCATACCCTTATCCAACAGTTCCTTTAACTGGGTAGCTAACTCTTTCATTTCTACTGGGGCTAACCGGTACGGGGCCTTCGAAACTGGCGCCGTCCCCGGGGCTAATTCGATAGCAAACTCAATTACCCTATCGGGTGGTAGTCCTGGGAGATCCTGTGGAAACACATCTTCGAACTCATTGACTACTGGAATGTCCTGTAACCTAGGCACCTCTCTCTGGGTGTCTACAACATATGCTAAGTAAGCCTCATTTCCCTTTCGTAACAATCTTTTGGTCTGCGCCATGGTTAGAAATTTCTGTGTCTGTTTCATTCCCTTAAACACTATTTCCTTCTTTCCTGGGGTATTTAATCTAACCTTTTTCCCTTTACAATCTATCTGCGCGTTATTGCGAGACAACCAATCCATCCCCAAAATGACATCGAATTCTCCTAGCCTAAAAGGAATCAAATCCACACAAAAAGACTGTTCCCCTATTTCCAATTTGCAGTTGGGGTGAATCTGATTAACTGGGACTATTTCGTGGTTAGCTATCTCTACTTGTAGGGAATCCTTTAATGGTTGGGCTTTAAGTTTCAACTTATGCGCGAAATCCCTCGATATAAACGATTTAGTCGCCCCAGAATCAAATAAAACATTTGCGCTAACTGAATTTAGAGAAAAGGTACCTGCTATCACATCCGTGTTCCTCACGGCATCCTGCACTGTCATGTTGAAAGTCCTAGCAGTCGGTGGTTTGTTGGAGGCAACCCTGCTTGCCCCTGATGTTGCGTGTCGGTTCATGGGACAATCCCTCTTCATATGACCCCGACGTCCACACTGGAAACAAGTGAGGCTTTGGCTGACACTAGGGTTAGCGGTGGTACAAGCACTAGCATAATGGCCCTTTCGCCCACACTTGAAACAAGTTACCGGTTCCTGGTTGCACCCACCGAGATGTTTCCTTCCACAAGTTGTGCATGCTGGTAATGGAGGTCGAGATTGGTAGGAGCGGGACACTCCTGATGGGTTGCCGCCCTGGTTTACACTTGTGCTCACGGATCGCTTGAACCCCGTATTCCTCTCAAGTAGGGAGACTGCTCCGCGGTTAAACCTATTTTGGGAGTTTCCTCCTGCAAAACCTCCACCCATACTTGCATGTTTCCTTTTTATCCCCCCTTTCTCTCTTTCCTTATGCATCTGATCACTCCCTGCCTCCACAATTGAAGCCTTTTGCACCAATGTGGCATAGTCTGTAATCTCCAGAACTGCTACGCGATTCTGAATCCACTGCTTCAATCCCTGTTGAAACCTATTAGCTTTCTTCTCTTCGGTATCTACAAACTCTGGAACAAACCTTGATAGCTCGGTAAACTTTGCCTCATAGTCAGCCACTGTCAGATTATTTTGCTTTAGTTCCAAAAACTTGAGTTCCATTTGAGTCTTCATGAACCTTGGGAAATATTTCTCTAGAAACAATTGCTTAAACCTTTCCCAAGTTATAATAGCGTCCGTCTCCATGTTCTTCTTGGCCTCCCACCAATAGTTGGCCTCTCCTTTCAGAAGGTAAGTGGCAAAAACAGTCTTCTGTGCCTCCTCGATACTCAAAATCTCGAAGGACTTTTCCATCTCCTTTATCCAGGCTCTTGCCTCTACTGGGTCAGCCGACCCTTGGAATTCTGGGGGCTTGAGTGACTTAAAGGCCCTGAAAGAGTTTGCTATGGCATTGTTGTTCCCTTGGGGTGGTTGGGGATAACGGTCCAAATTTTGCCTAAGTAGATTCATGAACTGACCCATGGGGTCTCCACCCTGGTCTTCTATTCTTTGTTCCTCTTCGATTTCCTCTTCCTCATCCTCAAATTCCGCAGTGAAAAAGGATTCATCTGCCTCCCCGTACTGGGAGTCGTCCTGTTCATTATAATCCTCATCCATTTCTTCATTATACTCAGGGTTTTCCCTATTTTGATTATGGCTTTCTTGATCATCAGATTCAGGGGGATTAGCCCTAGTTCCCACTCTTCGTGGAGGCATCTTACTGAAATTTGGAAAATTCACATTAGGCTCGTATACTGGGTTACAAATACAGTCGTTACATAATTGGAAGTAGACTTCCGTAGTTCTATATTTTATCGCAATTCTATCATATGGTGCAGACAATAGTATAGTAAACTTGTGATCGAGTCATAACAGGACTGGATTCAACTGAAAGGAAACAAATATATACATGGTACTGAAGATACAAAGTCTGGGTCAACATCAACAGTTTATAAGTACAACTGTTCTACCAACATCTAGTCAAAAGTGAAATACATGGTCTATCCTTCTAGTCAGAAAGGGATAACATATACAATGGGACAATCCCACCAAAAATCGGCACTACTATGTCCGTACGTGACTAGAAGACTAGACTACCATATCACTAACTCTGAAATCAGCCACTGGTGCGGTGCCATGCCCTCACCCTCGCCATGGCTAGGCGAAAGATCTCCTCAGCATCAACCCTGGATATCCTGCCATTGCCATCAGTAGGCAAAGCTCGAATCCTCATCCGTGCCCTCAACTCAATGCGAGTCATCGTCCTCCGGGCAACCCGAGGGGGCACAGACCTCCCGCCGCCCTGGCGTACCATCCTGGCATCCCTCTCTACTGCTAGCTGCATCCGGGACTCTGCTAGTCTAGCCTCAGCTACCACCAAATCTGTCTGAACTCTGCTCACGGTCCAGTTGTGCACACACACTGGTATCCCCTCTAACGGAACATGGGGTGGGGTAACCGGCTCGGCTGGTGGTGCAGCCTCTGCCTGCTGTGGCTCAGGGGTAGGCTCCTCATGATCATCAGGGCAAGGGCTCAAGGGCAGTGGTGGAGGGGTAGGGGCTCTCTCAGTAGGAAGTGGAGGCTGGTCCTCAGCATCCCCCTCCATATCCTCAGTATCCGCTAGGGTCTGATCCTCCTCTGGATCCTCATCATCAGAATCCTCAATATCCTCGGTATCCGCATCTACCTGGACCTCCTCCGGGTCCTCCTCAATATCCTCATAGTATGGATCTGAAGTCCTAAGCAAGTCCTCGTCGTGCTGTCTCTCATAAGCCGCAGGGTCAGAGATATCGCTCACCTACACAATAACGAACTATGTTACTATCATGATATTAAAGTTCCCATAAGGGTTTTAATCGAACTTGGCAAGAGTTCTTATTATCTTAGTGAATTTATTATTGTAACGTCGCATCATCTCTGGGGTTTATAACTCTAACGCTCTGATACCATTTCTGTAACAGCCCCAGATCCGGGGTCGGGGATCCGGTCGTTACGGTCTCAATTCCCATCAATAATACTTGCACTTGAATCAAAATAACTAAACCACATGCTGTGACCCCACAATAACAACACCACACACACAACAAGTTATAGTCCCAGAGATGAAATTGGAATAAGTATCTAGTCATATGATACACAAGTTAAAAGTTATTACAAACCCAAAAGATTACAGAGCATTTAAAAGTTCTTGCCGTTGATTACATTAATCATAATATAAATAAGTCTGATACACAAAAGTTGAAGCTTAAAACACTGGTGGTTACTACCTCAGCTATGGCAGCTACGACATGAACGGGTAAATCTCTGACGACTGCTACCCGCTTTCGCAGGGTGTGACTGTTGCGGGCCATCGGCTCTAGCTGTTGTTGTGATATCATAAATAAAGCAAGGGTGAGCAATAAAGCCCACCAAAATAATGTATAACAACTAATAGTTCAAAAATATCCCTGCTACCACATACTATGCCTTTACTGAATAAGAGGCTAGTATAACATAAAAGATGACGTTACAGGGAAAATTAATATAATGTTCCCGTAACCCAAAATCCACTTATGCATATATATTCTTAATCAGGTTTCATCAGAGTCAAAACTCATAAAATAAAGATGAAGTCGCATGAATTTATTGTCACTTCAATTTCAACCACTTCTCAACCCCCTGCCAACATGATTGGTTCTTCACCCCAATACATGTTGCAGGAAATATCCAAATTGGATGATGAACTAATACTGGAGTTGCTACCGCGTCCGCTGTGCCTAACCTTACTATGATCAGTAGCAGGTCGCACCGCTCAAATAGTTTTCTACATGTAGATGGAAGTATCACGACGGCCTGACATTGTCTACCGCCTTACTATGACCTCCCGGCCCATTTGGGGCAATATAAAAGTTGGATGGGCCCACGCAACTTGACCACTTACACCACTCCTAGTTCAGATGAAATCCATGACTCTGAAACGTAAAGATCGTCCTCCTTTCCCCAAGTGTAACACTTGTTGATACGACTCCACTAAGTAGTTATATCTAGGTTGGAAAGGAAGATTCTCCAATATTTCCCAAGCTATGCTTGTTAATGGATATCGACTTGTTCCATGAATTTACCCCTCGATCATTGAGGTGGTAACACAACATTAGACTGGCAGCAATTAAATTGCTCCAAGAAAATATCTGTCCCTTGACAGTTTTTGAATTGAGAGTTTAAAAAGAGTAGTAGTCACTTAAATCAGGTTTCCCGTATTTTTGATAGTTGAGCGAGCATTTGAATCTTCTTAAAAGACAGATTCAAATGGAAAAACAGTGTTTTGGGAACCTCTTCTTGATTTGAAAATAATTAATAATATTTATTGAATAAGTAAACCTCAAATGAATATTTGAAAATAATCTTCATTAAACAACTAATCCTTAAATGAATATTTGAAAATAATATTCATTAAATACATAATCCTTAAATGAATATTTGAAAATAATATTCATTAAATAAATGATCTTTAAATGAATATTTGAAAATGATATTCATTAAATAAATAATCTTTAAATGAATATTTGAAAACAATATTCATTAAATAAATAATCTTTAAGTGAATATTTGAAAACAATATTCATTAAATAAATAATCTTTAAATGAATATTTGAAAACAATATTTATTAAATAAATAACCTTTAAGTGAATATTTGAAAACAATATTCATTAAATAAATAATATTCTTAACGTCAATAATCCTCAAATGAATATAATTAACATCCTTTAAGTAAATAATTAATCCTCGAATGACAGTACCCGATATCTTTATCGGAAAATAACCTTTATCAAATACAAAATATAATCACTACTGATCTTTCAAGAAAATCACACGCCCTTATCCTAGGGCAACTATAAAATCCCTGGCTTATAGCTGATATCCCATATCTAACTCATAAGCCCCAACTTCAAGTCATAATCCTCAAGTATTGCTATACATAGCAATTCGACAACAAGTAAGCAATTTATATATCGCAATCGCATATCATAATTGAAAACAGTTAATATCACAACAACAGTAGTATAGGTTTAGAAAACTTGCCTGGTGGTGAGGTAGGGGTAGTGTGCCTCGAGTCAGTCCGGCGATCTATACATAGTCAAAAGATCCAAGGTTAATCACTTGAATACTTGCACGAAACTAAGTATGTACTTCACTTAAACCAAGACATGATTTCTAGTTAACTCCTTAAGAATCCTCTTGCGCACGCTCGACTCGAACATTTTTATAAAATAGAGATTAAATCCTTTTAACACGAAATCTTTTCGAGGGTCCTCCTAAACATACCTATCATGTTAACACAAAGTTTCACATTCTGATTGGTCACTTAAGGGGTTTGATCATTGCCTCAAAGTTGGCTAAGTGGTATAGCTCGGTTTCTCGAAACATCCTTAACTAAAACACTCGTTTCTCCTAAACCGTAATTCGGAATCACATGATCTTTATATCAAAACGAACCTTGAAACAATACCTACACAATACTAGGCAGTGGTGACTCTGGACAGAAGTCCTTATGTCCGAACATCACAGACAAAACAGAGCTAGGGAAAATCGGGCATTATAACGGCTATGTTTTAACGATTCCAAAGTTTAATCATAAACTTTACATAATCAACCAAACCAATACACCAAATCAAATCCTCAACATCATTACCAATCCATAACCATCATCAATCTGTCAAAACCAACCTCTACTTGTTTATTATCAAAACAACCTCAAACTTTCATCAAAATCACTTAATCGTTCTTACGATTACACCGACTAAACTATACTTAAAACTAATCATATAAATCGAATTTACAAACAAGGGTTTCAAGAGTTATACCTTCCTTGGAGTGTATATGAGCCTATTAGTCCTTGTATAGCTCTTATATAACCTTAATATAGCTTGAATCAACTAAAGAAATCAAGAAACAAAAGTTAGTTCTTGAAATTACTATTCACTCCTCAACTTTGAATGAACATTTGATCATGTTATCCTACTTGGATAGCCATGAAATTTTGAGCGTACCTTTCCTATGAGGTGAGGAAGATATTGTCCAAATTTGGGGATTTTAGGATGAATAAATCTCAAGTTATGAATTCTTTTCTCTTCTACTTTCTTGCTGGGCAGAATTCTGAAAATGGGGTGGGGGAGAGAGTTTCTTTCTTTTCTTTTGTCTTGGTTGATTAATTAGAATGCTGATTTTTTTGTGTTAAAATGGTGAGTCATAGAAAAGTGATGAGTCATGGCTTGGTGCATTGTCCTCTTGACACTTGTCACACATGCAAGAGTGGTGTGCAAGTGGCTTACTGCTTTGCTTCACCGGTTTATTTTACTGGTTTGTTTCCTTTCACAGGGATGATCCAAATGTTGCATTCCTCGAATTAATCTTGTTACATGTTACTTCCATGTCTATATTAAATCTTGTAAATGTCTCGTTGTTCCGTCTCCGTTTAATCTCGTAAAATGTTCGCAGGGTTTCTTAAGGGTTCTATCGAAGTAGTTTATCGCAATCGTTCTTAATATCTCTAATTCTTTTATTAAATCCATATCCATGGAATTGATAATTTAAATTCTCAATTATTCTCAAATAATAATTAATCCGTCCGTTAATGGTGAAATTTCGGAGAAAACGGAAATGCTATTTTTCCGATTCTGACAGCTTTTGCATTCCTTTATTTTCATCGTAGATCACTAATACGGCTTTGAAAGTTCATTATATCGACCCGTATATAGGGTGGTCTGAAAAACTTTTAAACGACAAAATTTACTATTCATCAAAAGTTACTATTCATCAGTGGTTTTTCTATAATCCTTTGGATCAATATTCGTTCCAATATTCCTGGTTTACTTCTCTTTACTCCTTGCACTTAGAAAACGTTCTAGTGCTTTCTCGGGCATACGCTATCTTGTTTACGGAGTTGTCGGATGTATTCCAGATATTGATTTGGATGACATAAAAATACTTTTCTTCCCTGGAGTATTGTATTCTTATCTTCCAGATTGATTGTTCTTATTTACACGATCAGTCCATTCTTATTATTCTCAAAATGTTTGAAAACTGACATCCATATTCATTTCATACTTACTTCTCCAAAAACCATTACCACCATCCACATATGTATACATCATCATACAATAAAAGTTTTAATTCTACCCAAAAATCTGGGGTTTTACAACTTGGTCACAAAGTCAGCAGCTCGTGCATCAGAAAAGATAGTGTCTTTGCTTGACCAATTTGAGAAATACATATTCTGAAAATGCTCAGCAGTAGCACGATTGACTTCTCTTTCCTCATCAGAGTTAGCTTGAATATCAGATAACTCTACTTGAATATCAGGATGTGAATGAGCAGGACTATCTTCAACATTGTCATCCTCTACGGAATTCTCTTCAGGAACATTCTCTGCAGCAGTCTCAGTGTTGATCTGCTCAGCTTCATGAATCTCAGAGTTTGCAACAAACTCTGCTTCTATAGGAACATTCTCTGTTGCATCCTTGTCAGTAACATCAGGATTTGCAGCAACAGTTTCTGGAGCATTAGCATCTAAAGTCTGATCGACTTCCTCACCCTTTTCAATTACCTGGTGAGTAACAGAGAGAATCTCTGTGTGTGTAGCCATAGAATTTTCAAGAATAACTGTGGCTTGATCAGCTGCCACACCCTCTGTTTCATCAAAAACTTCAAGATGGTCAGAGTTTACAGAGTTGTGTGCTTCAACATCCATATCAAATCCCTGTGACTCAAAAATCTCAGCCTCAACATGTTCTGTAGCCTCCTGAACAAGAATTTCAGGAGCTTCATCTGCAGCTTCATTTGCAGCTTCCTCAACTACATCATCAGCATTTGATGTAGGAGCTTCTTCATCAGCATTTACATTGTCCTCAAAAACTCTGTCCAGATTGACAGCTTCAGCAGTTACATTTGATGCACCAAAAAGATGTGCAGCCACCAATCTACGTTTTCTCTGATGAAGAGTTTCTTCATCAGTTTCACACTCTTCATCTGCAGCATCAGACTTTGCCCTGTTGGCCCTTCTTTTATTTATCCATTTCTTCTGAGGCATATCATCAGTATGTGATGCCCCAGCTTCAGTTGCTTGCGTAGCAATCCTTGGAGGTTTAGTACCAACATGCTTAGTCCGACCACCTCTTGCAGGTTTAACAGAAGTTGACGGAGGCAGTTCTTGTTGTAGAGGCTCAGGTTGAGAAGAAGCTTGTGTTGGTGAATTGACTTGAGCATTTAAGAACTGTTGCACAGATGGAGGTAGCAACAAGTCTCCAACAACCCCTTTCTTAACATCCGATTTGCAGACTGTCTGTGGGAATAGCATCCCAGTTTGTGCATTTCTTGCTGAATGTCCTCGTGATGCAATCAAAGAAAAAACTCCACTCCTTCCTTAAGAATGGTCGTTTGAGCTGTCCAATCTTCGACAAAGGTCCAGAATACCCAATTTCTTGCATCATTCTTGTCAAATCCTCATCACCCATGCCAATTGTGTACGAAGAAAATTCAGGAAACCCCATCGCAGCGTGAATGGTTCCAGCAGTTATTACATACTCTGCTTCTTCATATTCAAAAATAATCGAAGGGTTGCCTGTCTCACCACCATCATCATACAATCCTGTTTCCCAGAATGCCTTTATCTGTGAACCAGAAAGTTTTGCAGGCTCCACCAAAGCACGCCCAATTGCTGACTGAGCAAGAAAATTTTGTATGATATGAAAAGCCTCTGGTGCATTGACAGTGTTTAATGGGGCTGAATAGTTATTAGGAACGAACTCTAGTCCAGAAGCAGTGAAAGCAGTTGAAGCCATTAGTAATATCAAGAAAGAAACAGAAAATAGCTTCAAAAAAAAAACACGAGAGAGTTTAAGAAAGAAAGTGTTTGTGAATATGTGTGAGTGAGACTAGAATACAATTGGAGTAAGTCGTGAAAAACTGTAACGGTTGTGTGTATAATGTATAAATATAAAATTTAAAATTAAAAACTGAACAGTTTTTAATCATTAAAACACAACTGTCTTACCCCGTATTCTGTGTAAATGAGACACGTGTCACACATACAATGACTGACAGCAGTAATTGGCAATTTCCAATGCGCATGCGCAGTAAAAACAGCAATAATTACCGCCGATTACACTTTCCTATGTATGCAATCTCTCTCCACTCTTTAACACTTTTCTAGACCAATGCCCAAACATACTCTTTTGAAATACCAAAACAAATGTTTTTCCTCAAAATTATAAAATGTCTGAAACAAAGAAATTATTTTAACCATCAGAGATTAAAACAAAGTTACCTCGGCGTATTTCACACAATACATCAGTGTTTATCATTTGTCCTTCTTTGTTAATAAACTCTTTTCGCAAACTGTACAGGTGTGCATAATTGTGTGTGCAATAGCAGAGTTTACCGAAATCAATATTTAAATCATCTCAAAGTGCATAAAATCCACAACCTAAAGTAGTAAAAACTGGTTGCCTAAACTCTCATGTATAATATAAAATCTGATTTTTATATCTAAACTCTGTATTCTGATATCCTTTCATTTGGATATATCTTTTATTTTTCACCTCCTTTATTTATATATATATATATATATATATATATATATATATATATATATATATATATATATATATATTTATTTATTTATTATTATTTTTTTTTATTTTTTTTTTTATTTTTTTTTATTTTTCCAGTAATCAGTGGTTGGCACTGGTCACCAAAAATCAAAGATTTTAGCCCTTATTCCATAAAATAAGTTCCTGGATCTTCCTAGGCACAACATGATCTCAAAGGAATTTGTGCTCTGTTTGGCATCTTTTGATTTGAGGGTGAATTATTTGCAATTAATAATCAGAGTTTAGACTTTCCATCAGTTAAAACAATTAATTTATGAGAGAAAATGCAAACAGCTAAAACAGACTCAGTGTATAGGATCAATAAACTAAGAGATGCTATAAATACAGAGACAGTATCATGCTGTGTTAACTTACTGCACATATTTGAGATCAGAATCTATACAACTCTTAAGAATTCATAATTACTTACTGAGAATTATGCTTCATACAAATTTCTTCATTGGTCCTTATGTTTCAGACAAAATTACAATCAGAGTATAACATCAGACTTTAACCATCAGAGTATGACCAATACTTTTATGACTATCAGAGTTTAGCACCAGAGTTTATGTTCAGAGTTTAAGACACTGGTACTCATATCAGTTAATACATGCAAGGAATCATGAGCATTAAAAATCAAACATGTATAGAATTTGAGTCTAACCCGTATCTCTAGTCAGAACCAGAGATCATTCCAAGTTCATTTACCAATCTTGTAAAAGTAGCTTCACTCAAAGGTTTGGTGAAGATATCTGCAAGTTGTTGGTCTGTAGACACAAAATGAAGCTCAATGTTTCCTTCTTCCACATGTTCTCTGATAAAATGATACCTTATGCTGATGTGCTTTGTCATGGAGTGCTGTACTGGATTACCTGTCATAGCAATAGCACTTTGGTTATCATAGAAAATAGGTATTTTAGAGTACCTCAAACCATAATCCGGCAACTGATTCTTCATCCACAGAATCTGTGCACAACAGCTACCAGCAGCTATATACTCTGCTTCTGCAGTGGATGTGGAAATTGACTTTTGTTTCTTGCTATACCAAGAAACCAATCTGTCACCTAAAAATTGACAGCTTCCACTTGTACTTTTTCTGTCTATCTTACAGCCTGCAAAATCTGCATCAGAGTAACCAATTAGCTTAAACTCTGATTCTCTAGGATACCACAAACCCAAGGTTATGGTTCCTTTGAGATATTTAAAAATCCTTTTTACAGCTGTTAGATGAGGCTCTCTGGGATCTGCTTGAAATCTTGCACAAAGACATGTTGCATACATGATATCAGGTCTACTTGCAGTAAGATATAGTAAAGACCCTATCATTCCTCTGTAGTTTGTCATATCTACTGAGGCTCCTGTGTCTTTGTCTAGCTTTGTTGCTGTAGCCATGGGAGTTGTAGCAGATGAACTATCAAGCATACCAAATTTCTTGAGAAGATTTCTGGTATATTTTGCTTGATTGATAAAAATACCATCATCTGTTTGCTTGACCTGTAAGCCTAGAAAATAACTAAGCTCTCCCATCATGCTCATTTGATACCTGGATTGCATAAGCTTTGCAAACTTCTTACAAAGTTTGTCATTAGTAGATCCAAAGATAATATCATCTACATAAATTTGAACTAAAAGCAAATCATCACCAGAATTGAAATAAAACAAGGTTTTATCAATTGTACCTCTTGTGAACCCACTTTCTAAAAGAAATTGAGCAAGAGTTTCATACCATGCTCTTGGTGCTTGCTTTAGTCCATATAATGCCTTGTCAAGCCTGTAGACATAATCTGGATGCTTGGGATCTACAAATCCTGGTGGTTGTTCAACAAACACTTCTTCTTCAAGCTTCCCATTGAGAAAAGCACTTTTCACATCCATCTGAAAGACTTTAAACTTCTTGTATGCAGCATAGGCCAGAAAAATTCTTATGGCTTCCAATCTTGCAACTGGAGCAAAGGTTTCATCATAGTCAATTCCTTCCTGTTGTGAATAACCTTTAGCCACAAGTCTAGCCTTGTTTCTTGTAATCACACCTTCACTGTCAGTCTTGTTTCTGAAAACCCACTTTGTACCTACAATTGATCTATTCTATGGTCTAGGTACAAGTGTCCAGACTTCATTTCTTTCAAATTCATTTAACTCTTCTTGCATTGCTGTAATCCAATTAGCATCTTGAAGAGCTTCATCCACTTTCTTTGGTTCTGTTTGAGACAAGAAAACATGATACAAACACTCATTATTTGTTGCACTTCTAGTTCTCACACTAGCATCAGGATCTCGAATTATGAGATCAGGTGTGTGTGCTTGTGTCCATTTTCTTGCTGTTGGTAAGTGGTTTCTTGTATCATTATTGGATCCTCCCCCTTGATCCATGCTCTCCTGATTCATATGTTGACTTTCTGCAGTATCTGAGACTCCCCCTGAATTGGATGGCTCAGAGTTTGAACTGTCAGAATTTGAATCAGTTTCCTCAACTGACTCACTTGCTGTGTTTTGTTGAGCTTCTTCACGCTCCCCCTCAACTGGTTCTCTATGTTGTTCAATTTGAGAATTTTCAGTTTCTCCAGTATTTACCAGTAGAGGTTCAGAGTATGCTTCGTCAGAGTTTAGCAGAACCGCTTCAGCAGAGTTTGTCGGTTCTGCTTCATCAGAGTTTACATCATCAGAAAATAAACCTTCATTTTCAAAGCGCAGTTGATCATATTCAATTTTATCTTCAAGTCCAGTTATTTTCTTGTCATCAAATGACACATGTATGGATTCCATGATCACTTTAGTTCTCAGATTGTAAACTCTGAATGCTTTTGTTGATAATGGATAACCAACAAAGATTCCTTCATCAGCTTTTAACTCGAACTTGGTCAACTGTTCAGGATGAGTCTTCAACACAAAGCATTTGCATCCAAATATATGAAAATATTTCAAATTTGGCTTCTTATTTTTCACCATCTCATATGGTGTTTTTCCATGCTTGTTAATTAATGTTGCATTCTGAGTAAAACAAGCAGTTTGAACAGCTTCTGCCCAGAAATAGGTTGGTAACTTTGCTTCATCAAGCATTGTTCTGGCAGCTTCGATTAGAGTTCTGTTCTTTCTTTCAACTACACCATTCTGCTGTGGAGTTCCAGGTGCAGAAAACTCTTGCTTCACTCCTCTTTCCTTACAGAAAGCTTCCATGATTGAGTTTCTGAATTCAGTTCCATTATCACTTCTTATAATTTTCACTTTGTGCTGTGATCCTTTGTCCAGTAGGTTTACATGATCCATCAGAGTTTGAGCAGTTTCATCCTTCTTTGATAAGAAATACACCCATGTATATCTAGTATATTCATCAACAATTACTAGAGCATATTTCTTTCTGCCCATAGACATCACATTCACTGGTCCAAAGAGATCAACATGTAGAAGATGATAAGGTTCCACTACTGAAGATTCAGATTTGCTCTTGAAAGATGACTTCCTTTGCTTGGCCTTTTGACAAGAATCACACAGACCATCTAAGCTTAGTATTGACTTTGGAAGTCCCCTTACAAGATCTTTTCGTATAAGTTCATTGATGTTGTTCAAGTTTAGATGAGAGAGCTTCTTATGCCAGTTCCAACTCTCTTCATTTGACATTCTTGCAGTCAGACACACTGTTTTTCCATCAGAGTTTGTTACCAAACTTGCTTCATAAATGTTGTTGTGCCTGTGTCCAACTAGAACAACTCTTCCAGTAGATTTACTGATAACTTCACAGTATTCAGTATGAAAATCTACATGATTTCCTCTATCACAGATTTGACTCACAGATAGCAGATTATGCTTGAGTCCTGAGACTAGAGCTACATTTGTGATGATGACACTTCCAAGATTAATATTGCCATATCCCAGAGTGTGTCCTATGTTGCCATCTCCATAGGAAACCTTTGGGCCAGCCTTCTCCTTAAAGTCTGATAGCAGGGCTTTATTTCCAGTCATGTGTCCTGAGCATCCACTGTCCAAGATAAGTGTGCTCTCTTTTATACCCTGCAATCACAAACAAACACTAAGTGTTAGTTTTAAGGACCCAGACTTGCTTGGATCCTTTGGCTTTCTTAACAGTGTTAGCTTTTGTAGCGGAATGACTATCAACAGAGTTTAAACTAACATTGTCAGACTTTACACTTGCAGAGTTTGCTCTAACCCACTTCAGATTGGGTTTTAGCTCATAGTAATTGTGATAAATAGCATGATAACTCCTACAAGTATAAATAGAATGCCAAGTGCTCCCACAATGTGTGCATAAAGTCTGTGGTTTCACCCTTACATAATCATTCTTTTCTCCTGATGTAGAAGGTAAAGAATTGATATTTTTATTCTTTGTGCAGTAATTAGCAAGATGATTAGAACTACCACAATTATATCATGTTTTCCTTGGAGCACCAGTAGTAGGCAAGTGATTATTTCTATTATTTATGCCTATCTTTCCATTCTTATTCTTCTTGGACCCTTTTGGTTTCATGGCAGATTTTACCTCTTTAAGCTTATGATTGAACTGTTTTCCTGTCATCAAACCAACATTAACCTGTTTTTCACAAGTTTTTACTGGCTTTCTAACAGCTTCTATTTCCATAAGTTTTTCTGTTATAATATTTTCCTGTCTTTCACAGGTTTCATCTGATTCCATATCAGCTTCTCTTATTACAACAGATTTTAACTTATTGGTTTCTGGAACAAATTTCACAGGTTTAAGTTGTGGTTTAATCTTAACCTTGTCTTTAAACCTAAGTTCATCATTTTCACAATAGCCCAAACCTACAGAATCTGTCTGAAACACTTGATGAGTGTCTCTTCCAGAGTCTGTCCAAGTCTTGATTATTTTTCTTTCTTTTTCTAGATCAGATTCTAATTGCTTATATCTTTTGAGCAACTCTTGTTCAACATAAACAGCATCATCTCTTTCTTTTTGAATCTGCTTCATATTTTCAAGTTCTCCTTCAAGAAACTTTTTTCTATCTTTAAGACTAAGATTCTCATATTTAATTCTCTCATTCTCTAAAGTCTGATCCCTATAACTAACATGTACGCTTTTCAGATATACTCTTAACTCAGATATATTATCAGTATCATAAGCATAAGTAGTTAGGGGTACCTTATTTTCAGATGATTCAGTCTCATCTCTGACAGTTGCCATAAGAGCATAATTTACTCCATCATCAGAGTCTGAAGTATCTGCCCAGTCTTTGCCTTTAGAGATGAGTGCTTTCTCAGTTTTGCCTTTCTTGCACTCTGGAGCATAGTGACCCATCTCCTTACACTTGTAGCACTGGATTTCAGATTTATCTTTCTTGCCAGACTTGGTCTCCCTTCCATCAGACTATCTAAAACCTTTCCTTTCAGAATTTGAATCTTTCCTTGAGAGTCTCTTCCCTTTCTTAAAGTTCTTGAATCCCATCTTCTTAAAGGTCTTCACCATCAGTGCAGCCATTTGCATCATCTGTTCTTCATCATCCTCAGAGTCAGAAGCTTCATCAGAGTTTGAGTCATCATCAGAGTTTGATGACTCACTTTCAGATTTAATGACTAAAGCCTTTCCCTTGGCTTTCTTCCTTGATGATTCCTTCTTGATGGGCTTCTCCTCAACTTTGAGAGCAACAAATTTTGTCTTTTTGCTTAATCTTCTATTCCTTTGTTCTATCTCCAGTTCATGAGTTTTTAACAACCCATAGATTTCATCAAGATCTGTATCAGCAAGCTCATAATTATCTCTTATTGTGGTTGTCTTTAAATCCCACTTTTCAGGTAGAGATAACAGAAACTTGAGATTAGACTCTTCAAGCTCATATTCTTTATCAACCAGAGACAGATCATTCAATAGTTTGCAAAATCTGTCATAAGTCTCAGTCAAGGTTTCATTAGGTCTTGAATCAAAGTGCTCATACTCCTGTGTGAGTATTGTCTTTCTGTTCTTCTTAATAGCACCTGTTCCCTGGCATCTGACTTCTAAAGCATCCCATATCTCTTTGGCAGTTTTGCAGCCAATTACTCTGTTAGACATAACATTATCTAAAGCACTGTGGAGAAGATGTCTAACCTTTGCATCTTTTGCAATTGATGAGATGTCCTCAGGAGTCATATCTTTCTTTTCCTTTGGAACAGTCTTTTGTTCTTGACCATCAACAACAGGGGCTAGTTTGGTTGGATTATGAGGACCATCATAAATTCTGTCAAGATATTCTGGATCTGTAGCCTCCAGAAACATGGTCATCTTCACCTTCCAAATTGGATACTCTACTGGTCTGAGAATTGGAACCCTGATTGTTTCATATCGACTCACAGAATTAGGCTTAACCTGTTCAGCCTTGGGAGCAGTTTGATTTTCTTCAGACATGATTATTACTGTGTTTGAATCATAAAACTGTATATATTAAACAGCCTTAGCTCTGATACCAATTGTTAGGCCGAATACACAATATATAATCAAGTATGTATGAGAATAACAATCAAGAACACAGGTTTGTAAATCAACAAACTAAATTATATTAAATAATTCTCTCTTAGTGATGTTAATGAATCACAAAGAGCTACTAGGTTACAAGAATAATAATTCTATGTTCGCATCCCTTCTAGGGATAACCTATCTGTGTTTATATAGTACACAGCTACTTACAATCCATCTCTAATTGATAACCTAAGTCAACTATCACCCTGTCAGACTTTAACAAACTCTGACCGGCTTCCATGTAAACTCTTCACCCAGTCAGACTTTATCAAACTCTGACTGGCTTCTAGATAAACTCTGATATGTACCTGTTACTTAAACACTGATGAACAAACGTCAGCAATTATATCTAACAGATTGTGTGTCGAGGATAGAATGAGGATAGTTAGACTTACTGTGATGAGTTGTTTATATTCTAGAATTGAGTTCCCGAAGCAAGGGAAAGGGGAAAGTTGAGTGATCAAAGTAGAACCGACAGTGACGTAGACTAGGCAAGTATATGTGCCTTTATTTATGATAAATTGTTATTGTCTTCAATACTTACATGTTATTACCCCAGAACAATTCAGATTATCAATCCTTACCCGTACTTGGGCAACTGATTCCATTTTCGTAAATTTTCTCAACTGTTTGATTTGATCTGCATCGGAAACCCTTATTTCCAAATTCATCTGATTTTGTCCGCAACCATTGATTGTTGATTATCACCATTTGATTATTGCTTACAACCATTGATTGTTTGATTTCTATCAGTGACTATTGATTACAGTCATTGATTACTGATTACAACTACTGATTACCTTCTTGAACAAGTACACTGTACCGTTGAAATTATTCCATGATTATTTCTCAATCTTTATTTGATACTGAGCAGTTGAAGCTCTTTTGCAATTATTATATCTTGACATTGTGCATTATCTTATTGAGCATATTATTGCTTATACCTTGTGATAGAATTGGCATATTTTTAAATAGGACCAGTAATGGTCGGGCCATACTTATGGTCGGAATAATTTAAGGCCCAGATTGGCCTAGGATCCAGTAGAGGACTTTGCTATAAGCAAGTCCGGGGTTGTTGCGTGACTGATCAGCAACACAACCTTTGATTTGAATAAAATGTGGAAGTCCAATTCTAATCCTCTTTCTTCAATTGAATTTGATACAAAGCATGTGTTTAGCTGAATATTATTGATTCTAATATTGTGAATTCATATCTTTACAACTGTGATTGAAATATATATATATATGATGCTTGCTGAGCACTTTTGGCTCACTCTTGCTTGTTGTTTTCTAACCCTATTTCAGTGAAACGAGAGTATGAGTCGACGCAGCGTGACTGATAGTTCACCGGCAGCTAGGAGAGCCCCTCGAGTGGTTGTCATTGGCAGGGTAGTTGTTTGTTTTATATTGTTAGACTAGATGTCTAGCTCTGAACTTAAGTTGTGATGTAATAACTCTGAAAATTGATTTGTAATAAATATGACTTAGAAGCTTGTTTCATGCCATAATCTGGACGCGGTCTTGGATAAGGGGTATTTTATGTCATTATATACTATGCATGTGTTATATTCAGGTTTATATTGTGTTCCGTTGGTCGGGTGACTACCCAAATCTGTATCCCGGGCTTGGAGGGCGTCACAAGCATGCTATGTACAAAATAGAACATTGATCAATAAGAGGTCTGGAAAAACTTCTTACTCTTTGATAACTGGGAAAAGAGCATCCTTCAAGCATTTCCATGTGTTTGGAAGCAAGTGTTTTGTGATGAAAGATACATCTGAGCATGTTGGAAAATTTGATGCAAAGGCATTTGAAGGTATCTTCATTGGATACTCTCTGGAAAGGACATCATATAGAGTATTTGTACCTGAGCAGCATAAAGTGATGGAAAGCATGGATGTCACTTTTAATGACAAGAAATTCCCTGGACTTGAATTAAGTGAAACAGACAATGTGCCACTAAGATTTGAAAATCAAGGCTATCTTGAAGATTCTGAAAGTGAGGATGAGACACAGGTTCTCACTGTTCCACATGAGGAAATAAATGAAGTTGATGATCACCCTCAAACACTTGTGCAAGGGAACACTAACATAGGGGGAGAAGAAGAAAACTTCAATGTTGGTGATCAAAATGACCCCGAGACAAGCCAAGGAGATGAACAGGGTCATACAAGAAAATGGGACAGAGCCCACACTAGGGAACAAATCATTGGTGATCCTAGTGAAGGTGTTAGAACAAGGAGAGCTATAATGAATACATGCATGTACAGATGCTTTCTGTCACAGGAAGAACCAAAGGTAATTGAAGAAGCATTGAAGCACTCTGACTGGATTGTTGCATTGCAAGAAGAATTGAATCAATTTGAGAAGAACAAGGTTTGGGAATTAGTACCACCTCCTGAAGGTAAGAATGTCATTGACACCAAATGGGTATTCAGGAACAAAATGGATGAAGAAGGTGTGGTTGTGAGAAACAAAGCAAGGTTTGTTGCCAAAGGATACTGTCAACAAGAAGGCATTGACTATGATGAGACATTTGCACCTGTAGCTAGACTAGAGGCCATCAGGATATTCTTGGCCTTTGCAGCTCACTCAGACTTCAAGGTGTATCAAATGGATGTGAAAAGTGTTTTTCTCAATGGTGATCTTGTTGAAGAAGTTTATGTGTCCCAACCTCCTGGCTTTGAAAATGATGACTTCCCAGACTTTGTGTATACACTGCTCAAGGCACTCTATGGACTCAAACAGGCACCTAGAGCCTGGTATGAAACTCTATCTCAATTTCTTGTTGAACATCAATTCACTAGAGGTACAATTTATAAAACTCTATTCTTCAAGAAGCATGGTAATGATATCATTCTAGTTTAAGTCTATGTGGATGATATCATCTTTGGCTCTTCAAATGAAAAACTCTGTCAAAGGTTTTCTAAGCTGATGCGAAGAAAATATGAGATGAGTATGATGGGAGAGTTAACCTACTTCCTAGGCCTGCAAGTACATCAAAGGGAGGATGGCATCTTCATAAATCAATCTAAGTATGTCAAAGATCTTTTAAATAAATATGGTTTAGAAGATTCATCCCCTGCAAAAACTCCAATGTCTACTGCAATCAAGCTTGATAAAGATAAGAAAGGCAAGAGAGTTGACATCAAGGTTTATAGAGGAATGGTTGGATCATTACTCCATCTCACAGCTAGCAGGCCAGACATCATGTTTGCCACATGTCTATGTGCAAGGTTTCAATCTGATCCCAAGGAATCTCATATGATGGCTATCAAAAGAATCTTCAGGTATCTCAAAGGGACTCCTAATCTTGGCTTATGGTATCCAAAGGGCACTGGGTTCAACCTGGTTGGTTATACAGATTCTGATTATGCTGGATGCAGAAATGACAGGAAGAGCACTTCAGGAAGCTGCCAATTCTTACGTCAAAGGTTAGTGTCCTGGTTCAGTAAGAAACAACAATCCACAGCAACATCTACAGCTGAGGCTGAATATATTGCTGTTGGAAGCTGCTGTGCTCAATTGCTTTGGATTAGAAATCAACTCATGGATTATGGACTAGTGATGGAGCACATTCCCCTGATGTGTGACAATACTAGTGCAATATCCATTATTTCCAATCCTGTTAATCATTCTACTACAAAGCACATTGAGATAAAGTACCATTTCATTAGGGAACATGCTGCAAATGGTACTATAACAGTCTCTTATGTTCCAATTGAGAAACAATTAGCTGACATATTTACTAAACTCCTAAATGAAGCTGTCTTCAACAGACTAGTGAGTGAAATTGGAATTCTCAATCATTCATTTAATAGTTCTAAGTAATTATGCTACTTAATTGTTGTAGCAGTAAATTTTCACTGTATTTAAATGCACTATTTGATTGGAGTGAAAATTAGTTGAGATATGATTTATAAATATTTCAGTATTTTACTGCATATTTTTCAAAATCATATTTATTTGTGGAGTTATGAGCTTTTGAGACATCTCTATATATGTGATTTTGAGAGTTCACGATTTAGTTCAAAATAAACAGACTTATATCGCAAATTGTTACAATTGTGGGACTTCGCGATATAGTTCAATTCTTGAGTTTGCGATCTATTTATTGGACTTTGCGACAAAGAATAACTATATCGACAAGTCTCCACATATTAAAAGAATTTTGATTTAAATTGATTTGATTTCAAAATTTTGATATATGTCTGACAAATTGTTTGATATTCCAAAAAGAGAGTTATCGACAGGGTATTTATACTATATCACAAAGTCTCCTCATACTTTCTACCTTTCAGATTTTGCGACATAGTTCATTTCCGGACTTTGCGATCTACTTTGCAAGACTTCGTGATACAGTCTATTTTGAGACTTCACGACATCAAAATAGTCTGTACACATTCATATCTCTATATCGCACTGTCTCAGTCATATAAATACTTTTTGCAAACACTTTCACATCTTTTCATCTTGTCGATTACTCTCAATTCTTAAACCTAATTTCAAATCTTTTCCCCCTTTTCAATCTCAAACTCAGAAATGGCACCCAAATCTCAAACAGTTGCTTCATCAAACCCTTTAACCATACCCAAAGAAACCAACCTTCCCACCATCCCATCTGATATAGAGGCAAACCCTAGGTACAAGTGCTTTGTACGCTTTTTGAACACTTCCTACCTTCGCCAAACTTTAACAATGAACCCACCTTTGTATGTTGATATACTGGAAGCATTCTGGAGGACTGCAACTTGTACTATAATGGCGAGGGAGGATGGGACTTCATTTCAAGAGATACACTGCACAGTTGGAGGGAAGCAATTGGTGTTTGGGGAGAAAGAAGTGAATGAAACATTTAGCTTTAAGACTGCAGAGCATGATGTTGAAGCAAATGACACGGAAATGGTGGCCTTCATGGACCTGATAAAGTATGCGGATGAAATTGACATGGAAAAACTGAATAAGAAGCATACCAGGAGGGAATGGTCTTATTTGTTCGATGCCCTTCAGAAGGTGTTCCTGTGTAGGAAGACAGGGTGGGATCAAATCAGCCACATTGCAGTGAAGCTTGCTTATTCCTTGGCCTACAACCAGGAAATCAATGTGGGAGCAATCATTGTAAGGGAGTTGGCTCAAAGGTTAGGTAAGACTCCACGCAACAGAGGTACTGAAATTTTCTACCCTCGTTTTATTCAATGCATCTTAAATCATTTAGATAATCAATTGCATGAACTAGACGGGATAGATACATCAAAATTGGTTTATCCTAAGTCCATGTCCAAAGTCATTTTTGGTACATTGGACACTAGGAATCAAGTGGATGTAGTTTTGAGTGTGACAAAGCATATGCAAGACACATTCAAAACTTACACCCTTGATAAGCCCATATATCATGAACTTTCTTGGAAATGGAAGGCTAAGACTGATGGAGCGTCAGAGTCTATCCCAAGCCTTCTCATCCCCTCTAGTGACCCCCCTACAAACAGTACATTAGTGATTAGGGAGCCAAGTTCACCAATCTCTCAAAAGGTTGGTGTTACTAAAAAGAAGACTAAGAAGAGAACCCTTGCTATCATTGATGAGTCTGTAGATCTAGGTGGTGAGGAACCTGAGTCACATCTCACTAGACAAAGAAAGAAATCCAAGAATATAGCCTCCACTGAATCCTCCCAACAGGATTCAGATGTGTTAAAATGGGTAAACCTATTACTATCAATGTCCTCTCAACATGACATTGTTATTTAAAAGAGTAGTCTCCCCACTACATTTTGTAAAGAGTCAACACAGGGTCAAGAACTCACTCATGAATCAGGTGAAAATAAGGATGATACTACACAGAGTGGAGAGCACATCAATATTGAAACTCCTCATATCTCTTAGGGGGAATTGCCAAAATCCAATCCAAACTCCTCTTCTCTTCCAGAATCTACAATTTCTTCAATACAGGAAAGTCATTCACATGACAATCCTGCACTTGATTATTCACAATTTGATTATGTGAATGAGTCCCTTTCAAGTGACATGGTGCTTGACACTGTGCTCACCACCCAGGACCCCCATTCAGTTGGTCAGGAAATGCATGCTGGGGTATATTCTAATGACACCACCACAAACATGGAGGATTCACCAGTTTTAACTGGAGACTCTATGCCTACATCTCCAATCCTTAGGGATTTGGAAATGCCTTCACATACACATAGAGATGATGATGTGACTCATCCCATTTCAATGGACACATCATCATACTCTACAGCTATTCCAAGGCTGGAGGAGACTCAATCAACTTTCATACCTGTTGCAGAACCCTCATCTGTGACAGGAGTGCCTGGCACTAGGTCTCACTTGGCTCAGGCCACCATGTCTCAATGGCTGAAGTCTGTGCAACATGACAGGCCTTCAGGATCATCTTATGTGCCCAATGAATTGACTGAAGAAGCTCTCCAAAGCTTACATATGGCACAAATTGATGAGTTCTCAAAGATTGCCCAACATCTCCTCACAACTAGACTACCAAATAAAGACTATGAAGCTATTCTATTATGCCATAAGGAGAATGTTGAGGCACAGAAGGAGAAGATTATAGATGAGGCTCAACAGGATGGCAATGTAGATGCCTGGTTGGATGCCTGGTTGGATACCAAAAGGTCTGTGAAGCTGAAAGCTGCTTTAGGCTATCTCAGGGAAGAATATCTTACCACTTTGGGGTCAAATGCCAAGAATCTTTCTCCTGCAGAAGTCTATGATGCTGTAAATGAAGTCTACAAAAGTCAGCTGAAGGCTCTGCATTATCTTGGGAATGGTCTTCAATCAGAGATATCTACCATCAAGGAGGAAACAGACCAATCTTTGGCACAACTCAGGAAATCCTATCTCTCTGATTTTCCCAAGGTAGATGGCATCCTTAAGGAAGTGCAAAAGACTACTCAGCATGTCAACAAGATGGATTGCACTCTAGCCTTGGTGATAGATAATCTAAAGAAGCTGTCCACCAAGCTAGAAAATCAGGTGCAATCCAACATCAACTCAAACTCCATGATCTCAGTCATGTGGAAGAATCAATATGCTGACAAGCTAGTGGATGAGGTTCCCATCTCCAACATATCAAAGTTTGACTTCTCAAAGATCAAGGACCAGTCTCTTAACTCCTTCAAGTCTGAGCAACTTTTCTCCCAGGTTGATAGATTGGAAAGAAAAGTGGCTGAGCTAAAATCTGAAAACCAAGGGATTTCTCATTCCTTGGAGCTCCTCAATTCAAAGATGGATGACCAAAACAATGCAACCTCCAATATATTGCTAGTCCAGCAGCAAATGATGACAACAATGATGAGAAGCATGAACCTTCTTGTTCCTGGTGAAGCTCAAGACATCTTGTTTGATCCCAAGCCTAGGGGGGAGAAAGGAAAGGAAGTCATTCTGGAAAAGAAAGGGGGAGCATTGGCTAAACAAAAGCTAAAGGGCAAAATCACAGAGAAAGATCTAAGGCCTCTTACCCTTCCTACTGTTTATGTCACCAGTAGAGATGGCCAGAAGAGCACTGTCACTTCAACATTCTATCCTGACACTATGCCAATATATGTCAAAGCTCCTCAAGTCACATCTACAGCTCAACCAGTCACAACAAATCTTATCACTGAGGCCAAGCTATAGGAAGTTGCTAACTCAAACATCTATCATGATGTAGCCTTCCTGGAGTTTCTAAAAGCCATAAAAACCAGTGTACATGGTAAAACCCTCAACTACAGAAGCAAACTCAATGAAGAAATCAAATACTTTACAGTGGCAGTCAGGAAAATCAAAGAAGCTCATCTATGAGAAATCATCATGGTATCCAAAGACAATTGCTTATGGCATTTGTCCTTTGAAACTCTAGAGAAGCTGAGGTATACTGAGGTGGATACACTTCTGGAGATAATTGAGAAGAATGGGGAGAACAACAAGAGATTGTATGATGAACTGAAGAGAGATCAATTTCTGAGGTTGCCTGAGGTCATTTCTAATCCAAGGACCATAATATTCCAAAGTCTCACTAAGGCAAACTCCATTGATCAATTGATGATCCTTGCTCAACTGGAGATGAAGAACAAGGACAAGATAAATCAAGTAGTTCAAATGCTGAGAGCAAAGAGGGGGTTCAGGACTGCAGAAGAGCTAGAGATAATTCAAATTCTGCAATCATTTCTCATTCATGGCAGAATACCTGAGTCAGTCAAAGAAAGAAATGAAAAGAAAGATGATAAAGATGAGGAGGATAAAAGGAGTAGGAGAACAAGTCAACAAAGGAGTGATAAGGATGAGAAAAGTGAAAGCAGCAGAAGCAAATCATCCAGAAGATCCAAAGATGCTGACAAAGACAAGAAGAATACTCAAGAGAAGAAAGCAACTGAAAAGTGAAAAGGTAGAAATCAGCAAGCCAAGGACATTGCTAGAAGTATCTTAACCACAACACAAGACTCTAAGTCTATGGTGGATATTGTTGGTAATGATCCTCCAAAATCTAGATCCAAGGCTTCTGAAACTGATTTGCCACAGAGGAAAAGTGAAACCACAACTGCAAAGTCTAAAAGACACTTCCACAAAGTCACAGCTAGTGGAGTGTTACAGTGGATTAAAGGGAAAGGATCAAAGAAACTTCCAAATGATGTGGCACTAAAGACTAAATCTCCTTGTTCAAGAAAGCTACCACATGTAAAGCACTGGAAGATCAAAAGTGTGGCCAAAAGAACAAGGATAACAAAGAAGAATGGAGTAATCACAAATGTTGTTGGAATAAATGTACTTCCTCTAGATGAAGACTATGATGAAGATGCCCTTGCATTCCTGAGAGCCCAAAGAATCTTTGAAGTCAAAGTGATACAAGATCATCTAGAGATCAAATACACTGATGGAAGGGAGAAAGAGATGAAAACTGGAAGCTGGCAATACTTCCCAATCTATGAACTAGAAAGGATCAATGCCTCGCTGAATTTTGAAGAAAAGGAAGAAAGAATGTGGAAGATAGAAATTGCTAGGTTTTTGAAAATGCACTCTGATTATCAAGAAGAACTAAAGAAGTGGAATGAAGAGAAGAAGATTCAGAAATAAAAGTAGATGGCAGAAATGGAAGAGAGGGCTAAGGAGCTAAGAAAGAAAGGGCTATGCAAAGTGTAGCTCAATCCTTATATAGTGGAGTACAGAAATAAAAATGGAGGAAGAAGCAAAATAAGGATGGACTTCCTGGACTCATATGTGGAAAGTGCCCTGAAAGCTGCAGTTGAAGATTTAGAAGACTCTCCTCTCATAGAAGAACTGATTGCAAGAGATGAAATTATGGAAGCCATTTCAGAAATGAACAGAAGGGAAGAAGCCATAAGGAAGAAGGTTTATGATGATTATCTAGAAAAGCAAATGGAATCTGAAGCTGTTCAGCAACAGAAAAATTATCTTTAAGCTATCATTTTCTATTTGTAATCAAATCCTGTTCATAAGGTACATCTGTTGTTTTCTCTGAAATATGTTCAGACTATAGAGGGAGTTTCAGGATCTCTGCTGACAAAAGATCCTGATTACAACCCCCCCCCCCAGAGATTCAAACTCTGGATCCTGTTAAGGATTAATCATCGAAAGATGATCAGCAACTTGGTTTAACCAAGGACGGGGACTTGCGAAGCCCCATTGCACCACCGGTGACCTCCTTAAGGACGGCTACGGTGATTTCTGTTGCAGGTACACAAAGAGCAAAAGGATTGAGTGAAACAAAAACACTTACACCTGGCCTGAGTGGGAAATGAAATATGAGTGAAACACCAACAGAAACGTTGAGTGAACACCCAGTGCCAAATGTGAGGAGTGACACCCAAACCCTGGTTAACATTGATGATCTGCTACTGCCAACAGAAAGAGAAATACAAGTTCAATCCACTCTGGAGGAGATGTCTGTCCATGATAAAGAGGGAAATCCTTTATTCAAAGTCCCTCTCAGACCTTCTTTTGCCCAAGGGATCTCTTCCGGTCAAGTCGATAGTTCTTTAACTTCAATTCAAACAAAGATTGACTTGGCTGCAGTTGATTCCAGAAGAACATATAGAGCCTTGAACAGTGCATCTGGCACAATAACGGGTACAAAGGAGGCTGTGGACTCAATGAAGAAAGAAACAATTGAAGAGCTCATAGAGTTAAGAACAGACGTAAAAGACCTAAGAGATGGATTTATAAATGAAGTGCATGTTCTACAACAAGGTCAAGAATCCCTAACAGAGGACATTTTAGTGGTCCGGGATTCTCAAGCTAAGGTCAAGGATGCAATGAATACTTTGTCAAGAGTGGAGTCTCGCCTCAATACGAGATTGGATAGAATTGAGCAGACTACCAACTCAAGACTAAAAAACTTGGACAACAAGCTTTCTTCTATGGAAGAGATGACCAGAGACAATGCTTTATTTATGGAGAATCAAGGTAACGATCTGGAGTCCATCTGGAATATGATCAAAAATCAACAAGCTGGCCCCTCAAACCACTATGCTGAGGATAACTTTACTGAGGATTACTCAACTAAGGGGGAGAAGGGATCAGCAATGGAAACAACTATTCCAGTAAGACAATATTGGATTAAGGAACTTGTAGAAGAAGAAGAAATTGGAGAGGTATTTGAATTCATACATGAGCCATTAATAAAAGAGCATGAACCATATTATCTGGAGCCGATTGAACATCCAATCTTTGATGATAGTATGGAAGAAACAAACCCTCTGACAATTGAACAAGAAGCTGCCTTGGAAAGATTAAAAGCTGAAAGAGCTGAAAGAGAAGCAAGGCAGGCTGAAAAAGAGAAGCATCGAGCAATTCTAAGAAGTGAAAAACTGCAAAGGTTCAAGATGTACAATGAGATAAGGAAGAAGAAGTTGTTAGATTTGACACAGAAGCAAGGAAAGGACTAGGAGATAGCTTACAAAACATTTTGCGGAGTTGAAGACAGATTAGAAGTCAACGGCAATGCTGATGTGGAAGTAATCATTCAGGACATTAGAAGTGCAAATCAAGACACTCAGACTTATTTCACTACATTGAGACAATCTCTAATCTACCTGAAAGGTGGAGTTAAAGCAAATGGTGCCTGGAACATAATGATCAGTTTCGTCAATAGAGGTACATTTGTGATCTCCAAGAAGTTTTTCAAACAGAGAACATACACAGAATTGCAGGTGATACTCATTAAGATCTAGAGAAGCACAAAGCTAAATGAACTGCTCCGTGAGCATGTTAAGGAGATCTTAATGAAAGTCAGTCCAAAGCTATCTCATGGAGAATATGCCTTACTACAGGAAGAGAGTGGAAAAAGGATTGGAAGTGCATCCCAGACTACCCAACATGCCAAAACATAATCAGAAAGATGTCAGCATTGCATGGGTGTGGGTCGGAATGGTTCAACAGGTTGAGTATATTGGAAGACACATCATAGGAGCAATCCTAAAACCTGGAGAACCACTGCACTATCCAACTGTGATTGATCATCAAGCAGCAATCTCTGATCATGTGGCTGAAGAAGATGAGATCCTAGTGGACTGAATACAATTGTAGAAGGGGGGTTGAATACAATTGTATAAGATTCTCAACTTTAATAAACACAAATATGAATAATAATAGCTTTATTAATTCTGGTATAAAACTGTTACAAAACTCTCTCAAGAAATTATGATGTTCTTGAAAGATTCTAGGTTCAATGATACTCGTGTATGCGATTGATTACAAATCAAAACCTAAACTATGTTTATATAGTACACACAGCTGCTCTATCTATTACAAGATAAGACCAAATCAATTACAAACTTTATTGATACATATCCTAACCGACAGCTGCATTCCTATAAACTAGGAACCGACAAATCATCTTTCCTTATTTAACTGGACTCAATAGTTATCTTGAAGTAATAATCCTGATCAACTTCCAATCCTGATGATAATCCTGATCACAGTCCTGATAGCAATCCTGATACTGACGCTCGTGCAATACTAATGACGTCAGCAATCCTGATCAGTAGTCCAGATCTTGACGATCATTGCATCCTGATCTAACAATCTCCCCCAATCTCATACTTCGTAAAATAAAGTATAGATTCCTAGATTCAATGATGCCAAAAACATATTTACAAAATGTACAAGAAATAACAGCAACAACTTATCTTTTTAAATTCTTTGATAGAACAAATTTATCTTCAAGAAGTCTGATAATAATTTTTCTTCTTTGTCTTCAAGAATTTGAATCTGTCCGTCCTTTAGATTTCTGAGCTCTTCATCTTCCTCATCAATCTGATAGATAGCTACTCTGAGATTCTGAATAGAACTTCTTTGTAGATTATATTCTTCAACTAGGAGATAAGCAATTTCCTTCCCATCAGGATTAAGAGTCAATTGTTTCATACCAAAAGACATTTCTTTAACATCACTGCCTCTTTGCATTTCAACTTATTGATCTCTCAGATTTAAGTACATGGGAGTATAATCACTATTATAATTCCTTCATTCATCAAATCGTTTCCTTATGGTTGACAGAATCATATCAGACCATTCCTTGCACACTCCATTCTTCCACTTGAGCAAATAATGAAGATATTTCAGTTCCTTTGTTGTTTTAACCAGCAGCTCCTGAACGGACACTTTCTTTACACTTCCATCCTTCATTAAGTAAAGAAGCTTCTCCTTCTTTTCAGCACCATCATGACAATCTAACACTATATCCACGGCTTGTAAATTGTTCAGGTGTTCAGAAGTTAAGTTACCTCCAATTTCAGTCAGTGAGTGAGGATCAACATATGACATGTTCAGAAATTTTGCATCTCTGTGACCTTTACCTGCTCTTGTATTGTGTGGCATCTACTTTAAGCTCAAAAACATTTGTAACCATAGTTCTTTAGATCTTTGTAAACCAGAAAAGTCTGCAACACTGGAAACATTTGTTATAATACCACCTGACTGAAAATTGACAGGTCTATCACACTTTAGTGTGTGAATGTGCTTCCACTTCTTATCCTTCTCCCTTTCAAGAACATAGCTCTTTTGTAGTTGATGTTGTTGTCTTCTTGCATTCTTCCACAACAACTTGCTTGATTTGATCCACCTTTGCTTATAGATATTGAAATCTCTATCTGTTGTTCTTTTAATTTCTCTTCTTCTAGCTTCTTCTTCTTCATCAACTTCAAGATTATGAGAATCAACCACAGTAGAAAGAATTAACAAACCAACCTTTTGTAGAATATCAGATTCATCAGGATCTTGAACAGAGTCAGGATTAGAATCTTCAATTTGAGCTGTATTACTGATGAGAGTTGGATGTCCTGATCTTCTTCTCAAGATAATCTAAGGTTCATATTCTTCACCTACTCCTTCATCATGAATAGTAGTCCTGACAAATTGAGTATCAGGAACTATTGGAGTTTGAGTGTCAACAGGAATTTCTTCAATTCTTAACCCTCTAGACCTTGTTTGTCTAGGCATAGATAAAGTTGATGATCTTCTACCTCTTCTAGCACCTCTTCTACCTTTGCCTCCTCTTCCTCTAACAGGAGCAGGGTTATTAAAACTTTCCATGATCTCTTTTTGTTGTCTCAGAAATTCTTCATGAGAAAGATCAGGATATTCTTCAGTAGCACTAGAGAGAGCTTTCCTAGCAAATAACTGTTCAACTCTCTTATCAGTGTGATAAATATTAACAACATCACCATCTCTTATTTTGAACTTCTGGAATAGATTTCCAGCATCCTCAGGATTTTCAATAAGTACATCTTCATCACCTTCAGGAATAGTAGATAAAGTTTTTCCATGACCTGGCGTCAGGATTTGGTCACCTATCAGGATTTGCTCTTCCGTCAGGATCTGAGATTTCACCAAGGTTCTTACTGTTCTAACTCCAGAATCAGAAACATGAGTTGATTGCATGGATTGACTTTGAGAAGTTTGTCTTGTAGACTTCACCATAGCAACATCAGAGGTTTCTCCTTGTCTTACCATGTCATCACCATCATTTCCAGTATGATCATCATCATTATTTCTTCTCAATACTAGATCAGGTGTGCATTTTGTCTGACTTACCTTCTCCCCCTTTTTGGCATCAGGATTTGATAATAAATTTAAAATCAAAGAGAGAGAGGCTTGAATATCAGTTACCTTTGAATCCAAAGAGTCAATTCTGCTATTAATATTAGACTGTTCAGTGAATAAAGACTTGACATGAGAATCCACTACTCTAAGTTGAAGAGTAGTAGGTGCCTTTGCTAAACTTTGAGAAATATCAGTCCTCGAAAAATCATTTGCATCCTTCACAGAATCAATCTCACCCTTGAGGCTCTTGATTAACAGAGTGGTAGCCTTCAAGTGATTCCTGATATCTTCATTTGGTATTAAACTTGCAGCATAAGAAGCATGTTCCAGTACACATGGATAACTGACAGGATCATCAGACCTGTACCATTTAGTTTCCCATTCATGCCTCCTTAGCTGTTCAGCATGATCATTTGCAGAAGGACCAGAAAAATCTTGACTAGAAGCCTTGCCAGCCATGAATGTGCTTGAGGAACCAAAATTAGTTCCAAGACTAGATTTTATTGCTGTAACAAGCTGATCCTTCTCAACATCACCATCATCATCATCATCACTATCATCAGAATCAGATCAAGAATAACAATACCTTTGAGTTTATCCTGAGAATCTGAGATAGGATCTGTCATTGGCCTTGAGCTAAGTGGTTGTATCAAGATTGGCTCACCATCAGGAGCACCACTTACATCAGGAGCAACACTGTCAGGATTTGATATGCTTGCATCAGTATTTTGCACCAATGGTTCTTGTGTAGCTTGAGGTTCTGAAGCTGCTTCAACACTTTGAGTCAAAGGTTCTTGTGTGCTTCCCTCAGTGACAGTGTTCTCGACCAAAACTTCCATTTCAGGAATACCAGAAATCCCTTGAGCATTGTCAGGAAATTCCTTAGAAACTGTAGTTGATTTGCCTGCATCCTCACTTTGAGAGGATGGTTCTTGTGGGGCTGGAATGTATTTCTCTTCATTCTTCCTTGAGAAAATGGTTCTTATGGGACCATTAATTCCTTCAGATTTGCTTTCACTCACACTTTGAGTAAGTGGTTCTTGTGTGGCAGGATCTTCAGTAGCTGATGAACCACTTTGAGGTTCAGGTTCTTGTGGGCTAGATCACTTCAATGTCTTCTGTCTCTTGAAAATTATCTCATTTGCCTTCCTTTTCTTTTGCAATGGAGGTGTAAACCCAAGCTTGGAAGCAGTCTCAGCAACCTTCTCCCATGAAATTTATATAATCTTTTTAGCTGGAGAGGCTGGAGAATCAGAGATGGAGACAATCTTGTTTTGTGCATCAGGAATACCAACGTCAGGATTAGCTTGAGCATCAGGAATTGATGACTCATCAGGATTTGAAGTAGCATGCACATCAGTATTCTGCATCTGTAAAGGAATATGATACCTGCTCTTTATTAACTTCCTTTCCTTCTGTGGCTTAGAAGATGGTGCCACAGCTTCACTAGTAGTATCAGCAACTTCCTTGTTCATCTTAAACTCGGAGGATAATGGCATAGCATCCTCAGAATCAGAATCATCACCAAGAATCAACTTTCTTTTAACAGCAACCTCCTCAACCTTATCAGCCTTCTTCACCAGGACCCCTTGTACACCCCCTTGTTTCTTCTGTTTAGTGAGTGGTGTAGAGGAGAAATCCTTTGATCCTGATTATCTTCCAGACACATCAGATCTAGCTGATTTCATAGTTTTTACAACTAAAGTCTTTTGAGAGACTTTAAAGGTGGTTGTAGAGTGTTTAGACTGTTTAGGTTGGATGTTTGGGTCAGGAACAAGGTGTGATTGGCCTTGTCCCATAGCATCAGAAACTGATCCATATTGAGTAGGCATTTTCTCTTGCAAGAAAAGCCTGACCTCATCAGGAATGTAGGCATTGCCTAGAAAACCATTTGCCTTATCACTGTTGACTAAGGACTTCACATTGTTCTCAGTAATTCTACAAATTGATAGAACTACATCTTCCTCAAAAATCACATCAGGACACAACTGACAGAATATTAATTGGAAAAATCTAATAAAACAGACATAACTTAACTTATATGCTTTTCTATCACTTAAAGCTTTCAAAACAAATGATCCATAATCAAAAACTTGAGAGTAGATAAGATAGTACCCAATCTTTAGAGATCCTGATGACAGAGCATCAAAATTCGATGTCTTGTTCAGGAAGCATCTGCTGATTGTGTCAAAGAAGAAATTCCACTCTCTTTTAAGCTTTGTTGTGACGCCCTCCAAACCCGGGGTACAGATTTGAGGAGTCATCCGACCAACGGAACACTATTTAACACATGCGTAATATATAAAGACACAAATACCCCTTAACCAAGACCGCATCCAGATTATGGCAATGAACACAAGCTACTACAATCTTTTATTAATACAATACCAGTTTTATTAGAGTTATTACACCACAACTAAAGTTCAAATCTAGACATCTAATCTAGAAAAGCAAAACAACAACTACCCTGCCAATGACAATGACTCGAGGGGCTCTCCTGGCTGCTGGTGAACTATCGGGCACGCTATGCCGACTCATACTCTCGCTTCACTGGAATAGGGTTAAAAAACAACAAGAAAGAGTGAGCCAAAATTTCTCAGCAAACATCATATGAATCATTTCTATCACCGTTGTAAGGATATGAATTTATGATATCGGAATCAACAATATTTAGCTAACACATGCTTTGTATCAATAACAATTGAAGAAAAAGAATTAGAATTTGGCTTATACATTTTATTCAAATCAAAGGTTGTGCTGCTGGCCAGCCACGCATCAACCCCAGACTAGCTCACAGCATAGTCCTCTACTGGATCCTAGGCCAAACTGGGCCTTAAGTTATTCCGACCATAAATATGGCCCGACCAATTACTGGTCCATTTTAAAAACATGCCAAATCTATCATAGGGTATAAACAATAACATGCTCAATAAGATAAACTCAATGTATGGTAATTGCAAAAGAGCTTCAACTGCTCAGTATCAAATGAAGATCGAGAAAGAATCATGGAATAATTTCAATGGTACAGTGTACTCATTTAATAAGGAAATCAAGATTGGTAATCGATAATCAATGACCGTAATCAATAGTCAAGATGGAAGTCAAATAATCAATGGTTGTCAATAATAATCAAAGGATGATAATCAATAATAAATGGTGGTAACCAATAATCAAGTGAATTAGAAATAAGGGTTTCCGATGTAGATCAAATCAAAGAATCAAGAATCTCTAAGAAAATGGAATCAGTTGTCCAAATGCGGTTAAAAGATTGATAATTTGAATTGTTCTGAGGATAACGGTATTCAAGTAATCAAGACAATAATAAATTTATCACAAGTAAAGGCACAGATACTTGCCTGGTCTAAGCTGCTGTCGGATCGACTCTGCTCACTCAACCTTTCCCTTTCCCTTGCTCCGGGAACTCGATTCTATAATTAAACAACTCATCACAGTAAGTCTAACTATTCTCGTTCTACTCTTGACACTTATTCAATCAATAATCACATTTAAACAAGTAACCGGTTACGTATCGGACGTCCGGTATGATTTACGATATTTAAAACTCAAATATTTGGCCTAGTATGGCCATATACAGACTATAAAACACATAACACAATTAATATGAACCATATAGCACTTATAAACATTTTTAAAACATCAAACGAAACTTATTTGAATTTTAAATAAGTCATTACTAATTTTTAAATCAAAAATCGGATTTTTAAATCCAATATAAACATTTAAATGCAAATAAATCAATTAATAAAATTAATTGACACTTTCTAAATACTCAAACTATTTTTAAATAAATAAATAGGCTTGAAAATAATTAAACTGAATTTTAAATTAATTAAATCTAATTAATAATTAATTTTTAAGAATTAATAGATTAAAATAATTAACCAATTAATTAATAAATTATTTATTAATTAAAAATATTTAAAATAATTAAGTTTAATCAATTTTTGGTTTTAAAATAATAAATATAATTTATCAGAATTTTTCTGATATTAAAATATATTTTTCAGAATTTAAACTATTTTCGAATTAATTTTAAAAATAAAATTCAAAAACAGTTTTCAGAAATCGAATTATGGTTTTGAAGATTGAAACCGGGTCAAAATAACGGGTAAACGGGTCGGGAAGAACGAATTCGGGTCGCCAAAAACAACCCACCGGATTCTGGGTTTTCTAGAATCCGGCCGGTGTCCGGCGGCCGGAATTCTTCGATTCCGTCCAAACATAAACAAACTCAGAGGGCTTTTGTTCGCCTTCTCAATACAAACACAACCAACACACCATATCGACTGTCCCATGCCGGAATCGTGCCCAGAATTCGTTCAAAGAACTCGTCGGCGACGACTTCGGCCGGAAACCCGATCTACTTAATTTCTACATGAAACTCAAAGATTAATATAACAAAACGAAGCTTATAACTCATACAATCAAAACCCCATATCATAACTAATGTCAGATCAACAGAAAGAACGAACGAAGTAAAAGAAAATTTTGGGTCGAAAACCCGAAAATCAAACCCATCAAAATTGAACTCGAACATGAAATTAAATCATGGATTCTTGCTATTTAGAACCCTAGGAACAAGTTAGAAGCAACCAATTGAACGGAGAAACAAAAGATTGAAAATCCCCAAATCGACCAAGAACCCTAATTTAAATTCGAATATTGAAAAATTCATATAAAATTGAAAACTTACCAGATGATGATGAGGTTGGAAGATTCTGAAACTAGAAGTCAAGAGCTTTGATTTGAGTACAAGAACTTCAGATTTGGATTTCAATAACACCTTGAACGAATGGATTAATCTTCAAGAACACGAAGAACACGGTTCGAGGATTTTTATTATTTCGAGAATTAGGGCTGCAGATTATGATAGGTTTAAGGTTCGATTCGTCTTTTTATATTTTTGGAAAAATAATACTCCAAACAACATTTTTGGATCGATATAGATCCACTGGTTCGTTTAAAAACCCTAATTAGGTTAAAAACACGTTTTACAAGAAGATAATTATCTACAAGGATTGATAATTATCCAAATCAATACATATCATTATATAACTAATGCTCAAGAATACTGGGGCTATAACAAATGTAATATTGCTATAAAACAATATATCCGTCCCCTTAAGCAATTAGGGTTCAGAACAATTTTTCCCTTTTTGAACAAAACGAATTATTCTTGCAGAATCAAATAGGTAGGAATGAAATGATACGAATATCTCTCCCGATAATGATTCGAATACGAAAGACGAAGAGATAATAATTAATGTACGAAATTCCAACGGGGCCCTTGAATTATCAAAACGGGGCTCAGATTTGAAGAAAATTCCAAATGACGAAATATTTGAAAGGGGCTTTCGACTCACCATTTAGCACATAATCACACAATAATTATCATTTAATAATATTCCAATACTCCACAATAAATATTTTTATATTAAATCTATCATTTAATCAAATAATAAAATTCACGGATATTACATCCTTCCCCCCTTAATAGGATTCTGTCCTCATAATCAGATCAAGGAAACAACTGGGGATACTTCTCTAACATCTCACTCTCTAACTCCCAGGTAGACTCTTCTACTTTAGGATTCCTCCACAAAACTCTCATTAACGCTACTGTCTTATTCCTTAGTACTTTCTCCTTACGATCCAATATCTGAATCGGTCGTTCTACATAAGATAAATCTGCATGGACCTCTATGGGTTCATACTCTATTACATGATTGGAATCTGGTTGATACCTCTTAAGCATAGATACATGAAATACATTATGAACGTGCTACATATGCGGCGGCAATGCTAACTTGTAAGCTACCTTGCCCACTTTCTTCAAAATCTCAAAAGGTCCAACATATCTCGGACTCAACTTCCCTTTCTTTCCAAACCTAACTAATCCTTTCCATGGTGAAACCTTTAGTAACACTTGCTCTCCTTCTTCGAATCCCACATCCTTTCTGGCTAGATCCGCATACTTTTTCTGTCGGTCATGAGCTGTTATCAATCTTCTTTGAATCAATTGAATCACTTCCTTTGTTTGTTGCACTAGTTCTGGTCCTATCATCTTCCGTTCACCAACTTCTTCCCAATACACTGGAGATCGACACTTTCATCCATACAAAGCTTCGTAAGGTGGCATTCCGATGCTCGCGTGAAAACTATTACTATATGAAAATTCCACCAAGGGTAGATGATCGTCCCAACTGCCTTCAAAGTCAAGTGCACATGTCCTAAGCATATCTTCAATGGTCTGAATTGTTCTTTCGCTTTGACTGTCCGTCTGCGGGTGATAAGACGTACTCATTCTTAACTCGGTGCCCAAACACTCTTCAAAACTCCTCCAAAATCTTGAATTGAATCGAGGGTCTCGATCAGACACTATCGATACTAGAACTCCATGTCGTACTACGATTTCCTTTATGTAAATATGAACTAACTTATCTAGCGAGAATCTCTCGTTAATCGGAAGAAAATGCGCAGATTTCGTCAATCAATCCACAATAACCCAGATGGCATCCTGGTTAGCCTTCGTTCTAGGTAATCCTACCACAAAGTCCATCACAATGTGTTCCCACTTCCATTCAGGAATTTCCAATGGTTGAAGTAATCCACTTGGTCTCTGATGTTCCGCCTTAACTCTTTGACACGTAAAGCATTTACTTACCCATTCAGCAATCTCCCTTTTCATATCTGGCCACCAAAAGTTCGTCTTAAGATCTCGATACATCTTCGTACTCCCTGGATGAATTGAATACTTCGAGTTACGCGCTTCGTGCAAAATTTCACTTTTCAGTTCCGCTACATTAGGTACCCATATCCGAGAAGCAAATCTCAAGATCCCTTTGTCGTCCGGTTGGCTACATATTTGCTCACCTGTCATCTTACTCACATCATCATTCATAACTTGCTCTTGGCACTTCTGTATCTTCTCCAACAATTCAGGTTGAAACGTCATGGTATAAATCACTTCCGTCGCATCCTTCGGAATACTTACTTCGATCTCTAACTTCTCAAATTCCTTGTATAATTCTTTGGCCATCATCAGTGTATTTAATCTCTCTTTTCTGCTCAGTGCATCTGCTACCACATTTGCCTTGCCGGGATGATAGTTGATAGAAACGTCGTAGTCCTTGATTAGTTCTAACCATCTTCGTTGCCTCATGTTCAGCTCTTTCTGAGTAAAGATATACTTCAGACTTTTGTGATCGGTGTAAATTTCACATCTCTCTCCACACAAGTAGTGTCTCCATATCTTCAAGGCAAACACAATCGCTGCTAACTCCAAATCATGTGTAGGATACTTTTGTTCGTGGGGTCTCAACTGTCTTGACGCATAAGCAATCACCTTGTCATGTTGCATAAGTACGCATCCCAATCCTTTGTACGACGCATCACTATAGATTACGAATTGACCTTGATCGTCTGGTAACATCAATACCGGTGCCGTAGTTAGTCTCTTCTTTAACTATTGGAAGCTTTCTTCGCACTTATCGTTCCATATGAATCGCTCGCTTTTCCTTGTCAGCTTGGTCATTGG
Organism: Heracleum sosnowskyi; assembly: GCA_030848705.1. Lineage (NCBI taxonomy): Eukaryota > Viridiplantae > Streptophyta > Magnoliopsida > Apiales > Apiaceae > Heracleum > Heracleum sosnowskyi. The sequence goes on along the minus strand of CM061241.1, from coordinate 72,077,660 downwards.
AGTAGCTATCTTCGCAAAATCCTGCACAAATCTCCGGTAATATCCGGCTAATCCCAAGAAACTTCTGACTTCAGTCGGTGTCCTTGGTCTCTCTCAATCTTTCACTGCCTCTATCTTTGCTGGATCCACTTTGATGCCTTCGCTGCTCACCACGTGTCCTAAGAAATGAACTTCTCTCAACCAGAATTCACACTTGGAAAACTTCGCATATAGTCTTTCTTGTCTCAATGTTTCCAACACAATCCGCAAATGGTCTGCATGCTCTTCTTCTGTCTTTGAGTATATCAAGATGTCGTCGATGAACACCACTACAAACTTGTCCAAATATCTCTTGAAAATCCTGTTCATTAAGTCCATAAAATCTGCGGGTGCATTTGTTAGTCCAAATGCCATTACTAAGAATTCATAGTGCCCATACCTTGTTCAAAAGGCCGTCTTCGATATGTCGTCTGGTTTAATCTTCAGTTGGTGATATCCTGACCGTAGGTCAATCTTTGAAAAATGTACCGCTCCTTTCAGCTGGTCAAACAGATCATCTATTCGAGGTAACGGATACTTGTTCTTAATGGTCAGCTTGTTCAATTCCTGATAGTCTATACCCAATCTCATGCTTCCATCCTTTTTCTTGACAAACAATACTGGTGCTCCCCACGGCGAAACGCTGGGTCTAATAATTCCTATTTCTAGCAAATCTTGCAGTTGAGTAGCCAATTCCTTCATCTCCACTGGTGCCATTCTGTAAGGGGCCTTAGATACTGGCTCCGCGCCTGGTATCAAGTCTATCGCAAATTCAATCTCTCTATCTGGAGGTAAACCTGGTAATTCTTCCGGAAAAACATCTATAAACTCATTTACAACTGGATTATCTTTTTACTTCGAAACTTTCTTTTCTATATCTATCACATACACTAAATACGCCTCACAACCTTGCCTTAATAATCTCTTAGCCTGAATCATCGTCAGGAACCTCTTTCCTTGCCTCTCTCCTCTAAATATTATTTCTTTCTTTTCTAGGGTAATCAAAGTAACCCTCTTATTCTTACAGTCAATACTCGCATCATACTTAGTCAACCAATCCATCCCTAATATCACATCAAATTCACCTAACTTAAAAGGTAACAAGTCAACATAAAAACGATTTCCCAAAATCTCTATCTCACAACGAGGATAATATGAACTGACCGCTATACGATCCTGATTAGCTATCTCTATATTCAACACTCCACTTAATGGTTTCATTACGCAATTCAATCTACGAGCAAACGTTTCACAAATAAAAGACTTCGTCGCTCCCGAATCTATTAACACTTTAGCAGGAATAGAATTTACTAGAAGTGTACCTGCCACCACGTCGGAATCTCTCACTGCTTCTCTCATTGACATATTGTAGGTCCTGGCTAACGGCTGGACATTAACAACTGGGGGTGCTTCAATTGCCCGAATCATATTGTTCACGGTTGCTGGTGCTCTGCAGTCCTTAATCACGTGGCCTGGTTTCTTACACCGATGACACACAATGCCTATCTTGCAATCCCGGGAATAATGTCCCTTCTGATTGCATTTAAAGCATGTGACATTCAATCGATGGCATATCCCTGGATGTCGCTTCCCGCATGTCTTGCATTCTGGTAGTGGGGGTCTAGAAAGTCCCTGCTGACTGCCGGCTGGTAGACGGTTATCTTGTCCTACGCTCCCGGTATCTAGTTTCCTGAAACTTGTATTCCTTCCGGGCTGGAATCCCGGTTTCTTATTTGCTTGCCCTTAAAAACTTCCCTGCTGCTGTCCCTTATCGGGTATCCCTGCTTTCCTTTTCTTGTTATCCCTCTCTTTCATGTAAGAATCATTCTCTGTCTCCGCAATCATTGCCTTTTGGACCACCGCTGCATAGGTGTCCAACTCCAATATAGCTAACTTACTACGAATCCAAGACCTCAGTCCCTGCTGGAACCTCTTGGCCTTCTTCTTCTCCGTATCCACATAGGTTGGAACAAACCTTGACAACTCCGTAAATCTTGTTTCATATTGGGGCACCGTCATGCTTCCCTGCTTTAACTCCAAAAACTTTAATTCCATCTGATCTCTCATATAGTCCGGAAAATACCTTTCCAAAAACAACTCTGTAAATCTTGCCCACGCAATCAATCCCTCGGGCTCCATAGCCCTACTCGTTTCCCACCAATAACTGGCCTCATTCTTCAGAAAATAGCTTGTATACTCCGTCTTCTTATCCTCTGCCACCTCTATCATGGCAAAAGCCTTTTCCATCTCCTTCAACCATGCCTTAGCCTCTACAGGGTCTGCTGATCCTTTAAATTCTGGAGGTTTTGCTGCTTGGAAAGATTTGAACGTAACCGCCGGTGCTACTTGTTGGTGATGCTGTTGATGCTGATGTTGTTGCTGCTGTTCTAAAAGCTGTTGCTGAAATGCTTGTTGCTGCTGTGCTAATGCGGCAGTCTTTTGAGTAAGAGTATTTAACAACTGGATTACCATCGGGTCCATGTGGCCCGTGGGAGGTGTATTTTGTTGACCTTCTTGGTCGGAGGTATCAGATGAACGGGTTTGTCGTCTAGGAGGCATATCGCTGATGAATAAACAATAATTGGCTTAATCAAACAGTTTATATGATAGAAGGAAGGATCACAATTGATATCTCGAAGGTTTACAGATCTTCTCAACGGTGTATGAGTACACTCGTTGCAACAAGTAGAATAACAGTTATGATGCTGGAAATGAATGACAAGGGAATAAATACAGTTCTATAAAAGAGGTTTATCATACATATATATAGATAGAGTTAGTACAAGTAGGGCTGTCAAACGGATAATTCGGATACGGATCTGCCTGTATCCGAATCCGAATCCGAAAATCTGAATTCGTATCCGGATCCGTATCCGAATCCGAAAATATTTAAATAAAAATATCCGAATCCGAATCCGCCGGATACTATCCGGATACGGATAATATCCGAATCCGAATTTCAGTCAGAATTTTTTAGTTTTTATATTAAATTTTAATTCAAAAAAATTGAAAAATAATAAAATTTTAATTTTTTTAAAAAAAAAAAGTAAACTAAACTAAAACTTAAATTTATTAAAGTCTATTTTATTTTTTTCAAAAATTTACTTTTTAGTATAATTTTATTTATTTTAAAATATTAAATTTGTAATATATATATATATATATATATATATGTTTACAATTATCTACAACTTATATAAATATATTGTTTAATGATTAAATTATATATATATATATATTCTGTAAACTTAAAATATAATTTCTAAATAATATGTAACTATATATATATATATATAATATTATTTATTTATCATATTTATTTAATTTCGGATTCGGATATTACCGGATTCGGATGCGCCTATATCCATATTCGTATCCGCAACTACCGAATTCGAATACGGATAATATCCGCTTTATTTCGGATACGGATAAAATCCGTTTTATTCCGGATACGAATACAAATATTTCGGACGGATATCGGATTTTTCGGATTTTTTTGACAGCACTAAGTACAAGCGTAGAATGCTTCAAAAGAAAATATATCATGGCTGAACCATAACTGCCGACCAACAATACAACAAAAATGCAACAACAACCCGAGGCGTTCCTATAAGCCCGGTGCACTGCTGATACTACAATATGCATCTATATACTAACTATCTAGAAACCATACATCCATGTCACACCTGTCTACCCCTAAACCTGCTCACAGATCACCTGCTCCTGTCTGCCAAAACGGGGGTCCTGAAATCTCTACAATCTCACTCATCGCATAATCCAAAATCTGTCTCATCCCTGCTACTGTCTCTCCCTCTCGACTAGAAGCTAATCCGTGCAATCGAGTCTCAACCAAGGTCCTCGTAACCCTAAACCTCATCTGAATGTCCCTTATCTGATCTCTAAGTTTGTCCCTCTCTCGGATAGTGGCTGCCTCAATCGAACGAATCTTCACCATCTCCATAACCTGTCCATAAAGGTACTCCCTCTCTATTCACTCTCTGATACCAACTGTGACGCCCTCCAAACCCGGGGTACAGATTTGAGGAGTCAACCGACCAACGGAACACTATTTAACACATGCGTAATATATAAAGACACAAATACCCCTTAACCAAGACCGCATCCAGATTATGGCAATGAACACAAGCTACTACAATCTTTTATTAATACAATACCAGTTTTATCAGAGTTATTACATCACAACTAAAGTTCAAATCTAGACATCTAATCTAGAAAAGCAAAACAACAACTACCCTGCCAATGACAATGACTCGAGGGGCTCTCCTGGCTGCTGGTGAACTATCGGACACGCTATGCCGACTCATACTCTCGCTTCACTGGAATAGGGTTAAAAAACAACAAGCAAGAGTGAGCCAAAATTGCTAAGCAAACATCATATGAATCATTTCTATCACAGTTGTAAGGATATGAATTTATGATATCAGAATCAACAATATTTAGCTAACACATTCTTTGTATCAATAACAATTGAAGAAAAAGAATTAGAATTTGGCTTATACATTTTATTCAAATCAAAGGTTGTGTTGCTGGCCAGCCACGCATCAACCCCGGACTAGCTCACATCATAGTCCTCTATTGGATCCTAGGCCAAACTGGGCCTTAAGTTATTCCGACCATAAATATGGCCCGACCAATTACTGGTCCATTTTAAAAACATGCCAAATCTATCATAGGGTATAAACAATAACATGCTCAATAAGATAAACTCAATGTATGGTATTTGCAAAAGAGCTTCAACTGCTCAATATCAAATGAAGATCGAGAAAGAATCATGGAATAATTTCAATGGTAAAGTGTACTTGTTAATCCCAAATGACCTAACAGGATTGTAGAAGGGGGGGGGGGGGTTGAATACAATTCTTGATATTTCTTAAACTTAAAACAACTTACAAATAAAAACTGAACTTAAAGTAAAAATCACAAGCACATAAATAATTTCAGTTGGATTGTTTGATGATCCAACTGAAGTGATTTTTATTGCGGAAATAATCTGTGATACAAAAGTACACAGCTGCTCAGTTACAAGATTGTAGAGAAGTATGCTCTCAAAGATAGCTAATACAAACTCTTTGTTTTTGTTCTCTCTTTCTTATTTTAACTGCTACACTTGGTTATATATTCCCCAAGTTTACAAAGCTATTTTTGGCTACACTAAAGTACACTAAAGGTAACCGCCAATAGTTTGCTTTTCATCCCTTTGTCCAGTGGTCCTTGGAGATCCTTTCTTTTGTCTTCATGCTTATTATGATCACTCCCAAGAGCCTAATTGGAAACTGGGATGTTTCCTTATTCCCCATGTCCATTTTAATGGTTTCCAATGCAAAGTACACTTCCACATCTCCTTTTTGATCTGTCAGAAAACTGTCACTATCACTTTGTCAACTATTCAGAAAAGCAATAATGATTCGTTGATAGCATGGAGATGTGTTTCGTTGATAGCTTTATTCTTCATTCCGTTGATGGTGTTTCCCTCGTTTCGTTGATGAGTAAACTCCATACCGTTGACAGAGTAATCTTCATACCGTTGACATGTCTTCACTTAGGCAAAATTACAAGGCATAATATATTTACAATTAACCAACCTATTTTGCCTATCTAGTACTTAGTCAACATGACTTAGAAAACCTATCTAATACATATAACAAAATGCCTATCATATTTTGAAGTATTGTACAATGCAATTGCTACATCACTCATTTCGTTGATGAGCTTCCTGTCAACGGAATGCTGCAAAGCATGCCATTTCGTTGACAGTTACAGAATGACTTAATACAAAATCTACTAAGTGTTTTTATAATTATCATCAAGAACAACATATTCCTAACAGTACTCATTCAATAAGGAAATCAAGATTGGTAATCGATAATCAATGACCATAATCAATAGGCAAGATGGAAGTCAAATAATCAATGGTTGTCAATAATAATCAAAGGATGATAATCAATAATAAATGGTGGTAAACAATAATCAAGTGAATTGGAAATAAGGGTTTCCGATGCAGATCAAATCAAAGAATCAAGAATCTCTAAGAAAATGGAATCAGTTGTCCAAATGCGGTTAAAAGATTGATAATTTGAATTGTTCTGGGGATAATGGTATTCAAGTAATCAAGACAATAATAAATTTTATCACAAGTAAAGGCACAGATACTTGCCTGGTCTAAGCTGCTGTCGGATCGACTCTGCTCACTCTACCTTTCCATTTCCCTTGCTCCGGGAACTCGATTCTATAATTAAACAACTCATCACAGTAAGTCTAACTATTCTCGTTCTACTCTCGACACTTATTCAATCAATAATCACATTTAAACAAGTAACCGGTTACGTATCGGACGTCCGGTATGATTTACGATATTTAAAACTCAAATATTTGCCCTAGTACGGGCATATATAGACTATAAAACACATCACACAATTAATATGAACCATATAGCACTTATAAACATTTTTAAAACATCAAACGAAACTTATTTGAATTTTAAATAAGGCATTACTAATTTTTAAAGCAAAAATCGGATTTTAAAATCCAATATAAACATTTAAATGCTCAAACTATTTTTAAATAAATAAATAGGCTTGAAAATAATTAAACTGAATTTTAAATTAATTAAATCTAATTAATAATTAATTTTTAAGAATTAATTGATTAAAAGAATTAACCAATTAATTAATAAATTAATTATTAATTAAAAATAATTAAAATAATTAAGTTTAATCAATTTTCGGTTTTAAAATAATAAATATAATTTATCAGAATTTTTCTGATATTAAAATATATATTTAAAATAAGAATATGAATTTTTAAAGTTTTTAAACTATTTTCGAATTAATTTTAAAAATAAAATTCAAAAACAGTTTTCAGAAATCGAATTAGGGTTTTGAAGATTGAAACCGGGTCAAAATAACGGGTAAACGGGTCGGGAAGAACGAATTCGGGTCGCCAAGAACAACCCACCGGATTCTGGGTTTTCTTTGATTCCGGCCAAACACAGAGGGCTTTTGTTCGCCTTCTCAATACAAACACAACCAACACACCATAGCGACTGTCCCATGCCGGAATCGTGCCCAGAATTCGTTCAAAGAACTCGTCGGTGACGACTTCGGCCGGAAACCCGATCTACTTAATTTCTACATGAAACTCAAAGATTAATATACCAAAACGAAGCTTATAACTCATACAATCAAAACCCCATATCATAACTAATGTCAGATCAACAGAAAGAACGAACGAAGTAAAAGAAAATTTCGGGTCGAAAACCCGAAAATCAAACTCATCAAAATTGAACTCGAACATGAAATTAAATCATGGATTCTTGCTATTTAGAACCCTAGGAACAAGTTAGAAGCAACCAATTGACCAGAGAATCCACAGATTGAAAATCCCCAAATCGACCAAGAACCCTAATTTAAATTCGAATATTGAAAAATTCATATAAAATCGAAAACTTACCAGATGAGAATGAGGTTGGAAGATTCTGAAACTAGAAGTCAAGAGCTTTGATTTGAGTACAAGAACTTCATATTTGGATTTCAATAACACCTTGAACGAATGGATTAATCTTCAAGAACACGAAGAACACGGTTCGGGGATTTTTATTATTTCGAGAATTAGGGCTGCAGATTATGATAGGTTTAAGGTTCGATTCGTCTTTTTATATTTTTGGAAAAATAATACCCCAAACAACATTTTTGGATCGATATAGATCCACTGGTTCGTTTAAAAACCCTAATTAGGTTAAAAACACGTTTTACAAGAAGATAATTATCTACAAGGATTGATAATTATCCAAATCAATACATATCATTATATAACTAATGCTCAAGAATACTAGGGCTATAACAAATGTAATATTGCTATAAAACGATATATCTGTCCCCTTAAGCAATTAGGGTTCGTAACAATTTTTCCCTTTTTGAACAAAATGAATTATTCTTGCAGAATCAAATAGGTAGGAATGAAATGATACGAATATCTCTCCCGATAATGATTCGAATACGAAAGACGAAGAGATAATAATTAATGTACGAAATTCCAACGGGACCCTTGAATTATCAAAACGGGGCTCAGATTTGAAGAAAATTCCAAATGACGAAATATTTGAAAGGGGCTTTCGACTCACCATTTAGCACATAATCACACAATAATTATCATTTAATAATATTTCAATACTCCACAATAAATATTTTTATATTAAATATATCATTTAATCAAATAATAAAATTCACGGATATTACATCTGTCCTGAAGAGGTTGCCATACCTCTTGACTTCATCATTGTAGCCTATCTTGGTAACAAACTCAAATAGAGTTGAGTCTGTAATAGTATCAGGAACATTATCACCCAGAATCGGCAAATGTAGTGCCTCTTCAACCACAACAGGGGTAACATGATATGTAACACCACTGAATTCAAAATTCATCAGTATTGTTCCTGATGGTCCTTTACCAAACACCATCGTGTTCCAAACCTTACTGAATGACCATCAGGATTTGATAGTCATCAGGACTTTCTCTCTATAGCTTTTCTCAAAAAATTTCAAAGTTCATCATTCCAAGTTCATTTACCAATTTGTTGAAAGTAGCTTCAGGTAGTGGCTTGGTGAATATATCAGCTAGTTGTTGATCGGTAGGACCAAAATGAAGTTCAATTGTTCCTTCCAGTACTTGTTCTCTTAAAAAATGGTACCTGATACTGATGTGCTTAATAAGAGAATGCTGAACTGGATTTCCTGTCATTGCAATAGCACTTTGGTTATCACAATAAATGGGGATTTTGGAGTATGACATGCCATAATCTAACAACTGATTTCTCATCCACATTATATGAGCACAGCAACTTCTTGCAGCAATGTACTCAGCTTCTGCTGTTGATGTAGAGATAGACTTTTGCTTTTTACTGAACCAAGAAACTAGTCTACCACCCAAAAACTGACAACTTCCTGAAGTACTTTTCATGTCTATTTTGCACCCTGCAAAATCAGCATCTCAGTAACCACACAAACCAAAATCTGATTCCCTTGCATACCAAAGGCCAAGTGAAGGAGTGCCTTTAAGATATCTGAAAATTCTTTTGACTGCAATCAGATGTGGTTCCCTAGGATTTGCTTGAAATCTTGCAGAAAGACATGTTGCATACATGATATCTGGTCTACTTGCAGTGAGATACAACAGTGAGCCAATCATTCCCCTGTAGTGAGTTACATCTACCTCAGTACCTTGATCAGGATCAAGTTTGGTAGTTGTAGCTATGGGAGTACTTGCAGTAGCACTATCTTGCATGTTAAACCTTTTCAATAAATTCCTTGTATACTTTGATTGATTGATAAAGATGCCATCATCAGTCTGTTTAACTTAAAGACCAAGAAAGTAACTCATTTCTCCCATCATGCTCATTTGATATCTTGACTGCATAAGCTTAGAAAACTTCTCACATAGCTTATTGTTTGTTGACCCAAAAATGATATCATCAACATAAATCTGAACTAAAAGCAAATCCTTACCATGATTCAAATAAAACAGAGTTTTATCAATAGTACCTCTTTTGAATCTACTTTCTAGTAAGAATTGAGCTAAGGTTTCATACCATGCTCTTGGAGCTTGCTTTAGTCCATAAAGTGCTTTATCCAATCTGTAGACATGATTTGGATATTTTGGATCAATGAAACCAGGAGGTTGTTCAACATAGACTTCTTCCTCCAGTTCTCTATTTAAGAAAGAACTTTTTACATTCATCTGAAAAACCTTAAATTTCTTGTGGGCTGCATATGCCAGAAAGATTCTGATGGCTTCTAGTCTTGCAACAGGAGCAAAAGTTTCATCATAGTCAATTCCTTCTTGTTGTGAATACCCATTTGCAACTAGCCTTGATTTGCTCCTGATAATTACTCCATCTGAATCTGTCTTGTTTTTGAACACCCACTTTGTACCAACAATTGACCTGTTCTTTGGTCTTGACACTAGTTTCCAGACTTCATTTCTTTCAAATTCATTCAACTCTTCTTGCATTGCAGTAACCCAATCAGCATCCTTAAGTGCATCTTCAACTTTCTTAGGTTCCTCCTTTGATAGAAAATTATGATAGAGACATTCAGTTTCAGTTGCACTTCTTGTCTTAACACCTGCATCAGGATCCCCAATTATCAAATCAGGAGTATGACTTTTGGTCCATTTCCTTGCTGGTGGTAAATTATTTCACTACACCATAAATTGCATATTACAACAACACAAATACATTACCTTAAGGCCTATAATTGTTGCATTAGACTTAATTGCAACGAATGTCCAAAATTTCACCGTTGCATCCGCCCCTGTTGCAATAGAGCCATTTAGCAACGATTTCACCTCTATATAGCAACGTTAAAAATCATTGTAATACAGGCATGTAGCAACATTTTATGGTCTTCAACAACATTTAAAAATCATTGCAATAGCAAATGGTTGGCAAACAAGTCAATTTCAGGCAACAAATATTAGTCCAATTGCAATGAATTTATTAGACAAATTGCAACAGTTTAAGCCCTTATTGCAATAATTTTATAGCAGTTTTCACATTATTTGCAACATCTTTTTGGAACAATTGCAACAATATTTAAAAATAAAATTGTGTGGTTCCATTTGAATATTAAATTAGACAAGCATAAAAGCCACAAATCCAAGCAACACCAAACATCAATGTCATTTCATTAAAACTACTAATTACCAACAATTTAAAAGTAACACCAACATCGTCATAAAAACCATCCAAAAGGTAAATTAAGACAAAACGACAAAGTCTTGTCGCATACACTTAATTAGTTAACAAAACAACCAAGTAACATACACTTCAAAAAAACTTAAATAGACTCCACAACCCATGGTTTATACACATTACTTAGGTACTAAGACTCCACAACCCTTTTACTTCTGACCCCAACCCTGAAAACGCAGCACACAGTACTCTGAAACCTCTCATCTGCAAAGGTTTCTAGCTCCTTTAGATCATAGCTGATGCTTGTTACTGCATTATCATTGAACCTCTTTATATTATCACTAAGAAAAGCTTCCATATACGAGTTGGAGATATGCTCAAGTGCTCCACAACCAACTTTATACAAAGCATCCAGAGGCAAAATTTGCTGAGCAGTGGACAAAAGAGTGTCAAGGTATATTATAACCTCACTTATGTATTCATTAGCATGCTGGGGCAAGTCATCAGAAGTCCATTTCACATTGTCAGTAAGTGTCATAAACTCGTCCAATTTGTTGTTTACCAAAGTTAGAAGAGCTAGATATGTTTTATCCCTTGAAGCTTTGAGAAGAATTTTGGCATTTAAACTACTTTTGGGGTTCTGGACAACTCGGATTGTAATTCCACATTGTTGGGATGTATTCTGAACAAAATAATCACAAACTTTTTCAAGCATATTTGTGTTAGCATCTATTTGCATTGCATGTGACACGCCAATAGTACCACTGTGAATTTTGTCAAGTATAGAGTTATTTAATACTTCAATCAAGAGTTTGTCTACATACTTCTTCACATAATCAAAAAAATTCATTTGGGTACCATAAGACAAGTAACTGACTGAATCCTTGATGAATGATTTAACAATGCGTCAACACTCAGGAACCATAGAAGAAAATGGAGCAATGAAATCAACAGAGTTATCTAGGCTCTCAACAGAGTTACGAAGAATATTATCTAGGCTCTCAACAGAGTTACGAAAATATAAACCTGCAGTCCAAGCTCTTGACAAGCTTCTGCATATTTAGCTGCAGAAAGTGCTGCACTTCTCTTAATATCAGCTTCCCTGCGCTCTAGCTCAGCTAGTTGCTGCTGAATCTTTTTAACCTGTTTCTTTTCGTATGGTCTTCAAATGTGAAAATATGAGTCAAAATAAATATTGGAAAATATAAAATGTAAATGATTGCGTAGAAATAAACATAAAAAAGGGAAAGGTGAACATTGACGTACATTTCATAATTAACATTTTGGACCATGATTTGAGCAGCTTCACCAAGATAAACATATAACATGATTCAGCAAATCAACAAAGGAAAAATTTAGAGATACAAATATACCTTAAGAAAAGTTAGAGGACCATGGTTTTTCATCTATCCTTCCTCCGCACAATCGACCAAGAAGGGAGTAGTCGAAGCTGCGACGAAATTTTAGGTCTCTAAGGTTTTCTCACAACTTCAAAAATGCATATTTTAGCATGTTTGAATTAAAGAATATACCAAGCCAGTTGCAAATAAGGTCATATTCTCCAGAATATACTATCATCTTGATTCCAACTTCTAAAAGTGCAGGGAAACCAACTTCAAGATTCCTCATCCAGTCAGTTATCATGGCATCGTACAACTAAGGATTGAATATGAGTCCAGAAATTATGACTGAAAAGTAGTCTTTAGACTTTATTTCAAGAAGGTGGAGACTCCATATTCTGTATTGCCCAATTGTCCTAGGGTGCCTGAGAATTGATAAATGCAAGTTTCCGTAAACACACAACAAGACTAAAAATTCTAAAATGGCACTGTTAGAAAACAAAAATTATTTCAACAATTTAAGGAATTGTACCAACAGAACGGTATAGAAGTCTCATTAAAAGATACACATAATTCTATCGACTAAGAAGAATATGTATTGTTGATAAATGAAATTGATTATTTCAGAAACCCTGTCAAACTCATTCAGCAATTAGCGACATGGTAAGTCCCTTGAGCAACATTTAATCAACAAGTCAGCAAGGTTAAAGTATTCCAGAGAACACAACAAAACCCTAATTTACAAACTCAGAAAAACACTTAACAAGAGAAAAAAAACAAACACGAAAATCAAGTACAAGTAACAAACACTTAACAAACAATCAACCACAGCGAAAAAAACAAACCCGAAAATAAAAAATTTACAAACCACAATAGAAAACCCCTAATTTAAAACCATAGCCAAACAAAATCCCTAATTTAAAACCCCTAATTCTAAAAATTAACTTAAACAAATTCTCAATTCAACCCTAATTAACAAATTAACCATATAAAACGATTTTAAAAAAGGCACAAATTAACAATTAAACCTTAATTGATACAACTAAAATCGATTTTAGAATCAATCCGGGTAAAGAAGATACCTTTGTCGAGCTTTAGTCTTCGAGACTGAGTGAATCTTCGAGCTTCTCTCTATCGCCTTATCTCTCTCTCTCTCTCTCTGTCTCGCTTATCCAAAAGAAATTGTGTGTGTGTGTTATTTTTTTTTAGTCAAAATGCTTTAGTCAAAAGAAATTGTGTGTGTTAGAAAGGCCGGGAAAAAAAACTGGAAAGCCCGCTTCTATTTTTTAGCCCGCTTCTAATTTTTTATGTAGCCCGCCAAAACTTTACCCCAAAATTTTGAACCTATTGTAACGTTTATTTATATTCATTGCAATATAATTTAATTTGTTAGGTCGAATACACAATATAATCAAGTATGTATATGAGAATAACAATCAAGAACACTTTATAAATCAACAAACTGTAATTATATTAACAGTTTCTCTCTTAGTGATGTTAATGAATCACAAAGAGCTACTAGGTTACAAGAATAATATATTCAATGTTCGCGTTCCTTCTAGGAATAACCTATCTGTGTTTATATAGTACACAGCTACATACAATCCTTATCTAATTGATACTCCTATAAATTAGCTATACAATTATTATCAATTAAGGATTGCTTCAGTCTTCTGTCCAGTCTCCTTAGCTGTATCAATATATTCTGCTTCTTTCCATCTTCGGAATATATTGCTTCTAGAATCTTTATCTTTGCACTGACAGCTAAGTCAACTATCACCCTGTCAGACTTTATCAAACTCTGACTGGCTTCTATATAAACTCTGATATGTACCTGGTACTTAAACACTGATGAACAAACGTCAGCAATTATATCTAACAATCTCCCCCAACTTGTTCATACCAAAATGTACAAGTTAAACAGATAATTGATGATGTCAAAACATATAACAAATGCAGTGTTTAAAATATAACAGAGTTTAATTTTAACTTAGAATAGAAAACATAAAAACTTACAGTCAGACTTTACTTGACTTCTTGAACATCAGGTACTGTCCTGAGATAATCAATCAACAGTCTTCTTTCAGCATTCTCAAGTTCAGCTATCATAATCTCTTTCAGCTCCTTATACTCTGGATCTCCTTCACCAGTTTGATATATGGCAGCCCTCAGAGAATAGATACTGTTTTTCTTCATGTCATTCCCTAGTCGAATGTAATGAGCTTTGTCTGACTCTAGGTTAAATTCTAAAACCTTTATTCCAAGTGCAGTTTTAAATCTAGCACTGTTTCTTTTCATTTCCACTATTTTTCCAGCATGATCCCTATACTTTGGAATATAAACACTTGACACTCCTCCTCCAAGCATAGCTTTAGATCTCAGCATCTTTTCTCTCAACACTTGAGCAACATCATGAGTGTGTCTGTTCTTGACTTTCAAAAGATAAAGTACATATTCAAGTTCTTCCCATGATTTGAGATTGACATCAGATTCTCCAACCTTATAAACTCTTCCATCACTCATGAAGTATAACAAAAATTGCTTCTTCAATACTCTGTGAAAAATCAACTGAACAGACTCTAACTTATCAAGGTTTTCTTGTGTAACCCCAATACCAGATTCTGCCAGTGAAATGTTGTCTTGAGATCTGTTATTTGTTCTTCTCTCTCTGTGTGAACCCAGTCCAGATTTATCAAAGGCTTCTTTTCCCAATACTGTTCTGGTTTCTGAGAAATTCACAGCTTCAAGCTTTAAGTCTTCAAGAATTTTTGGTTTGCTGAATCCTGGAAGTAGTGTAGATTTCTGTACAACTTGAGCAACGTCAGAGGTTGTCATAACTTTGGTAATAACATCAACTTGAGCAGCGTCAGAGGTTGATTTAGCTAATCTTGTTTCAACTTGAGCAATGTCAGAGGTTGATTTAAACTTCTTATTCAGGTTAGGCTCTTCAATCATCACGCCTTTACCTTTATCAGCATTTGAACAAATAGGCCTCCTT
This sequence comes from Heracleum sosnowskyi, assembly GCA_030848705.1. NCBI lineage: Eukaryota > Viridiplantae > Streptophyta > Magnoliopsida > Apiales > Apiaceae > Heracleum > Heracleum sosnowskyi. The sequence goes on along the minus strand of CM061241.1, from coordinate 72,062,596 downwards.
GAGTACTGTAAACTCTGATCAGAGTTTACATTCTCTTTGATAACAATTCCTTTTTCTTTTCTCCTCGGAGCCTTGATAACCTTCTGTTTATAAATTCCAGCTTCAACATCTTTCCTGTGTTCTTCAGCAAGTAATTGCTCTTCTGCCTGGATATCTTCAATAGTAACATCTTTACCATGTTCTGCTAAGAATAACTATGTAGCAACTTCTTCATCAGTAACTGGAGATTTAGAGGAAAGAAGTAAACTTCTAACCCTTGAAGAAGACTGCCCTCCAGTGTATAATCTTTTTCCATCAGCATTTGTCTGAGCATCAGAGTTTGACCTCCTCCCTTGCCTTTGAACATTCTTTGATCTTGGATGATGTTTGTCTCTTGCACCACCATCAGCAGTATCATCCTTCTGAGTCAGAGTTTGAGAGATCTTGCATTTGTCTTTAGATACTCTCTCCCCCTTTTTGACATCATCAGACAGCAAAACTGATGTGAGCAATTCAATGGAATTTGCAATTTCATCCAACTTTGTTGACATTTTGACTTGATTTTCTTCAACTTTGGACAACCTGGAATCAAAATTCTTCTGATCTTTACACAAAGAAATATACAATGATTTATCCTTCTGTTGTGTAAGCTCTCTTGTAGCTATATCATTCCTCAAACTTTCAATCACCTTGTCAGAAGCATCAAAACGATTGTTTAATGATTTGATTTGTACAATAGTTGCTTTGAGATGACTGAGAAGTTCTGGATTTTTAATCTCTTTGGAAGACTTTGTCACAAAATCTGCAGCTCGTTCATTGGAAAAGATAGTATCCTTGCTTGACCAATTTGAGAAGTACATATTCTGAAAATGTTCTGCAGTAGCACGATTGACTTCTCTTGCCTCATCAGAGTTAGCTTGAGTATCAGATAACTCTACTTGAATATCAGGATTGGAATGAGTAGGACTAGCATTGTCATCCTCTGCTTCATTCTCTGTAATAACATTCTCTGCCACTTTTTCAGGATCATCAGAGTGTGCATTATTACTATACTCTGCTTCTCTTTGAACAATATCAACAACAGATTGTTGTAGAGCTTCAAGAACAAGAGCATCCTCAGAGTTTGCAACAAACTCTGCTTCAAAAGGAACATTTTCTGTTGCATCCTTTTCAACAACATCAGGATTTGCAGCAACAGTTTCTGTAGCATTAGCAGCTAAAGTCTGATTGACTTCCTCACCTTTCTCAACTTCAAAAGTAAGTATTTCTGTGTGAGAAGCCATAGATTCTTCAATTCTCACAGTATCTAGATCAGCTTCCAAACCCTCTGTGAAATGTTCAGAGTTTAAAGAGGTGTTTGCTTCAACTTCCATATGAAATTCTTGAGGCTCAAAAATCCTGCTATCAGAGTGATCAGCAGCTTCCTCAACTACATCATCAGCATTTGATGTAGGAGCTTCTGTTGCAGTATTTACTCTGTCCTTAGTAGGCACAGTAGTATCAAAAATCTCCTCTTGTACTTCAGGAGTTACATTCTCCATAGAAACTCTGTCCTCAAAGACAGCTTCATCCTCTTGAATCTGAACTTCAAGATTTTCTACAGCTTTGGAAGAAATATTCTCAGCACAAAATAGATGTGCTGCTACTAATCTTCTTTTTCTCTGATGAAGAGTTTCTTCATCAGTTTCACTATCTTCAACAGCAGCATCAGACTGTGCTCTGTTGGCTCTTCTTTTCTTTAGCCTTTTCTCCTGAGGCATACCATCAGTTTTTGATGCCCCAGCTTCAGTGTTTATGCTGACAGACTTAACAGCCCTTACCTTAGATTTCTGTGACCTTTGTGGTTGAGACACAGAAGGTCCAGCTTCAGTGTTTGCTAGCTGTTGTTGTTGTAAATTATCCAGGAATTGTTGCACAGACTCAGGTAGCAACAAAACACCAACATCTCCTTTCTTGTTATCTTTATTGGTTAGATCAGAGAATATGCGTTTATGTAATTTAAAGCAGGGAATCACATCATTCTCATCTATCTCTACGTCAGAAACACATTCAGAGAATATCAATTGACAAAATCTTGTAAAATAGACGACACCTCTGTTTTCATTCATTTTCTCACCTATATTATTTAGAACTAGCCTAGCAACATCAAAATTACCTCCATAAAGAAGAGAAAACCCGATTTGCAGACTATCCGTGGGAATAGCATCCCAGTTCGTGCATTTCTTGCCGAACGCCCTTGTTATGCAGTCAAAAAAGAAACTCCATTCCTTTCGCAAGAGCGGCCGCTTCAACTGACCAAGCTTTGTCAGTGGTCCAGAATAGCCTATTTCCCTCATCATTCGAACTAACTCAGAATCTCCAACAGAGATTATGAAAGCATTAAAGTCTTCAAGGCCCAGAGCATCACGAACAGTTGTAGGAGTAACTACAAACTCTTCTCCTTGAAATTCAAAGATAATAGATGGAGACCCAGACTCTCCTCCATTGTCATAAGTACCTGTCTGCCAAAAAGATCTGATTTGAGATGTAGACAGCTTCAATGGTGCTGTGAGAGCAGTTCCAACATCAGAGTTTGACAAGAAATCTTGAATCAAATGAAACGCCTCCGGTGCGTTCTCATTTGCCAAAGGAGCAGCATAGTTATTAGGAACGAATTCTAACCCAGAAGCAGTAAACATTGTAGTAGCCATTAGAAAAGTTTAGAAGATAACAAACAGAGAATAGATTGTATGCAGTGAAAGTGTTTGAGACAATGTGTGTAAGTAAAAGCTTATGAAAAGTTGAGGTGTGTAAAAGAGTGAACCGTTTATGTGTAGTATATTTAAATAATAACTGTGAAGATTTAAAACTCAAACGTTTTAATCATTACTACACACAGCAGGCGTCTTTGAAAAGTGTGTGAGTGGGACAGGTGTCAAACGTATATACGCTGACAGCTGTTTGTAACAACTTTCAATACACATGCGCAGTAAAAATAGCCATAATTACCGCTTATCACATTGTTCAAAATACTTAATCTCTCTCTTCTCTGTTTAATACAAATATGAACCGTTTGTTATCATACTCTTTTGAACTTCAAAACAAATGTCTAATCTCAAAATTATAAAATGTCTGAAACCAATAAAATTTATTTTAATCATCAGAGATTAAAAGTAAATTACCTCGGCGTATTTCACACAATACATCAGTGTTTACCATTTGTCCTTCTTTGTCAATAAACTCTTTTCTCAATCTGTACAGGTGTGAATAATTGTGTGTGCAATAGCAGAGTTTACCGAAATCAATATTTAGATCATCTCAAAGTGCATAAAATCCACAAACTAAAGCAGTAAAAACTGGTTGCCTAAACTCTCATGTATAAAATAAAATCTGATTCTTATGTCTAAACTCTGTATACTGATATCCTTTCATTTGGATATATCTTTTATTTTTCACCCCCTTTATATATATATTTTTGTTTTTTTTATTTATTTTTTTTATTATTATTTTTTTATTTTTCCAGTAATCAGTGGTTGGCACTAGTCACCAAAAATCAAAGATTTTAGCCCTTATTTCATACAATAAGTTCCTGGATCTTCCTAGGCTCAACATGATCTCAAAGGAATTTGTGCTCTTTTTGGCATCTTTTGATTTGAGGGTGAATAATTTGCAATTAATAATCAGAGTTTAGACTTTTCATTAGTTAATACAATTAATTTATGAGAGAAAATGCAAACAGCTAATACAAACGCAGTGTATAGGATCAATAAACTAAGAGATGCTATAAATATAGAGACAGTATCATGCTGTGTTAACTTACTGCACATATTTGAGATCAGAATCTATATAACTCTTAAGGATTCATAATTACTTACTGAGAATTATGCTTCATACAATTTTCTTCATCGGTCCATGTGTTTCAGACAAAATTACAATCAGAGTATAACATTAGATTGTAACTATCAGAGTATGACTGTCAGAGTATGACTAACAGAGTTTACTTATCAGAGTATAACATGCTGGTACAAATAACAGTTAATACATGCAAGGAATCATGAGCATAAAAATCAAACAAGTATAGTTTTTGAGTCTAACCCGTATCTCTAGTCAGAACCAGAGATCATTCCAAGTTCATTTACCAATCTTGTAAAAGTAGCTTCACTCAAAGGTTTGGTGAAGATATCTGCAAGTTGTTGGTCTGTAGACACAAAATGAAGCTCAATGTTTCCTTCTTCCACATGTTCTCTGATAAAATGATACCTTATGCTGATGTGCTTGGTCATGGAGTGTTGTACTGGATTACCTGTCATAGCAATAGCACTTTGGTTATCACAGAAAATAGGTATTTTAGAGTACCTCAAACCATAATCCAGCAACTGATTCTTCATCCACAGAATCTGTGCACAACAGCTACCAGCAGCTATATACTCTGCTTCTGCAGTGGATGTGGAAATAGACTTTTGTTTCTTGCTATACCAAGAAACCAATCTGTCACCTAAGAATTGACAGCTTCCACTTGTACTTTTTCTGTCTATTTTACAGCCTGCAAAATCTGCATCAGAGTAACCAATTAGCTTAAACTCTGATTCTCTAGGATACCACAAACCCAAGGTTATGGTTCCTTTGAGATATTTGAAAATCCTTTTTACAGCTGTTAGATGAGGCTCTCTGGGATCTGCTTGAAATCTTGCACAAAGACATGTGGCATACATGATATCAGGTCTACTTGCAGTGAGATACAGTAAAGACCCAATCATGCCTCTGTAGTTTGTCATATCCACTTTAGCACCTGTGTCTTTGTCTAGCTTTGTTGCAGTAGCCATGGGAGTTGGAGCAGATGAACTATCAAGCATACCAAATTTCTTTAGAAGATTTCTGGTATACTTTGCTTGATTGATAAAAATCCCATCATTTGTTTGCTTGACCTGTAAGCCTAGAAAATAACTAAGCTCTCCCATCATGCTCATTTGATACCTGGATTGCATAAGCTTTGCAAACTTCTTACAAAGTTTGTCATTAGTAGATCCAAAGATAATATCATCTACATAAATTTGAACTAAAAGCAAATCATCACCAGAATTGAAATAAAACAAGGTTTTATCAATTGTACCTCTTGTGAACCCACTTTCTAAAAGAAATTGAGCAAGAGTTTCATACCATGCTCTTGGTGCTTGCTTTAGTCCATATAATGCCTTGTCAAGCCTGTAGACATAATCTGGATGCTTGGGATCTACAAATCCTGGTGGTTGTTCAACAAACACTTCTTCTTCAAGCTTCCCATTGAGAAAAGCACTTTTTACATCCATCTGAAAGACTTTAAACTTCTTGTGTGCAGCATAGGCCAGAAAAATTCTTATGGCTTCCAATCTTGCAACTGGAGCAAAGGTTTCATCATAGTCAATCCCTTCCTATTGTGAATAACCTTTAGCCACAAGTCTAGCCTTGTTTCTTGTAATCACACCTTCACTGTCAGTCTTGTTTCTGAAAACCCACTTTGTACCTACTATTGATCTATTCTTTGGTCTAGGTACAAGTGTCCAGACTTCATTTCTTTCAAATTCATTTAACTCTTTTTGCATTGCTGTAATCCAATTAGCATCTTGAAGAGCTTCCTCCACTTTCTTTGGTTCTGTTTGAGACAAGAAAGCATGATACAGACACTCATTATTTGTTGCACTTCTAGTTCTCACACTAGCATCAGGATCTCCAATTATGAGATCAGGTGTGTGTGCCTGTGTCCACTTTCTTGCTGTTGGTAAGTGGTTTCTTGCATCATTATTGGATCCTCCCCCTTGATCCATGCTCTCCTGATTCATATGTTGACTTTCTGCAGTATCTGAGGCTCCCCCTGAATTGGATGGCTCAGAGTTTGAACTGTCAGAGTTTGAATCAGTTTCCTCAACTGACTCATTTGATGTGTCTTGTTGAGCTTCTTCACGCTCCCCCTCAACTGATTCTCCATTTTGTTCAATTTGAGAATATTCAGTTTCTCCAGTATTTACCAGTAGAGGTTCAGAGTATGCTTCGTCAGAGTTTGTCAGAACCGCTTCATCAGAGTTTGTCGGTACTGCTTCATCAGAGTTTATATCATCAGAGAATAAGCCTTCATTTTCAAAACGCAGTTGATCATATCCATCTAAGTCATCAAGTCCAGTTATTTTCTTGTCATCAAATGACACATGTATGGATTCCATGATCACTTTGGTTCTCAGATTGTAGACTCTGAATGCTTTTGTTGACAATGGATAGCCAACAAAGATTCCTTCATCAGCTTTTAACTCGAACTTGGTCAACTGTTCAGGATGAGTCTTCAACACAAAGCATTTGCATCCAAATATATGAAAATATTTCAAATTTGGCTTCTTATTTTTCACCATCTCATATGGTGTTTTCCCATGCTTGTTGATCAAAGTAGCATTTTGAGTAAAACAAGCAGTTTGAACAGCTTCTGCCCAGAAATAAGTTGGTAATTTTGCTTCTTCAAGCATAGTTCTGGTTGCTTCAATTAAAGTTCTGTTCTTTCTTTCAACTACACCATTTTTCTGTGGAGTTCCAGGTGCAGAAAATTCTTGTTTCACTCCTCTTTCCTTGCAGAAAGCTTCCATGATTGAGTTTCTGAATTCAGTTCCATTATCACTCCTTATAATTTTGACTTTGTGCTGTGATCCTTTGTCCAGTAGATTTACATGATCCATCAGAGTTTGAGCAGTTTCATCCTTCTTTGATAAGAAATACACCCATGTATATCTAGTATATTCATCAACAATTACTAGAGCATATTTCTTTCTGCCCATGGACATTACATTCACTGGTCCAAAGAGATCAACATGTAGAAGATGATAAGGTTCCACAACTGAAGATTCAGATTTGCTCTTGAAAGATGACTTCCTTTGTTTAGCCTTTTGACAAGAATCACATAGGCCATCTAGACTGAGTATTGACTTGGGAAGTCCCCTTACAAGATCCTTTCTTATTAGCTCATTAATGTTGTTCAAATTGAGATGAGAGAGCTTCTTATGCCAGTTCCAACTCTCTTCATTTGACATTCTTGCAGTTAGACACACTGTTTTTCCATCAGAGTTTGTTACCAAACTTGCTTCATAAATGTTGTTGCGCCTGTGTCCAACTAGAACAACTTTTCCAGTAGATTTACTGATAACTTCACAGTATTCAGTGTGAAAATCTACATGGTTTCCTCTATCACAGATTTGACTCACAGATAGCAGATTATGCTTGAGTCCTGAGACTAGAGCTACATTCGTGATGATGACACTTCCAAGATTAATATTGCCATATCCCATAGTACGTCCTATGTTGCCATCTCCATAGGAAACTTTTGGGCCAGCCTTCTCCTCAAAATCTGATAGCAGGGCTTTATTTCCAGTCATGTGTCCTGAGCATCCACTGTCCAAGATAAGGGTGCTCTCTTTTATGCCCTGCAATCACAAACAAACACTAAGTGTTAGTTTTAAGGACCCAGACTTGCTTGGATCCTTTGTCTTTCTTAACAGTGTTAGTTTTTGCAGCGGAATTACTATCAACAGAGTTTAAACTAACATTGTCAGACTTTACACTTGCAGAGTTTGCTCTAACCCATTTCAGATTGGGTTTTAGCTCATAATAGTTGTGATAAATAGCATGATAACTCTTGCAAGTATAAATGGAATGCCAAGTGCTCCCACGGTGTGTGCATAAAGTCTGTGGTCTAACCCTAACATAATCATTCTTTACTCCTGATGTAGAAGGTAAAGAATTGATATTTTTATTCTTTGTGCAGTAATTAGCAAGATGATTAGAACTACCACAATTATAACATGTTTTCCTTGGAGCAGCACCAGTAGGCAAATGATTATTTCTTTTATTTATGCCTATCTTTCCATTCCTATTCTTCTTGGATCCTTTTGGTTTCATGGCAGATTTTACCTCTTTGAGCTTATGATTGAACTGTTTTCCTGTCATCAAACCAACATTAACCTGTTTTTCACAAGTTTTTACTGGCTTTCTAACAGCTTCTCTTTCCATAAGTTTTTCTGTTATAATATTTTCCTGTCTTTCACAGGCTTCATCTGATTCCATATCAGCTTCTCTTATTACAACAGATTTTAACTTATTGGCTTCTGGAACAAATATCACAGGTTTAAGTTGGGGTTTAACCTTAACCTTGTCTTTAAACCTAAGTTCATCATTTTCACAATAGCCTAAACCTACAGAATCTGTCTGAAACACTTGATGAGTGTCTCTTCCAGAATCTGTCCAAGTCTTGATTATTTTTCTTTCTTTTTCTAGATCAGATTCTAATTGCTTATATCTTTTGAGCAACTCCTGTTCTACATAAACATCATCATCTCTTTCTTTTTGAATCTGCTTCATATTTTCAAGTTCTCCTTCAAGAAACTTGTTTCTATCTTTAAGACTAAGATTCTCAGCTTTAATTCTCTCATTCTCTAAAGTCTGATCCCTATAGCTAACATGTACGCTTTTCAGATATACTCTTAACTCAGATATATTATCAGTATCATAAGCATAAGTAGTTAGGGGTACCTTATTTTCAGATGATTCAGTCTCATCTCTGACAGTTGCCATAAGAGCATAATTTTCTCCATCATCAGAGTCTGAAGTATCTGCCCAGTCTTTGCCTTTAGAGATGAGTGCTTTCTCAGATTTGCCTTTCTTGCACTCTGGAGCATAGTGACCCATCTCCTTACACCTGTAGCACTGGATTTCAGATTTATCCTTCTTGCCAGACTTGGTCTCTCTTCCATCAGACTTTCTAAAACTTTTCTTTTCAGAGTTTGAGTCTTTCCTTGAGAATCTCTTTCCTTTCTTGAAGTTCTTGAATCCCATCTTCTTGAAGGTCTTCACCATCAGTGCAGCCATTTGCATCATTTGTTCTTCATCATCCTCAGAGTCAGAAGCTTCATCAGAGTTTGAGTCATCATCAGAGTTTGATGACTCACTTTCAGATTTAATAACTAAAGCCTTTCCCTTGGCTTTCTTTCTTGAAGATTCCTTCTTAATGGGCTTCTCCACAACTTTGAGAGCAACAGATTTTGTCTTTTTACTCAATCTTCTATTCCTTTGTTCTATCTCCAGTTCATGAGTTTTCAACAACCCATAGATTTCATCAAGATCTGTATCAGCAAGCTCATAATTATCTCTTATTGTGGTTGTCTTTAAATCCCACTTTTCAGGTAGAGATAACAGAAACTTGAGATTAGACTCTTCAAGCTCATATTCTTTATCAACCAGAGACAGATCATTCAATAGTTTGCAAAATCTGTCATAAGTCTCAGTCAAGGTTTCATTAGTTCTTGAATCAAAGTGCTCATACTCCTGTGTGAGTATTGTCTTTCTGTTCTTCTTGATAGCACCTGTTCCCTGGCATCTGACTTCTAAAGCATCCCATATCTCTTTGGTAGTCTTGCAGCCAATTACTCTGTTAGACATAACATTATCTAAAGCACTGTGGAGAAGATGTCTAACCTTTGCATCTTTTGCAATTGATGAGATGTCCTCAGGAGTCATATCTTTCTTTTCCTTTGGAACAATCTTTTGTTCTTGACCATCAACAACAGGGGACAATTTAGTCGGCATATGAGGACCATCATAGATTCTGTCAAGGTATTCTGGATCTGTAGCCTCCAGAAACATGGTCATCTTCACCTTCCAAATCGGATACTCTACTGGCCTGAGTATTGGAACCCTGATTGTTTCATATCGACTCACAGAATTAGGCTTAACCTGTTCAGCCTTGGGAGCAGTTTGATTTTCTTCAGACATGATTATTACTGTGATTGAATCGTAAAACTGTATATATTAAACAGCCTTGGCTTTGATACCAATTGTTAGGTCGAATACACAATATAATCAAGTATGTATATGAGAATAACAATCAAGAACACTTTATAAATCAACAAACTGTAATTATATTAACAGTTTCTCTCTTAGTGATGTTAATGAATCACAAAGAGCTACTAGGTTACAAGAATAATATATTCAATGTTCGCGTTCCTTCTAGGAATAACCTATCTGTGTTTATATAGTACACAGCTACATACAATCCTTATCTAATTGATACTCCTATAAATTAGCTATACAATTATTATCAATTAAGGATTGCTTCAGTCTTCTGTCCAGTCTCCTTAGCTGTATCAATATATTCTGCTTCTTTCCATCTTCAGAATATATTGCTTCTAGAATCTTTATCTTTGCACCGACAGCTAAGTCAACTATCACCCTGTCAGACTTTATCAAACTCTGACTGGCTTCTATATAAACTCTGATATGTACCTGGTACTTAAACACTGATGAACAAACGTTAGCAATTATATCTAACATAATTTTTGCATAACTGAAATCCAGTTGTAACGATTTTAAAAAGCATTGCAATACTTGTAAACTTGTCAAAACATGTCATTAAATAGCAACGATTTTAAAGCAATTTTTTCAGTTTGAGTTGCAATAGCCAATCTATGGTGTAGTGTTTCTTAAAGTAGATACTCCACCTGGATTGGTGTTGTCATTAAAAGAGTTTGAATCATTAGAAGCTCCCCCTGAATTATTGTTATCTCCTCCTGATGGATTATCAGGATTTCCACTTGAATCAGTATCTGAAGAATCCCCTCCTGATGATTGAGTAGTCTCAGTATCAATAACAGTCCGATGTTGCTCCCCCTTAACATTTGCACTGTCAGTAGCATCATCAGTAGCACCATCAGTATTTGGTGCATCATCAGGATTTGGTGTGTCACCAGGATTTGGTGACCCATCAGTATCTGATGGAGTGTCAGTATCTGATTCTTGTTCATCAGGATCCTTGGTAGCTTCATTTTCAAAGATCAAACTATCATGAGAGTCTTCATTGATTCCAGTTATCTTCTTATCATCAAAAGATTCATGTATTGACTCCATGACATTCCTTGTTCTCAAGTTAAAAACTCTAAAAGCTCTAGAGGCTCGATAGCCAATAAAAATTCCCTCATCAGCCTTGGTTTCAAATTTCCCTAGCTATTCAGGATGAGTTCTGATAACAAAACATTTACAGCCAAACACATGCAGATGCTTCAAACTAGGTTTCTTCTCCTTGAGCATTTGATAGGGAGTTACACCATGTCTGTTTATCAGTGTGAGATTTTGAGTATAGCATGCTGTATTGACTGCTTCTGCCCAAAAATATGTAGGTAATTTAGCTTCTTCCAACATAGTTCTTCCAGCTTCAATAAGAGTTCTATTCTTCCTTTTAACTACTCCATTTTTTTGGGGTGTGCCAGGAGCATAAAATTGTTGAATTATTCCTTTGTATTTGTAGAACTCTTCCATTACTGAATTCTTGAATTCAGTACCATTATCAGTCCTCAGTATCTTGACTTTATACTTTGTGCATGTCTCAATCATTCTCACATGGTCCAACAGTATCTCAGGAGTCTCATCTTTTCTGTGCAGAAAGTACACCCAAGTGAATCTAGAGTATTCATCAACAATTACAAGAGTGTACCTTTTTTTACTGATGGACATAATGTTGACTGGTCCAAATAGATCAAGATGTAACATGTGATATGGTTCACCAATAGAGGATTCAGATTTACTTTTGAATGATGTCCTACTCTGTTTAGCTTTTTGACATGCATCACAGAGTCCATCGGGAGTATACAAAGCTTTAGGCAATCCTCTAACCAAATCTTTCTTAACCAACTCATTGATATTGCTGAAGTTGAGATAAGAAAGCTTCTTGTGCTAGTTCCAACTTTCATCTACTGATGCTTTACTGATGAGACAAGTAGAGGAGCCATCATTATTTGATTGAATGTTGGCTTCATATATGTTACCATGCCTGTAGCTAGTAAGTGTTATACTTCCTGTTGATTTGCTGACTACTTCACAATGAGTGGAATAGAAGTTGACATGATAACCTTTGTCTGTGATTTGACTAATACTCAAAAGGTTGTGTTTTAGTCCCTTCACAAGAGCTACTTTTTCAATGATGACATTGCCAATGATTATATTGTCATATCCCAAAGTTTGTCCAATGTTGCCATCTCCATAAGACACAGTTGGGCCAGCTTTTTCCTCAAATTCTGATACCAGGGCTTTGTTTCCAGTCATGTGAACAGAACATCCACTATCCATGACCAACACATTTTTCTTTTTACCCAACAATCAGACAAACACACACTAGTCAGAATATTTAAGAACCCACACTTGTTGGGTTCTTTTTCCATGCATTTTACTAAATTTAGCAGCAGAAGATTTTTTGACTTTAGTAGTCTTGACAGGATAATATCCATCAGGATTTGCTATGTTAGTATCAGTATTAAAAGATGCATGCTTCACATTGACATTCTTAGATTTACCAGAATTTGCACTTTTATTAAACTTAGGTAAAGGATAATAAAAGTTATGATACAAATTATGGTATTCTTCAAAGGTATAAATAGAATGCCATTTACTGTCACAATAAAAACAAGACTTATGTGGTTTATAAAGTACTAATCTATTCCTAACATCAGATCTAGGAATTTCAGTAACCTTCTTTTTACTCTTCCTGCAATCAATAGTAAGATGATTAGAGTTACCACGGGTAAAACAACATTTTCTTGGTGCATTTGGGATAAACTTATAATTATTCTCTTTATTAATCCCAACTTTACCATTAATCCAATGACCTATAGACATGTTATTCTCTTGACAGTAGGTGTCTTTTGTTTCCCTGTTTGTTCACAGACTTTCTCCTTAAGTTATTTCTGAGACAATAGACCTACATTTTTCTTGACATGTTTAGACTTAGCATTTGAGACTGGTTTAGCAGAAGTAGATCCCTTTTCAAAAGTTGAATTGGAATCTTTACAAAATACAAATTTAACAGGCTTAATCTTTGATTTGTTTTTGTCTATAACATGTCTATAGGTCATTGGATTAATTGTCTCATCAATAACAACTTTTTCCATCATTTTCTTATCTTCATCTGAATTATACCCTAGACATTCTTTCCAATTCTTAGAAGTATTTATTTCATGAAACTTGTTAGGGTTGATACGTTTGGAATGATGATAACAAAATACTCCAAACAAGAATTTGATCATGATATCGAAGCTGATAGTCAGAAAGCTAAATCACAGCAGCTGATAATCAGGAAGCTAACTAGAAGGCACTTTATCTATCTAAGGACTAAAAGCCACATCAAATGTATGGAAGATATTCTGTCATCAATTTAGGAAGCAATTCAGTAGCAAGCCAACATACATCTAATGAAGCACCAAGTGTTTCAGTGGTAAGTCTTCCAAAACAACTCAGTAATAGTGAGTCAATAAGGATGATAGATGTTTCATCTAAGGATGAAGCTAAAGATATCCGTTCTACGGATAAAGCTATGGAAGTCTTATCTCATCTACGGATAAAAGCTGAAAGCATCTTATCTCATCTACGCATAGAAGCCGAGGACATCTTATCTCATCAACGGATAAAAGCTAAAGACATCATATCCATCTACGGATAAAGCTGAAGATAGTTGATCTACAGATACAACTAAGGATGTCATGTTCTATCTATGGATACAACTCATGATATTACTTCTACTGATATTCTGAGATTACTATTCTACGGATAAATGAAGTAGAATAGTAGTCTATGGATACAGAATTAATACGCCTACTGATATTCATCTAATTCAACAAGAAAAGCAAATCTATGTAAAGGAATCTTTTGAAGTTTTCTTTACTTAACATGTTGAATGGAGGACAGTCTCAGAGATCACCATTACACACCCGTGACTGAAAGATGATGGATAACGACGTAAAAGATGTATGGAATAGGGAGTCAAACTGTAAATATTCGAAGGCTCAAATTCCTACAAATGAAATGTGAAGTCAACCATTATTTTCTATGTCTCGAAGGATAAATAAGAGTTACAGCAGCTACCTAGAAGTTTATCTTCTAACTGGACGCAATGGAAAAGGTTGACAAGTATGAGGACCTATATGCAAAACTACATGTTCACTTATCTCAGCTGATAGTGACTTGACAGTCGTGTATCCAAGGAAAGGTCTTTTTCATGCAGATGTCACGTGGGCTTGGAAGCTAGGTCAATTTACATGAACTTAGTAATTCTTGAAGAAAGAAGCACATTGAACCAGAAAGCATTCTTTGGGACTATACAAGTTTATCTATGATGCCATCCAAGGCATTTCCCAAATAGAAGAGCTTCAGAGTCGAACATGTGAACAAGCAGAACCAAAAATGTAATATTTTATTATATTGTAGGTTTTGATTGTAACATACAGTTGATGTATATAAGACTGTATGGTGTAGCATAGAAAAGTGTGAAGAGAGCACCGAGCTAAAAGAAAAACACTTAGGCTCTCTTTCATCATCTAAGTAAGCAGCTGAGTTTGTTTTAAACAAACCCAGAAATTTCTTCAATATACATCTCAGGTGGCCTTTTTTCGATAAACCCACCTGAAAAGTTTAAAAAGTGTGTTTGTCTCATGTATTTCTTTTTAACTTGAAGAACTCATTTTTATTCAAAGCTTGACTGAATTTTAGTTAATTTACAAACTGATACATTCATACTCCAAAAAGGTTTGAAAAAGTTTTGTAAATTAACTAGATTGTATTCAACCCCCCTTCTACAATCTAGGTTGCATTGTTCTGGGAATAACAATTGGTATCAGAGCAAGCTTCAAACATACCTGAAGTTTAAAGATCAAAAGCAACTGCAACCATGGAGAGAGGTGACAACGAAGAAGCTGGGAAAGATGAATCAGTTCCAAGTGCTCTTCTCAAATGTTCTAAAGACATCATAGAAGTCAGACACGAGGTGTGACGCCCTCCAAACCCGGGGTACAGATTTGGCGAGTCACCCGACCAACAGAACACAATATAAACCTGAATATAACACATGCATAGTATATAATGACATAAAATACCCCTTATCCAAGACCGCATCCAGATTATGGCATGAAACAAGCTTCTAAGTCATATTTATTACAAACCAGTTTTCAGAGTTATTACATCACAACTTAAGTTCAGAGCCAGACATCTAGTCTAACAATACAAAACAAACAACTACCCTGCCAATGACAACCACTTGAGGGGCTCTCCTAGCTGCCGGTGAACTATCAATCACGCTGCGCCGACTCATACTCTCGTTTCACTGGAATAGGGTTAGAAAACAACAAGCAAGAGTGAGCCAAAAGTGCTCAGCAAGCATCATATATATATTTCAATCACAGTTGTAAAGATATGAATTCACAATATCAGAATCAACAATATTCAGCTAAACACATGCTTTGTATCAAATTCAATTGAAGAAAGAGGATTAGAATTGGACTTCCACATTTTATTCAAATCAAAGGTTGTGCTGCTGATCAGTCACGCAACAACCCCGGACTTGCTTATAGCAAAGTCCTCTACTGGATCCTAGGCCAATCTGGACCTTCAATTATTCCGACCATAAGTATGGCCCGACCATTACTGATCCTATTTAAAAACATGCCAATTCTATCACAAGGTATAAGAAATAACATGCTCAATAAGATAATGCACAATGTCAAGATATAATAATTGCAAAAGAGCTTCAACTGCTCAGTATCAAATGAAGATTGAGAAATAATCATGGAATAATTTCAACGGTACAGTGTACTTGTTCAAGAAGATAATCAGTGGTTCTAATCAATAATCAATGACTGTAATCAATAGTCAATGATAGAAATCAAACAATCAATGGTTGTAAGCAATAATCAAATGATGATAATCAACAATCAATGGTTGTAGACAAACTCAGATGAATTTGGAAATAAGGGTTTCCGATGCGGATCAAATCAAAGAGTTGAGAAAATTTACGTAAATGGAATCAGTTGCCGAAGTACGGGTAAGGATTGATAATCTGAATTGTTCTGGGGTAATAACATGTAAGTATTGAAGACAATAACAATTTATCACAAATAAAGGCACAGATACTTGCCTGGTCTACGTCGTTGTCGGTTCTACTTTGATCAGTCAACTTTCCCATTTCCCTTGCTCCGGGAACTCGATTCTATAATATAAACAACTCATCACAGTAAGTCTAACTATCCTCATTTTATCCTCGACACACAATCAATCAATAACCCATTTTAAACTAGTAACCGGTTATGTATCGGACGTCCGGTCTAATTTACGGTATTTAAAACTCAAACAATAGCCCTCGTACGGCCATATACGGACTATAAAACACATTACACAACTCATACGAACCATATAGTACTTATAAACATTTTTAAAACATCACACAAAGCTTATTCGAATTTAAATAAGTCACAAATAATTTTTAAATCAAAAATCGGATTTTTAATCCCAATATAAGTATTTAAAAGTAATTAAATCAATTAATAAAAATTAATTGACATTATTTAAATGCTCAAACAATTTTTAAATAATAAATCAGGCTTGAAAATAATTAAACACAAACCGGGTCACCAAGAACAACCCACCGGAATCTGGGTTTTCCAGAATCCGGCCGGCGTCCGGTGGCCGGAATCTTTCATTCCCGATCAAAACTGTACCAAACCATAGGGCTTTTGTTCGGTTTTTCATGACAAACACAACCCACACAAACTTAACACTGTCCCATGCCGGAATCGAGCATAAAATCCGGTCAAAGAAAACCGGCGGCAACAACTCCGGCCGGAAACACGATCTCCCTTATTTCTACATGAAACTCGATGATCTTTATGTTAAAATGAAGCTTACAACTCCCACAATGAAAGCCCTTTATCAGAATCAATGTCATATCAACAACAAGAACGGACTATTCAAAAGAAGAATTCAGGTCAAAACCCGAAAATCAAACCCGTAAAAATTGAACATAAACATGAAATTAAAACATGGATTCCTACTAATTAGAACCCTAGGAACATGTTAGAAGCAATCAATTGAACGGAGAATCAACAGAATGAAAATCCCCAATTCGAATATAAACCCTAATTTTAATTCGAAATTTGAAAAATTCATATAAAATCGAAAAATTACCAGATGATGATGAGGTTGGAAGATTCTGAAACTAGAGCTCAAGACCTTTGATTTGAGTACTTGAACTTTGGATTTGGATTTCAATAACACCTTCGAATTTGATTTTGATTTTCAAGAACACGAAGAACACGTTTCGGGAATTTTATATTTTTCTGTATTTTTAATACGGATTATGTGAAGGATAATGTACAATTCTCCTTTTTATACTTAGTGGAAAATAATACCCTAAACGACATTTTTGGATCGATATTGATCCACTGGTTCGCTTTAAAACCCTAATAATGTAAAATACACGTTTTACAAGGTGATAGCTATCCAAAAAGACTGATAGTTATCCAAATCAATACATATCATTTATATAACTAATGCTCAAGAATAATGGGGCTATAACAGATGTATTTATTGATACGGACGATATATCAATTACCCTAGAAAAATTAGGGTTAGGGTTTAGAATAATTTTTCTTCCTTTGAATAAAACAATTACTTTTGATCATATCGGATAATAAGGGATATAATAATACGAAGAAATCCTCCGATAGTGATTCGAACATGAATGACGAAGGAATTATAATGATGAACAAAATTTCAACGGGGCCCTTGAATTATCAAAATGGGGCTCAAAATTGAAGATATTTTCAAATGACAAAATATTTGAACGGGGCTTTCGACACGCCAATTTACACATAAACACTTAACAATCCTTATCATTATAACTCAAAATACTTCATAATAAGTATTCTACGCATATAATACAATTTATATTATGAATAAAGTTCACGGATCTTACATCCTTCCCCCCTTAATAGGATTCTGTCCTCAGAATTAGGTCAAGGAAACAACTGGGGATACTTCTCTAACATCTCACTCTCTAACTCCCAGGTAGACTCTTCCACCTTAGGATTCCTCCACAAAACTCTTACTATCACTACAGTCTTATTTCTTAATACTTTTTCCTTATGATCCAATATCTGAATTGGTCGCTCTACATAAGATAAATCTGACTGGACCTCTATGGGTTCATACTCTATTACATGGTTCGAATCTGGTCGATACTTCATAAGCATGGATACGTGAAACACATTATGAACGTGCTGCATATGCGGGGGTAATGCTAACTCGTAAGCTACTTTCCCAATTTGCTTCAAAATCTCAAATGGTCCAACGTATCTTGGACTCAATTTCCCTTTCTTTTCAAACCTAACTAATCCTTTCCATGGTGAAACTTTTAGTAACACTTGTTCTCCGACTTCGAATCCCATATCCTTTCTTGCTAGGTCAGCATATTTCTTCTGCCGGTTCTGAGCTGTTATCAACCTTTTCTGAATCAATTCAATCACTTCCTTTGTCTGCTGTACTAATTCTGGTCCTATCACTTTCCGTTCACCAACTTCTTCCCAATATACTGGAGATCGACACTTTCGTCCATATAAAGCTTCGTAAGGTGGCATCCCGATACTCGCGTGAAAACTATTATTATATGAGAATTCTACTAAGGGTAGATGATCATCCCAATTACCTTTAAAATCAAGTGCACACGTTCTAAGCATGTCTTCGATGGTTTGAATTGTCCTTTCAATTTGACCGTCTGTCTGCGGGTGATAAGCCGTACTCATTCTCAATTCGGTGCCTAAACATTCTTGAAAACTTTTCCAGAATCTTGAGTTGAATCGAGGGTCTCGATCAGATACTATTGACACTGGAACTCCATGACGTACCACGATTTCCTTAACATATAAACGAACTAACTTATCCAGCGAGAATCTCTCGTTAATAGGAAGAAAATGTGCGGATTTCGTCAATCGATCTACAATAACCCAAATAGCATCATGGTTAGTCTTTGTTCTAGGCAATCCTACTACAAAGTCCATTGCGATGTGTTCCCACTTCCACTCAGGAATTTCTAACGGCTGCAGTAATCCACTTGGTCGTTGATGTTCCGCCTTGACCCTTTGACATGTAAAACATTTACTCACCCATTCAGCAATTTCTCTTTTCATATTTGGCCACCAAAAGTTCATTTTAAGATCTCGATACATCTTCGTGCTTCCAGGATGAATTGAATACTTCGAGTTATGCGCTTCGTGCAAAATTTCATTCTTTAGTTCTGCTACATTAGGTACCCATATTCGAGAAGAAAACCTTAAGATTGCTTTGTCGTCCAGTTGGCTACATACTTCGCGTAAATCATTTCTGTCGCGTCCTTCGGAATACGTACTTCTATCTCTAATTTTTCAAACTCTCTGTACAATTCTTTGGTCATCGTCAGCATATTCAATCTTTCTTTTATGCTCAATGCATCTGCTACCACGTTTACCTTGCCGGGGTGATAATTTATAGAAACGTCGTAATCCTTGATTAGTTCCAACCATCTTCTCTGCCTCATGTTCAGCTCTTTCTGAGTAAAGATATAGTTCAGACTTTTGTGATCGGTGTAAATTTCACATCTCTCTCCGTACAAGTAATGTCTCCATATCTTCAGTGCAAATACGATCGCTGCTAATTCCAAATCATGTGTAGGATATTTCTGTTCGTGAGGTCTCAATTGTCTTGACTCATAAGCAATTACTTTGTCATGTTGCATAAGTACACAACCCAATCCTTTGTAATACGCATCACTATAGATTACAAATTGACCTTGATCGTCTGGTAGCATTAATACTGGTGTCGTAGTTAATCTTTTCTTTAACTCTTGGAAACTCTCTTCGTATTTGTCGTTCCATATGAATCGTTCGCTTTTCCTTGTCAGCTTGGTCATTGGAGTAGCTATCTTTGCAAAATCCTGTACAAATCTCCGATAATATCCGGCTAATCCCAAGAAACTTCTAATTTCAGTTGGTGTCCTTGGTCTTTCCCAATCCTTCACTGCTTCAATCTTGGCTGGATCTACTTTGATGCCTTCACTACTTACCACGTGCCCTAGGAAATGAACTTCCCTTAACCAGAATTCACACTTTGAAAACTTTGCGTATAGTTCTTCTTGTCTTAAAATCTCCAACACAATCCACAAGTGATTCACATGTTCTTCTTCCGTCTTAGAATATATCAAAATATCATCGATGAATACCACTACAAACTCATCCAAATACTTCTTAAAAATCCTGTTCATTAAATCCATAAAAGTTGCTGGTGAATTCGTCAATCCAAACGCCATTACTAAAAACTCATAATGTCCATACCTTGTTTGAAAAGCTGTCTACGGTATATAGTCTAGTTTAACCTTCAATTGGTGATATCCTGATCGTAGATCAATCTTATAAAAATGAACCGGTCCTTTCAACTGGTCAAACAGATCATCTATTCTGGGCAATGGATACTTGTTCTTGATGGTTAGTTTGTTTAACTCCCGATAATCTATACATAGTCTCATACTCCCATCCTTCTTTTTGACAAACAACACTGGTGCTCCCCACGGTGAAACGCTAGGTCTGATAATTCCTTTGTCTAACAATTCCTGCAATTGCTTAGCTAACTCCTTCATCTCCACTGGTGCCATTCTGTATGGTGCTTTGGATACTGGTTCCGCGCCTGGTGCTAAGTCTATCGCGAACTCAATCTCTCTATCCGGAGGTAGTCCTGGTAACTCTTCTGGAAAAACATCTGGAAACTCACTCACGACTGGAATATCTTCTAACTTAGAAACTTCCTTCTCTGTATCTATCACATATGCGAGATAAGCCTCACATCCTTGTTTTAATAATCTCTTAGTCTGAATCATCGACAAAAATTTCTTCGTTTGTTTCTCTCCTTTAAATATCACTTCTTTCTTTTCTGGGGTAACTAAAGTAACCCTTTTATCCTTACAATCAATACGCGCATCATAATCAGTTAACCAATCCATTCCTAAAATAACATCAAATTCTCCCAACTTGAAAGGTAATAAATCAGCATAAAACGACTCCCTAAAATCTTGATTTCACAACGGGGACAATACAAACTGACCGGTATACGATCCTGGTTAGCTATTTCTACACTCAACACTCCATTTAAGGGTTCCATTAAACAATTCAATTTACGAGCAAACGTTTCCAAAATAAACGACTTAGTAGCTCCTGAATCTATCAGCACTTTAGCATTAACAGAATTTACTAGAAGTGTACCTGCCACCACATCGGAGTCTCTCACTGCTTCCCTCATTGACATATTATAGGTTCTGGCTAACGGCTGAACATCAACAGCTGGAGGTGCCTCTATAGCTCGAATCAAGTTGTTCACGGGTGCTGGCGCTCTACAATCCTTGATCATATGGCCTGGTCTCTTACATCGATGGCACACGATACCCATCTTGCAATCCCTGGCATAATGCCCCATCTGGTTACACTTAAAACATGTGATACTCAATCTGTGGCATATACCTGGATGTCTTTTCTCGCATGTCTTGCATTCTGGCAGTGGAGGTCTGGAAACTACTTGTTGATTATTGTTTGGTGGACGATAGATTGGTCCTACATTTCCGTTGTCTGGTTTCTTGAAAGTTGTACCTCTGCTCGGCTGGAATCTTGGTTTCTTGTTTGGATGGTTCTGAATATCTCCCAGTGACTGGACCTTATCTGACGTCCCTACCTTTCTTTTCTTTTTCTCTTTTTCCCTCATGTATGAATCACTTTCTCCTTCCGCAATCATTGCCTTCTGTACCACGGCTGCAAATGTATCTAATTCCAAAACTGCTAACTTACTACGAATCCATGACCTCAGTCCCTGTTGGAACCTCTTGGCCTTCTTCTTCCCCGTATCAATGTATATCAGAACAAACCTAGACAACTCGGTAAACTTGGTCTCGTACTGCGAAACAGTCATACTACCTTGCTTCAATTCTAAAAATTTCAACTCCATTTGATCTCGCATAAAGTCAGGAAAATACTTCTCTAAAAACAATTCTGTAAATCTCTCCCACGTAATTAATCCTTCAGGTTCTAAAGCCTTACTAGTTTCCCACCAATCACTTGCCTCATTTTTCAGAAAATAACTAGCATACTTTGTTTTCTTTTCTCCCGTTACCTCTATCAACGTATAAGCTTTCTCCATTTCCTTCAACCATGCCTTTGACTCAACTGGATCAGCAGATCCTTTGAACTCTGGAGATTTTGCTGCTTGAAAGGATTTAAACGTAACCACGGGTACTACTTGCTGGTGTGGCTGTTGGTGATGTTGATGTTGCTGATACTGCTACTGCTGTTGCTGTTGCTGCTGCTGCTGCTGTTGCTGCTGCTGTAGTAACTGATGTTGGATCTGTTGTTGTTGTTGAGCTAGAGCAGTAGTTTGTTGAGTGAGGGTGTTCAAAAGCTGTATTACAACCGGATCTAAATGACCCGTTGAGGGTGTATTCTGTTGACCTTCTGGTCAGCTGAACTATTCGAACGAGTATTTCGTCTAGGAGGCATATTGCTAATGAACAAACAATAACTAATTTAATAATTCATAAATAGAAGAGAAAAGAACACAATTGGTAGAACCATGATTTACGGATTTTCAATGGCGTAAGGGTACACTCGTTGCACAAGTAGAATAACAATTACAATAGTGAAAATATGAATAACAAGAGGATAATAATAGTTCTACAAAGGATGATTATTATAAATATATACATAGATTCGATACAAGCGTAGAACGCTTTCAAAAGTAAAGTCTGTCATAGCTGAACTACAACTGCCGATCAACAGTACAACAAAATACAACAACAATCCAAGACGATACTATAAGCCTGGTGCACTGCTGGTACTATACTATGCATCTATGTACTATCTGACTGTAATCAACATAATATCCAACCTTGTCTCTACCGGCTCATGGATCATCATCTCTAGTCTCCCATAGTACTGGTCCGGAAATCTCCCCAATCTCTCTCATCACAAAGTCCAAAATCTCTCTCATCCCTGCTACAGTCTCTCCCTCTCTGCTAGTAGCTAGTCCATGCAACCTCGTCTCTACCAATGTCCTCACAACCCTGAGTCTCATCCGTGTCTCTCCTATCTGATCTCTGAATCTATCTCTATCTTTGGCTACACCTGCCTCCGCTGTACGCATCCCACGCATCTCTCATACCTGTCTACGAAAGTAATCCCTCTCCTCTCTCATCCTCTGATAACGGTGATGTGGAACTGGTGGCTCGGAGATCTGGAACAAAGGTCCGGAAATTGAAGCCTGAGATCGCGGTGCTGCGGGTATGCGTCGAAGTGGAACGGGACAAGGTATAGGATCTCTCCTGACCACTATAGGTCTAGACTGAGGTAGTGTCGGTCGCGACGGTCCTGCTCTCATATCTGGTACAAGTCTCTCCTCTATCGGGTGCTCTGACGGATCTGAATCGGAACTAGAGCTAGGTGGCTGCAATTATAACCATACTCGATTACTACACACACTAGTACATAATGGATCTACAACGTCGCACCTATGGCGTCGGTTCTTTAGAGAACCGTTGCTTTTTCATGTTTTTGGCGTCAGTTTCCAATTTAACCGACGATGTAGGTGTTTGTGAAGGACTTTTGGCGTCGGTCTTTCACTTAACCGATGCTAGAACTTGACCTTTGGCGTCGGTCTTTCAATTAACCGATGCTAGTTCATGACGTTTGGCGTCGGTTTTGTGAATGCCGACGCTAGTATATGACCTGTGGCGTCGGTCTTTTTAATGACGACGCCAATATTGACTTATAGTGTCGGTCCTTGGTAGAACTGACGCCTATATTGAGTTTTAGTGTCGGCTTTTTATATCAACCGACGCTGTAGCATCTAGCATTTGTTTTACGTACTGAAGCTTTTTTTTATTATGTAATTTATTTTTATATATTATATTTTATTAATTAGCTGAAGCTAGATGTGTAGTACTTTGCAAACTCAACAAAAATTAAAATGCATGCGGAAAGATTCGAACACCTGTCGTTTATAATGGAAAGATTTCTATTGTCCTCTCCTAACCAACTATGCTAGAGTTGTTTTGATGTTGTAATATGGACTAAATATATTATATAGTAAAGATCAGTCATGATGCTTAATAATTTGGAAACACCAATTTCATTATTCTTTTGGAGCTTCTCCATACCATTTATATTAAATTATTATATTCAACTTGTCTTTGTACAATAATTTTTTTTTTAATTTTTTAAGTAAGACAAATTTAATGTATTTTTATTTTTATACTCTTTATTATTTATATTTTTTATTAAAAGCACCGAACTATTTCAAGTGTGGAGGTGTGTTCTCTATAATAATGTTGTTAAAAGTTTTAAAAAAATTTAATTTTTTTATATTATTATAAAAATTAAAATTTGTATTAAAAAATATATAATATCCATTGAATTTTGTTTAAATTTCTTCTCGGTTTCTAAAATTAAGAAATTTTGTAATTATTATGAAATTATTTTTTTGAATTTCTTTTTGAGTTATGAAATTGGGGGTTTTGTTCGACTGATCAATTCACTCTCGCCCCTCCACTCACGCCTCACTCTCGCCTCACTCTCGCTTTTCCACTCAATCTAAACGTTCCACCCTTCCCCCCTCAACTCGACCCAACTCAATTAGGCTAGGGTTTTGCTGGATTGGAGTACTAACTAGGGATTCGATTAGGGATTTCGATTTGGGGATTCATTACAGGTATTCTTCAATTATTTATTCTTCAATTTGAGTTAATGTTAATGTGTGTATAATTAGTATAATTAGGGGTTCGCTTGTGTGTGTATAATTAGTATATGTGTTTGTATGCAATATGTTAATGTGGAATAAACTGAATATATGGTAGTAAAGAAAGCTTAAAATTAGTGAGTATTAATAACACATAGCAATGCAGCATTCATTTTCTGTTTGTGTTATTTGCTCGATAGTAAATTTGTTCAGTTCTCATGTCTTGCACTTGCTTTTAGTGCATAGTTTTGATGTGTCCTTGAACTGAAACTCCATTAATCTATTCATAAAAATGACACTTCGAACTGGGCTTTGACCATTTAGATGCTTTCTGGCTGGTTGAAGTAGACTAGAATTGCCTTAAAATTGTTCTTTCCACAAAATCTTTATGTTGCAACCCAAATTGGACTACCACTATAGAACTCTATCCTTAATCGCAGTTGCTGCATTTTTTTACTACTTTCTGTGACTGAATAGTTCTTAATCTCAGGCCTTTTTCTGATATATCATAAAATACTGTTTGTCAATGACTACGATTTACTGATACATATCTCAGGCATTTTGCTTCATTTTGTTTGAGATACATATCGTGATTCCAGGTCAAATTGTCTGATAGCATGTGGGCTGATTATTTGCCAATATTTGTTAAATTCATCAGAACATGCTAAGTTAGAGAATTAGGACATCAGCAATTGTACTTAGGAAATTAAACAGAAGAACTTGCTTTCATTACTCAAAACTAATCATGATCAAGATATAGGGAAATTTTGTTAATTAATATAATTATTAATAAATAGTGAAAAATTAAATCAAATAAATAGCAGCTAGCCTGTTTTCTTTTCCTTACTTTCGTGCTGCATCAACTTAATAATAAAGAGTGAAAAATTAAATCAAATAAATAATTTTTTTAATTAATTTTAATTATACATAAGTAACTATATATTTACATATTTTAAATCATAATGGATAAGGAGCATACTCTGTTGAGGAGAAAGGTGTCTCTGGTTCTGATGGCACATAACACTGTCGGTGAGATAAATCAACAATATGTTGATTATGTAATAGTTGGGCTGAATATGATACCCTACCAGCATAATTACATTGTATTCGAAAATGTCACCTTGCAATAAACAAGGTAATGAGACTCAATAAACAAGGTTCTGATGAAATTTTAAATAGTAAGCAATAGTTATACAGAAGTAACTATATATTTACATATTTTAAAAAGTGATTTACCTCTAACAGTTGTCCATGATATTATGATATATTAAAAGTTTGGATCGTATTTATAACATTGGATCAGACCATTAATCGGATTTATAGCGTTGCCATAAACATTTGTTGAACTTCCCTTTTATATATTTTGTAGAAATATAACATGGATCGCCATACGTGGATGTACAAAATATCACGTGCAACACAAGAATATATTGATGGAGTTGAAAAGTTCATTCAGTGTGCGGAGGAAAACCTAAAGAAGAAAAGGGAACATGGTAAAGAAGATAGGATCACATGTCCATGTCATGATTGTTATAATTTGAAGAAGTATTCTAGTGTTGCGACAATTCGTGAACATTTATTTCGTCGTGGTTTTCTGGCTGGTTACACTAAGTGGATATGGCATGGCGAAGGAATACATTCAGAAAAGACAAGGACATCTGATGGGAATCATGGAAGTAATGAAGATAGTATGTCTACGAATAAAGAAGATGATGTAGAAAATGATAAGATTAATGAGATGATCGAAGATGTTGAAGATCTCCTAGTGCACCAACCAAAAATTCTTGAGAACTTGGTTGACGATTCTAAAAAACTTTTGTATCCAGGGTGCAACAATGTGTTTACTAGGTTATCAACAACCTTGAAGTTATGTAAGATCAAAGTAAAGAGCGGGTGGAGTGACAAGTAAGACTAGTCTTTTTCGCTCAATTAACTTTAAAGTCATTCACATACACGTGTTTATTGTGACAAGTTATTTTTGTAGGTACGTTGGGACGCTGTGCACTGAGTTGAATGAAAACAGATTTGCATTCATGTTTCCATCTAGATTGGCAATATCGAGTAAGCGTGACTATGAACGTATCAATGAAGCAGCTGATTACATGACAACAATTCTGACTGCCAATAAAGAGAGGCATTTTATCCTAGCACCTTTCGTCCAAGAGTAAGAGAAAATTTAAATTATCAAATTATTTACTAGCATTAATATTTTCATTTAATGTATATGTGTGTATTGTTTGTAGCAACCACTGTATGCTGCTCCTTTTTAGTCTCAAAGAAGCTATTATTTACGTGTTTGACTCGTTGAAACAAGCAAGAGATATACGCTTGAGGACACCTGTGCAGAGGTAAATTAAATATGAATTTAATGGAGTCCACCTTCGTAAGATATGTGAATTGTGACGTATATTTACTTATTTCACAGGGCATTTAAATTATACACACCACAAGGTGGACTGAGGAATAATAGAAAAGAATTTCTCATTATTCACACCGAGGTTCAGGTATAACCTACTTGAAACGTACATTTAAATTCCTCCGCTTATTTATTTTTTTTACTTAAATAATGTTCGTTTCTTCGTAGTGTCCTCAACAAAAAGGAGGTACGGAGTGTGGTTTTTTTGTTATGAGGTACATGTATGACATTATCATGCATTCTAAAAAAACACCGGATATGAATTGGAAAGTGGTAAGAGACAAAACTAGTTAGCAATGTTTTAAAAATATATTGGACTAAAGATTTTTGTTTAAAATATGTAATCTTCTATATTTTGAAGGGTCTTGGTTCAAGAAGCTATAACAAAAAGGAAATTAATGAGATACGAGAGCTGTGGGCAAATTTTTTTTTCCGAGAATGTCTATAATCAGGTACGACATCTATTGGGTTAAAAAGCAATAGTTTACTGCATATATTTGTCAATGCGTAATCTTAAGCCTTGTTTCGGCTCGTGTAGTGGATATATTATAATTATTGCTACCATACTAGCAAATTATGAGTAGTTTGCTAAGTTGTTGTGTAATGATTGCTTTCTGTTATAGAGTTGACCAACATTAACTATTTCTGCAGTGATAACCCACGGAGCAACACCAAGATTAAAGTCTTCTCGTGGACAAGCAAGAAAAAAGAGCCAAGCAAAGCAGGTCCCTGGCGGTCAAAATTCAAGTCAGAATCAAATTGAAAAACTTGATTTTGTAAATCAAACTAGAAAGAATTTCTATTATTATTTTGAACTAATGTGTTGTTTATTCCAAGTTGTATACTACCAATAATCTTTTAAATTTATTTCAATCAAATTTGTGTTATAATTTTATTCTCTAGTTCATGTTTGTTAACGGGGTTGTACCATTGTATTTAAGTGTGAAGCAGGTTGAAAATACTAATGAATCAGGTTAAATAATATACAAAAATAACCAGGGTTTTTTAATTTTTTTTAAGACTTTAGGCGTCGGTTAATTCTATGCGACGCTATTGTGTTACACTTAATGCGTCGGCATTTAATACAACCGACGCAAAAGGCATCAGCCTTTAGCGTCGGTTATCCGGATAATCGACGCTAAAGGGATCAACCAAAAGCGTCGCCGTTCTATTTGACTAACGCTAATAACCATACCAATAGCATCGGCATTCCATACAACCGACGCTAATGTCAGTACGAATAGCGTCGGCATTTCAGACAACCGACGCTAATGTCAATACCAATAGCGTCGGTTATTGTACATTATGCGTTGGTTGTTTAACCGACGCCAGAGTGGTTTTAGCGACGCTGTTTTGACCGACGCTGTAGGCATATACCTATATCGTCCCCTACATATACTACGCCTTTTGACCGATGCTATAGCTCTTTTTGACCGACGCTATAGGCCCATTCTGTACTAGTGACATAATATCTCTAATCGGCCTTCTATGACCATTAGGTGAATTCCTAACCCTCTATGTTATCCTGGACCCTAAATCCTAACTTGTTTCAAATGCCATAACCTGTTGCTCTGATACCAACCTGTGACGCCCTCCAAACCCGGGGTACAGATTTGGGGAGTCACCCGACCAACGGAACACAATATAAACCTGAATATAACACATGCATAGTATATAATTACATAAAATACCCCTTATCCAAGACTGCATCCAGATTATGGCATGAAACAAGCTTCTAAGTCATATTTATTACAAACCAGTTTTCAGAGTTATTACATCACAACTTAAGTTCAGAGCTAGACATCTAGTCTAATCATACAAAACAAACAACTACCCTGCCAATGACAACCACTCGAGGGGCTCTCCTAGCTGCCGGTGAACTATCAGTCACGCTGCGCCGACTCATACTCTCGTTTCACTGGAATAGGCCAGGTTAGAAAACAACAAGCAAGAGTGAGCCAAAAGTGCTCAGCAAACCTCATTTATATATATATTTCAATCACAGTTGTAAAGATATGAATTCACAATATCAGAATCAACAATATTCAGCTAAACACATGCTTTGTATCAAATTCAATTGAAGAAAGAGGATTAGAATTGGACTTCCACATTTTATTCAAATCAAAGGTTGTGCTGCTGATCAGTCACGCAACAACCCCGGACTTGCTTATAGCAAAGTTCTCTACTGGATCCTAGGCCAATCTGGGCCTTAAATTATTCCGACCATAAGTATGGCCCGACCATTACTGGTCCTATTTAAAAACATGCCAATTCTATCATAAGGTATAAGCAATAACATGCTCAATAAGATAATGCACAATGTCAAGATATAATAATTGCAAAAGAGCTTCAACTGCTCAGTATCAAATGAAGATTGAGAAATAATCATGGAATAATTTCAACGGTACAGTGTACTTGTTCAAGAAGATAATTACTGGTTGTAATCATTAATCAATGACTGTAATCAATAGTCAATGATAGAAATCAAACAATCAATGGTTGTAAGCAATAATCAAATGATGATAATCAACAAACAATGGTTGTAGACAAACTCAGATGAATTTGGAAATAAGGGTTTCCGATGCGGATCAAATCAAAGAGTTGAGAAAATTTACGTAAATGGAATCAGTTGCTGAAGTACGGCTCAGGATTGATAATCTGAATTGTTCTGGGGTAATAACATGTAAGTATTGAACACAATAACAATTTATCACAAATAAAGGCACATATACTTGCCTGGTCTACGTTGCTGTCGGTTCTACTTTGATCACTCAACTTTCCCCTTTCCCTTGCTCCGGGAACTCGATTCTATAATATAAACAACTCATCACAGTAAGTCTAACTATCCTCATTCTATCCTCGACACACAATCAATCAATAACACATTTTAAACTAGTAACCGGTTACGTATCGGACGTCCGGTCTAATTTACGGTATTTAAAACTCAGACACTAGCCCTCGTACGGCCATATACGGACTATAAAACACATTACACAACTCATACGAACCATATAGTACTTATAAACATTTTTAAAACATCATACGAAGCTTATTCGAATTTAAATAAGTCACAAATAATTTTTAAATCAAAAATCGGATTTTTAATCCCAATATAAGTATTTAAAAGTAATTAAATCAGTTAAGAAAAATTAATTGACATTATTTAAATGCTCAAACTATTTTTAAATAATAAATCAGGCTTGAAAATAATTAAACTAAATTTTAAATTAATTAAATCTAATTAATAATAAATTTTTAAGAATTAACTGATTAAAAGAATTAATCAATTAATTAAATTAATTAATTATTAATTAAAAATATTTAAAATAATTAAGTTTAATAAATTTTCGAATTTAAAATAATAAATATAATTTTTCAGAATTTCCTGAAATTAAAAATATATTTTTAAAATAAAAATATGAATTTTAAAAAATTTAAACTATTTTTGAATTAAATTTAAAAATAAAATTCAAAAACAGTTTTCTGAAAATATTTTAGGGTTTCGAAGATTGAAACCGGGTCAAGAAAACGGGTTAACGGGTCAGGAAGAACACAAACCGGGTCACCAAGAACAACCCACCGGAATCTGGGTTTTCCAGAATACGGCCGGCGTCCGGTGGCCGGAATCTTTCATTCCGGATCAAAACTGTACCAAACCATAGGGCTTTTGTTCGGTTTTTCACGACAAACACAACCCACACAAACTCAACACTGTCCCATGCCGGAATCGAGCATAAAATCCGGTCAAAGAAAACCGGCGGTAACAACTCTGGCCGGAAACACGATCTCCCTTATTTCTACATGAAACTCGATGATCTTTATGTTAAAATGAAGCTTACAACTCACACAATGAAAGCCCTTTATCAGAATCAATGTCAGATCAACAACAAGAACGGACTATTCAAAAAAAGAATTCGGGTCAAAACCCGAAAATCAAACCCGTAAAAATTGAACATAAACATGAAATTAAAACATGGATTCCTACTAATTAGAACCCTAGGAACATGTTAGAAGCAATCAATTGAACGGAGAATCAACAGAATGAAAATCCCCAATTCGAATATAAACCATAATTTTAATTCGAAATTTGAAAAATTCATATAAAATCGAAAAATTACCAGATGATGATGAGGTTGGAAGATTCTGAAACTAGAGCTCAAGACCTTTGATTTGAGTACTTGAACTTTGGATTTGGATTTCAATTACACCTGCGAATTTGATTTTGATTTTCAAGAACACGAAGAACACGGTTGGGAAATTTATATTTTTCTGTATTTTTAATACAGATTGTATGAAGGATAATGTACGATTCTCCTTTTTATACTTAGTGGAAAATAATACCCTAAACGACATTTTTGGATCGATATTGATCCACTGGTTCGCTTTAAAACCCTAATAATGTAAAATACACGTTTTACGAGGTGATAGCTGTCCAAAAAGACTGATAGTTATCCAAATCAATACATATCATTTATATAACTAATGCTCAAGAATACTGGGGCTATAACATATGTATTTATTGATACCGACGATATATCAATTACCCTAGAAAAATTAGGGTTAGGGTTTAGAATAATTTTTCTTCCTTTGAATAGAACAATTACTATTGATCATATCGGATAATAAGGGATATAATAATACGAAGAAATCCTCCAATAATGATTCGAACACGAATGACGAAGGAATAATAATGATGAACAAAATTTCAACGGGGCCCTTGAATTATCAAAACGGGGCTCAAAATTGAAGATATTTTCAAATGACAAAATATTTGAACGGGGCTTTCGACACACCAATTTAGACATAAACACTTAACAATCCTTATCATTATAACTCAAAATACTTCATAATAAGTATTCTACGCATATAATACCATTTATATTATGAATAAAGTTCACGGATCTTACACGAGGGCATCAAGATTATTCTCAATAATCTTGTCCATGGCATGTATGAAGATTTCCTAAGCCTCAAATCTCATAACGATAGAAGGGACATCATTCATACAAATCATGGAGAAACTGAGCAAGTCCAAGAGAAAAGATTGTGCCTACTCACACAGGAAGGAGTTTTCAAGCAAGGTCTCAAACTTAATGTTTGCAGAATCTTTACCCAGGAAATGGAAGCATGTCTCTGTGTTTATCAAATACACCATTGAGTCCAAAGATCTAGATCTTGGCAATCTGTTGAGCACTCTTTAAGCTAGTAAACTTGAGGCTGTACAAGATGCAAAGATTTTCAGAGACAAAAGGGAAAAAGAAGCCAGAGATGTGGTCATCTCCAACCAAGATTTGAAGGAAGAGGAAAGAACAGAAGCAGCAAGCTCAACATTCAACTTGAAGATCTGTGAATGTATCAGAACCGCATCTGACAAGGGCAAGGAAAGAATGGCACTGGAAGATGAAGTCCTTTTTGAACAAAGGGTCTCAGCTGAAGACGGTCATTCAACTTCAAAAGAGGAATCTATCAACCTTGTACTCACGGCCAATGAAAATCAAGAAGCAAGTTCAACCAGCAATCATGTATTTTCTTTGAAGCCAACAAAGCAGGTTAAAGAAGTATGTTACAGCACTGTAATGAGTTTATTTGATGAATTACATGATGTGCGTATTTCTTTTAACATTCTCATTGAAGAAAATGTCAGACTCAAAACAACTAATGTTATGCTTAGTGAGATAAATGCTATGTTGGAAACTCAAGTCTCTGAGTTTGAGAAAACAAAAGTTGATTGCCTAAATGCAAAACAAGAACTTGAGGCTGTCTTAAGAAGAGAAGTGGTTCTGAAAGAGCAGCTGAAAAGGGAACAAGGAGTTATTGCAAGGTGGAATAATTCCAGTTACATTGTGTCCAACATAATCAAGATTCAAGGAATGGACACATTTTGCAAGGAGACCTGGAATTGCAATAACAAGAAGCTAGAGGATGTGGAGACTGCTCGAACGATGGTAAAACCATTTAGGAGTAATCAGACTCTAGAGAAACTGAGCAAGAAGTTTGAACCAGGTTTCAAAAACCGTGTTCAATCATTAAGTAGCAAAACCATCAAGGAAGAAGGGTCAAAGGCAGATGCAGAGAAGAGCAAGAATGAACCAATAATGATTAACAGTAATAGCAGCTACCTATCAGAAGAAAGTACTTCCAAAAAGCCATGTATTCGATGTGGTAGTGCTAATCACTTGTATACTACTTGTAAATTTGTTCAACCAAGGTCTCCTCAACTGTTAATGACTGATATGCATGTCATGCATCACATTTTTGCTCATAATGCTCAAGACTCAACCAGATATGCCAACATGTCATTTGTTCCTCATCCATATTGGTATGAATTCAATATGCCTCAAATGTCATGGAGCATGCCTGACTTGAATGATCTGTATGCTCAAACATTTCCTTGTCGAGCATCAAACTTTGATGTTTCAGAGCAACATGTGGATGCCAATCTTCCAAAGCCAGTACCTAGGGATAAAATTGATTCGAATCCTTTGAAGCCCAAAGTTCAGAAAGAGAAGATGACAGTCATACAAGCTAAAAAGTCAAAACTCAAGGAAACTTGGGTACCTAAGCCTGCTTGATCCGGTTTTGAAAGTGTGTAGGATGAAAAAAAAGAAGCCATGGCTCCTCGGCTATGGAAGCTCTAGACTCCTACTAGAGTTTCTATCCGACTCACAGAATGCTCAGAGAAACGTAGCCCTTCTACTTGTATGTAGAGATGATATTTGTAGTCATGATTAAGGAATGAAGCATGACTTTGGCAAACAATATCATCAGTTAGGGTTGAAGCACTAGTTGATGGATATAAGCATAACTTGCTGTGTATCAATCAAGCATGTGAAAAAGGAAACTTTGTATGTTGAAGCCTGCATTGTCAAAAGCTAGAAAGACAATGAAGTGGTTAGCACTGGACACTTGATAGAAAAGTGTATGCAGGTGATTACAACTCTGCTATGGTGGATTGTACGTCTAGACTTCTATGTGACAAGGCAAAATCAGGTCAATAGTAACCAGTGCATCAGAAGTTGTCTCAAAGAAGGATCTTGATTAGATGAACCCCGGGTTTTTGCCAAGGATGGGTTAAAGGATGCATGCCATCAAGGGAAGCAAGAGAAGACCTCTATCAAGAACAGGACAGATCATACGTTTGATAAACTCTTCCAGCCACTGCACATAAAATCTCCTCAATGATTTAGCTCAAGAATCTATTATGAAGAGGTCTTATGAAATAAATGACAAATTCTGCAGGGACTATGCTTGGAAAATCAGGATAACTCATTGAGCTCTGGAAAGTTGTAGCAGTGTCTACTTATTGCAGCCAGAGTGTTTTCTTGATCATACAAGCACTGGAAGGAGGACTCATCAAACTGTGGGAATAGGTGAAGCCAACAATTTTCTCTTATCACTTTCTTTAGCCAAGGAATAATTGGAAGCTCGGCTAAAGGAGTTCGGGGAATTTGCGTTGGGAATAAACTTGAAGAACATTTACTAATAGTAGTTAGCTCTGTCAAGAACTCCCACACCCCCTGTCTTGACTTCGTAAATAGTACCTTTACTAATGTGCCGTCTTCAAGCTTTCCCTGGCATGTAATACATAGAACATAGTAATTATGGTGTCTTGGTGTATAATTTCTCTGAGTAATATATACATGATCCACGTAATGCACATTACCTTGTAAACTGAACTGAAACCTCCCTCCCCAACTTTATTAGCTGCAATGGAGTAACAAGTGGACTAATATGATTGTCTACTATATTTAATTTAGTAGGAGCTCTCACTTGAGAACACATAAACTCCATGAAAATTAAGCCATTAAGCACAATACACTAAAATACAAACACAAACACACAGACAACATGATTCTCAGTTTAAAAACACACACACACACACACTACCAGTCCATTAACTACCCAATTACAAAGTCCATTAACTACTCAATTCCTATTCTGTAATTATAAATACAAAATCTATAATTGAAACACACAAACAAAACCCCTAATTGTGTCCATAATTGTTCAAACACAAAACCCCTAATTGAAACACACAAACAAAACACTAATTAAATTTACAATTAACATAAACCCTAATTAAATTTACAATTAACATAAACCCAAACATAAACATATAAAATACAAAACATGAACATACAAAATCGATATTAGCTCACAGACAAACAAAAAAATCAATTTTGAACAAAAGCCCAAAATCAAATAATTGACTTGAACAAAATCGATATGAACATACATGTTGTTAGAGCTTTAATCTCCCAAATTTAAACTTCGAGATTCGATTTTAATCTTTAATCTTTGATTTTAGTTTTTAATCTTCAGTTTTGTTTAGTCTTCGAGTGTTTGAGAGTAGTCGAGGGTTTGAGAGTATATGTTTGTGTGTCTGTGTATCTGAAAGTATATGTTTGTCTGAGATGTACTCAATTATTGCCCCGTTTTTTTATGTTTTAGTATTTTTACTTGAGCGCCCAATTTTTTTAGAAAGCCCGCTCAATATGTTTTTGATAGCCCGCCTAAAACTTGCGGGAATTTAATGTTATCTATAGCAACTGCGTTCTAAAAGCATTGCAATAGCTTCCAGTTTTTGGACTTTTTAAACTCTATCGTAATGGTTTTTAAATAGCGTTACGGTACATCTTAACTTGTAAAAACTCATCTGAAAATGCTAATCAATAGCAACGGTTTTCTATCATTTTTCTAAATTCTGGTTGCTATAGCCAATCTATGGTGTAGTGTTTCTGATTGAGTGTGTTGCTCTCTTCAAAAATTACTAAGTCCATGCAATTGACCTAGCTTCCAAGCCCATGTGACATCTGCATGAAAGAGACCTTTCCTTGGTTACCCGACTGTCAAGTCACTATCAGCTGAGATAAGTGAACATGTATTATTACAAATAGGTCTTCATGCTTGTCAAGCTT
Source organism: Heracleum sosnowskyi (assembly GCA_030848705.1). Lineage (NCBI taxonomy): Eukaryota > Viridiplantae > Streptophyta > Magnoliopsida > Apiales > Apiaceae > Heracleum > Heracleum sosnowskyi. The sequence goes on along the minus strand of CM061241.1, from coordinate 72,026,686 downwards.
TTCCTTTGTGTCCAGTTAGAAGGTAAACTTCTAGATAGCTACCTTAACTCTTATTTATCCATCGAGACATAAAAGACAATAGATGACTTCACATTTCATTTGTAGGAATTTGAGCCTTCGAATATTTACAATTTGACTCCATATTCCATACATATTTTGCGTCGTTATCCAACATGTTTAAGTCACGGGTGTGTAATGATGATCTTTGAGACTGTCATCCATTCAACCTGTTAAATAAAGAAACCTACAAAAGATTCTGTTACATAGATTTGTTTTTCATGTTGAATAAAATGAACATCAGTAGGCGTATTAATTCCTTATCCGTAGATTACCATTCTACGTCAGTTATCCGTAGAAAGGCAATCTCAGAATATCCGTAGAAGTAATATTCCATAACTGTATCCATAGAAGAGACATGACATTCTTGGCTGCATCCATAGATAGACCATAACCTCCTTAACTACATCCATAGATAAAACATGACATCATTAGCTGTATCTGTAGATCAACTTCCTTCAGCTTTTATCCGTAGATATGATGTCCCCAGCTTTTATCTGTGGATGAGATAAGATGTCCTCAGCTTCTATCCGTTGATGAGATAAGATGTCCTCAACTTCTATCCGTTGATGGCATTTGATGTTTTCAGCTCGTATCCATAGATGATATAAGATTTCCATAGCTTTATCCGTAGAGCGGATATACTTAGCTTCATCCTTAGATAAAACATCTTGTCATCTTTATTGATTCACCATTACCGAGTTGTTTGGGCAGGCTTACCACTGAAACACTTGGTGCTTGATTAGACGTCTATTGGCTTGCTTCTGAATTGCTTCCTAACTTGATGACAGAAGATCTTCCATTCATTTGATGTGGCTTTTAGACCTTGGATAGATAAAATGCCTTCTAGTTAGCTTCCTAATTTATCAGCTTCTGTGAACTAGCTTTCTGACAATCAACTTCGGTATCAAGATCAAATTCTTGTCTTGAGAATTTTGTTATCATCATTCCAAATGTGTCAACCCTAACATGTTTTTAATCTCAGAATCAACACTGTTAAGGAATCTGTACATGTTGTTTCTAATGATACCAGACAACAAGATCTTACTGATGAGAGATTTCATGAAACTCTCAGATTTAAGAATAAGGTGGAAGGTCGCTATTATGATGAAGATGATGATTATGTGGATCAATCAGTAACTCCATGAATGATTGTCTTGAATATGGATAACTCAAGTTCAAATGAGCCATCTATGGAAGGGACAAATGGAGCATCTGTAGGAAGCCAAATGGAGCATCTGTAGGAAGCCAAAATGGATCATCCGTAGGAAGCCAAAATGGAGCATCCGTAGGAAGCCAAAATGGAGCATCCGTAGGTGGATCACAACACAGAGTTACCACCCCAATAAACTTAGGGGGAGTTTCTCTGAGTCAAGGATCAACCTCACATGATCATACTGATGAGAATATTGTTGCATCTTCAAGACGTACACCTGCAACTAGAAGAGCAACTCAAGAGGAATATCAAACAAGAATTCTTCTCCAAAAGATTCAAATCTATTAAGTATACTCTTCCAAGGCTAAATTGGTATCTAGTTGAACCAATTTGCACAGAAACTTGTTCCAAAATCCAGAAGAAAGTCCTCTTGAAGATATCTATTGGGTTGAAGGAATAAGGTGATTAGTACAAGCACAATCACTTGGATCAAGGCAAGATTTTCTAACTCCAGCAATATTCCATGTCTACTTCCTGGACATCAAGTCTTTCTCCTTGAGTAAAAGTCTCGGTTAAAGAAATGAGTGGAACATTTGCCTCGCAAATTTCAAGATCTATTGTACTCAGACTAGTTTCTTCAAGGGCTTTCACTAGAAGGATTCAGTGCTGAACAGTACAGTGGAAATGCTTTCTGATCCAAGTGTGACTCAACATAGTAGACATCAGTACCAAGCTACTTGATAAATCATTCTCTCCAGGATGGTAAGTAAGTGAGGTATACATAAACTTCCTTAATTTTTGATGTCTCTTATGCAGCCAGTGTTCAAATGATTTTCTTGAAAACTAAGTTTTCCAGAAAGAGTGAAAATTTTGTCTAAGTCAAAATTTGCTTTGTCTATGGATATCCTTATCCGTAGATAGTCATTTATAACACTGGGATTATTTTCTTTATTTTGTCTATGGATATTGTTATCCGTAGGTAATTTTCTACATCTATGGATACTATTTTTGTTCCTCTACGGATAAGGCAAAAAGGCAGTATCTGTATCTGTAGAAAATTAAGCTTTAAATCTCAGCCATTGTAAGTCATATATCCTTTAGCTGAGATACATGTAGTATACATAATATCTGGCATTATTGATCAGTAGCTCTGTTGGTAAGCTGAAAAGCTCATTCAAAGTAGTTTTGAGGAGCTAAATGAGTATTTTCTTTTAAAATCTCATACCAGCTATTGACAAAACTGAAATAAGTACCAAGGTAGAAAATTCATGTTTTGAAAATTATTTGGTGATCTCTCTCATGACTAAGTAACAGTATGCCAAAAATTATGTTAACCACTTGTTTATGTACTAGTACCTAAATTTATCCTGGAATCATTTTTGTATCTCAAGAGATTATCAACCTTTCAGTACTGATAATCCAAGAGATACTTGTTGTGTTCTAATTGGCTGCCTAGATGTTGATACTTGCAGGATAATTTCCTAACCAAAAAGACACATCACATTCATGCCAACTCCAAGGAAATAAGTTCAGGTCATGGCTCAGAAGGAATGCTTAACTTAATGTCAACCCAAAAGATGTTGCTGAAGCATCCAAGCATTTCTCAAAAGAGTCAAGCACATAAACCTCATGTATTATGCTATTGGAAGAGTGATGTGCATGATATAGTGGAACTACACTGTGTTCCTAGGGAACAACATTTAAACAGATATCTTACCAATGCTCTTAATGCAACAACTCTCTCAGGTTGACAAATGAGTTTGGTAGGTAATAATTTCCTATTCTATTGAATATTTGTGTTAAATGCATGTAGCCAATGATTTTTTATCTCTGGAATTACTTGTTTATTTTGTTGTGCTTTATTTGTTTTATTTTTTCTTTTGTTGTCATGACAAACCAATATAGCTGAATGATGTTATGCACCAAGTGAAGTTGTCTATGAAATGATCCTCTAAGTAATATTCAATGAGATAGCAAGCTACTTTTCTCACTGGTATTAAATAGTTGATCATCTCTAGACGTTAACAAGCTAATGCATTGCTGTTATTTGATTTTTCCTATGGATGAATATTCAGGGATATCATTTGTCAAATGTCATACATTTAATGAATGATGTCAGCTGAATATGTGTCTTGAAAATTCAAATAACTTGCTTGTAACATTTTTCAAATGATATTGATTTTCCGTAATGTCACTTGTCTAGAGATATTTTTTTTAAATGAATTAGTTGGACGTATTTATATGGCCAACTATTAATTTTACTCTTATCTCTACCCAAATATCTTTGTCATGATAACCTTTTAATCTGAGCGGAGACACATTTTTCATTCTAGGAACTCGAGTAGTCTCTTCATTTACACTAGGGTGATTTAATGCATGTCTCTTCAGTTTTCCTAACCCCCGTTTAACCCTAGTTAAACACAAGGGTTATGAAAGGCATATGTTATAGCCTATTTGTAATTCGAGGATTCTACTCAACTTAAACCAGAATGTAATAAGTAAATATTAGGTTAAAGGTCACAGGAATCTCAGAGAGTTTTATCTGTCAAGAGAATGGAGTATTAAAGTCATCTACAAACTTGAAGTTATTCTACATTGAAAGAAGTTCAATTTATTGTTCAAGCCTCAGTGAAGTATTGAAAAAAGTGGATTTACTACAGTGACAGAGATTTCCAGTTGGTGACAGAAGAAGTAAAGGATACAGAGTTTATTCAGAGCTAAAGAAAAGAAGCCACAGCTTTAAATATTTTAAAGATGAAGAATTATCACTGAAGTCAGTTATTCATGAACCAGACAGTGCATCGAATGACGACATCAATCAGTGGAATTAAATCATCTATATTCAGTGGTTTTCAGAAGATAGAGGAATGCTATGTTTTTAAGTTATCTTCTTTTAAATTGTTAATCAATTTAATTAATAAATTAATTCTCTTAGAATTAATTAATTTATTAAATTAATTAATTTAGTTGTTTAAATTATTTATTAACTTAATTCTAGAAAAGAATTAATTTAATTTAGAATTTAAATTAACTAATTTAATTTATAAGAAATAATCTTAACTCAATATGACCTTGTTTTAGAAAACAGTAGGTCATACCGACTCATTTCTAAGGTCATACCGAGTCATTTCTAAGGTCATACCAACACATTGCTCAGAGGTCATACCGAATAATAAAAAGGTCATACCGAGTAATATGAAGGTCATACCGAGTCATTTCTCAGGTCATACCGACTCATTCAGCATGTCATACCGGTTCTTTTCTAAGGTTCTACCGAAAGTTGGTAGAAGTACAGCAGGTCATACCGGACACATTTCTGAGGTCATATTGATGAACCATGGTTCTACTAAGGTCAATTCATAGGTCATACAAGTGTATTGATTTGTTTTATTAAATCATTTTGATTTAATTAACAGGTCATACAAGGCTTATGACTTGATATAAATCAAGACGGCTGGACAGAAAAAAAGAACAGACTTGTATTATCAAACACACAGAAGCATTTCTCTCAAGAACAAGAAGAAAAACCTTTTGATCTCATTTCTTCTCAAGCAATTAATTCTAGTTTGTATTGTTAAATCCAAACCACTAGAAGTTGATTACTTGTATTTCTTTGATTATCTAGCGGATTTTTATCCCTAGAATTTATCTCGAACATTGTTTTTAGCATTCGATCTTTTTATTACAAATATTAGAAAAGTTCATGTCGAATTTATTCTAAATTTGTATTAATTTGTTTGAGATAAATACTTTGTAATCCGTATTGTATTTGCAACACCCTTCAAGTTTAATATAAGTTATATTTAACTTGAATCTTGTTTCATTTATATTCCGCATTAATTTGTTCTTAATTGTTAAATTATTCAAATGACAAATTCGATAAAACGGTATAGTTTGTATTCAACCCCCCCTTCTACAAACTTATCAGGACCTAACAATTGGCATCAGAGCCTTTTGATTGATATACAAATCAAAGATCCAATTGTTTTGAGATTTTTCTTAAACTCTGATTTTTTATTTTTCTTAAAAAATCTCAAAAGATGTCTACTACACAGAAAGTGGGTATAGTCAAAATCTCAATGTTCAGCAAGGAGCATTATCCTATGTGGAAGAAGAAAATGCTCCTATTTCTTAAGGTTGCAAATCCTAAATACATTGATGTGCTGAAGAACGGTCCCAAAGTCCCTATGATTATTGAGGGAGAACTCATTGAGAATAATGTTGTGACTAGGGTTGCTAGAATGTACCCTAAAGATGCCAAGGATTACACTCCTGATGAGAAAGAGGATGTTACCTTGGATTCCTGTCTTCAGTTGATCCTTATTGATTGTCTTGATCCAATCATGCATAATCATGTCCTCAATTGTGATACTGTCAAACACATTTGGGCAACCATAGAGATAATCAATTAGGGGACAGAGGAAGTTAGGGAGAATATGCTGGAAATTCTCACCTCACAATATGAGCATTTCAGATCAAACCCTGGTGAAGGTATCTCTCAGGTTTTTGAGAGATACAACAAATTAATCAATGATCTGAATCTCAATGGGAAGCACTACACCAACAAGGAGATTAACAAGAAGTTCCTTCTTACACTTCCACCTCATTTGGAGCACAAAATATCTGCCATTAGAGAAGCAAGAGATATGAATGAGATTGCTTTGGAGAGATTGTATGGTGTTCTGAAAACCTATGAGCTGGAGCAGATTCAACAAAGGGAGCTGTATGGAACTGGGAAGATTGTTAGTACTTCTACTGCACTGGCTGCTGAAGTCCCACAGAAACTGGAAGTGAAGGCTGTTCAACCTTCCAGTTCTAACATGAATGTTATTCATGCTGAATATGGATTAACATCCATTGATCAATCTGGTGGTGACTTCTATTCTTTAGAAGAACTTGATCAGCTGGAGGATGGTGATTTGGCTTTGATAGTCAGGAAGTTTGGGAAGTTCAGATTCAAGAGGAATCCCAATCTTAAATTCAGGCCCAGATTTCAGAGAGGTGGATCTTCCTCTTCAAGTGGCACAAGGGGTGGCTACAAAACTGGAACTGTGGAAAGGAGCACAATCAGATGCTACAATTGCAATGAGTTGGGTCACTTTGCTACTGAATGCAGAAAGCCAAAGCAAGTGACTAAAAACACATTTGATTCTAGCAAGAAGAACAAGATTGGGAAAGCTTATGTTGCTGAAGGTAAGAGTTGGGATGACACTGACAGTGATGAAGAAGCAGGTGAGATTGGGAATCTTGCACTCATGGCAATAGGAGACAAAATCTTTGATTCCATGTTATCTTCATCCAACATGTCTGAGGTAAAGTTCACTAACACTGAAATGATTCGTAATCTTGGTGATACTTTAAGTTGTGCACGCACTGAAAATGATAGAATAATTCTTTTAAACACAAATCTTGAAAAGGAAATAAAAGAATTAAAACTAGTGCATGTTAATCAGGATGAACTTATTGAGAAAATTGCATTACTTGAGAATAGGGTTAAATGTTATATTCAACTAGAAACCATTCTTAAAGAAAAGAATAGTGAGCTTAATACTAAAGCAAATGCTTACTTTAATTCTTGCAAGACTGCTAAAGAGATTCTCAATAAACAAGCTAGGGGTAATCATGTCAGTATAGGTTATGATTATAATGAGGCCATTGGATTGCTTGGAATTAATTCCCCTTGTAGAGTCAGATCTGAAGGAAGGGGTGTTCCATATGTGCTTAAGGGTATTGAAACACCCTTCTGTAAGGAGTCCGAGGCAGAACCTCTGAATGAACACTCTATCATCATTGCAGAGGAGATTCGTGAAGAAGATATTGCTTTGGAAGTTGAACAATCCAAAAAGTGTATATCTGATATTCTAGTCAAAGTTGCTTCAACTAAAAAGACTAAATCAGATATCCATAAGTTGGATCAAAACAACTGTAGAACTAACATGCCTCCTGTTAATTCTTCTCATAAAGCATGTGGTGTGATTAATTGCATGTCTTGTGCTTTCAATGTTATGTATGCTTATTTTAATAGTAAGCATGTATCTAGTGATAAGACTGCTCCACGTCAACATGTTAATAATAAGAAGCATGTTAAAGCAAAGACTACTAGTCCTCCTCAGACTAGAGTGGATTCATTTATCCCTAAGCCTACTCAGAAATGTGTTAAGGCTGGCTATAAATGGAAACGCCCTTATGTGAAAGAGGTTGAAGTAGTTTTAGCTAAAAATGTTGTTTTTCCTGACAAAAGGCCAGTTCTTTAAGTATGCCGGACCCAATCAATTTTGGGCTCCGAAGAAGGTCTAATCAATTTGATATTGCAGGGAGGTAAACAGGTAAACCGTGTTATATGGATTCTTGACAGTGGTTGTTCAAGGCATATGACCGGAGATAGAGCCCTGCTATCAGATTTGGTTGAGAAAGCTGGCCCAGTGCTTACCTTTGGAGATAACAGCAAGGGTATAACTGAGGATATGGCCTGTTTGAAATCAAGAAATGTTATCAGTCAATAAGAACATCAATGTTACATTTGATGACACCAAACTCCCTAATATCCAAACAGAAAATCCATCTGAGAAACTAAAGTTTGATGAAATGTCAGATTCAGATTCAGATGATGAGAATCCACTTGAGCTTGTTGTTGGTGATAACAGTGTCAATGGTGATGGTGGTGGAAACATTGGTAACAATGGAGATACCACTAACACTGGAGAAGAGTCACCAAGACATTCTGTCAACAACTCAGGGGGAGGAAATGAAGGGTCAACTAGTCATTCACAACACCATAATGTAGAACAAGGCGAATCATCAATATCAAATCTTCCAAGATAAACAGTTTGGAAAAGAGCTCATCCTTTTGAGCTGATTATTGGTGATCCAGGTGTTGTAGTCAGAACTAGAAGTGCTACTCAAAATGAATATCATTATTCAGGGTTTCTTTCTGAAATGAAACCAAAGAAGATTGAGGAAGCACTAGGTGATCCTGATTGGGTGATTGCTATGCAAGATGAACTCAATCAAATTGAACAACAACAAGTTTGGAAGCTGGTACCTAGACCGAAGAACAAGGAAGTAGTTGGTACTCGTGAAAGTGTTTGTCCTAAATCCAATCATGTATGATGAGTTAGGAAGAACTTTCTTGTATTCTTATTTGATTTCATTAATGTTAATAAAAGACTTGTTTTGTTTTTATTACGGGCTTTATCTATTTAAAGTGTTTTAAATAAGATGTTCCATAGTTTAGAGTAAAGCTTCTAGAATTATAATGAGATTATAATAGTGAGATCTAGAAGATGATAACTCTAGACTTAAACAGTTCCTGATCATAGGATAACTAATCGGAAGTTGGTGAATCCGCAAAGATTGGTACATACTATGCTTGCTCCCGTCAGGAGGATGTTTGTTCTCATAGGCATTTGTGTGGTGACACTATAGCTAGTATGTAGGTGCTTGTTAGGGAATAAGTTCACTGAACATGACTCGATAAGTTGAATAGCTAATGGAGTTTACTCACGTGTCAATAGTTATTCACTGAGTGATAGTTGTACAAGTGTCCTTAGACTTGAGATCGTTAGAGTTATATTATATATAATGAACTATGCTTTGGATTAGTCCTTAGTCTCAAGGACATCCATTAGGTCTATTCTGGGCATAGGGATTTGTGTATGGAGATAGTTAACGTCAATAGAGGATCTACCCTTTCCAGTATAGGAAGAGAATATCCTATGTTATTCTTAGTATGCGAGTTCTGGAATCTGTGGCCAGAGTGTATGAAATTAGAAAGGAGTTTCTAATTTGCATTAATATGAACTTAGCATTATGAATAAGAAATCATATGATTAAATTTGATAGGCCTGATACGAGATCCATGCCTTATATTTAATCGGGATATTGTAGGGTAGAAGGAATGATTGTACTGAAACTAGTCACTGACAGGTTCTTGGTATTCTAAGCAGTGAATTCATATTATCCGGATAGTCGCGATATGTTGAGAAGCATCACTCACGATGTAGAATAAATATAATTAATCAGTTAATTATATTTAATGAATTATTAGAATTCATATAAATAATAAATAAAAGTTTATTATTATTTATTTCTACTACCGGCTTAATATTGAACCTACATGGTCACACCATAAAAGATTAATTTATTGATGAAGGTATTTTGAGAGAGCAAGTTATTTTCTAAATAGTTTAGAAAAGGAAATAATGATTAAAATAGTTTTAATTATTATTAAAGCATTTTATAAGATAAAGTGTGGGGTTAATATATATATATATATATATAAAGATATATTAAAAACCCTAGGAGAGCCCTATAAATAGAATGAGATAGTTCATTGTAAATGACTTGAGTTTTTGTTAAAACCTAGTTGCCACCCTCTTCTTCTTCATCTCTCTCTCTCTCACTCAAAAGAAGAAAAACTCCATTTTTATAAAAGCTTAGTTTTATAAAAAGCTTCATCGAAGGATTATTCTTGGTGGATACCGGTAGAGCGCTTCACACTCTGAGGAGCAACTTCTAGAATCCATTTTTATAAAGCTTCGATTTTCAAGGTATGGTTACGATTCCTCCGCTCTTTCATTTTATATATTTTTCTATATGTGCGATACATGGTTTTTACAGAATAAATGTTATATCACGCTTCCGCTCATCCGTAAATTCCTTCATTGGTATCAGAGCCTAGGTTATGCATATAGAGATTCATATAAAAATTTCAGATTTTGTTTATGCATGTATGGATTTATTATGATTTTTGCAAGTTTATTTAGATTTAATTATGAATTAATTCGAAATAATTTTTGCATTGGATTTTGTCTACTGATCTGGGTTCTACAAGTGTTGTAGATGATCTAGGTATTTTTTTCATAATTTTGTGATGTGTATATTATTTGTTATGAATTTTTTAAAATTGTTTTAATTAAAATTCATAAAATAATCATACATGTGAATAATATGAAATTAAGATTGCACAAGGACCCTATATCCACCTGGTAATTTTTGCTACTGCCTGATTCAAGAAATCATATTATTTTGATTTTTTTATTAATTTATTAATTAATTTTAATTAATTTATTAATATTAAAATAAAATAATAATAACAATAAGGGCATTAATGGCTAGAGGAGTTTTTTTTTTTTTTTAAGTGTAATAAATGCTAAGTTAGTGTTTTAATGCTAAAGGAGTTACAAGCATTAAATAAAATAGCATAGAATTGTTGTAACTTACTTAGCATTAAATTTAAAAAAAACTGCTGGGAAGGGCCTGTAACGCATGAGCGTCATGCGTTACACATTTAATAGCTTTTAATTGTTGTAACGCATGAGCGTCATGCGTTACAGCCCCTCTGTCGACATTAAATTTGATTTTTTGGGAGTTTGGTAACTTCGTTTTGGGCGTGCAATATACCGTTGGATTCGTTTTTCCGAGACAGATCTAATGGAGTGGTCAAATATGTTTTCTATAAAAGTTTGGAACTATTTATATTCCCGGATGTGTTTTAAAGCATGTATTAATTGTTTTAATTGCTTTTAAATACTATAATAAATCCATACATCATTATATCATTGTATGACATGATATTACTTGCATGCTTACTTGTTTATTTATTTTTATATATGAGATATATGCCTATATTTACCATGCGATGATAGATTTAGGTGAACTTAAATCAATATAAGGCGTGCTCTAGAAAATCTAGAATAGGAATCGTTTCTTGCCTTAACAATAATATTATGAGTACAACCATGAGATTCTTATGTTTATGAAACATAGAGTGAAATACTCTTTTGATGTTGAAAATGAAAATTTCTGTCTAGGCCGTTGGGTTTTAAGCAGGACCGATGTGACCCCTCCAACACACTGGGAATTTTTCATTTAAATATCATAATTGTATTTTGTTCAAGAAAAAGAGAATCTCCTAGTAATATGATTATGGTTGTAACATAATATAATCCCTCTAAAATTAAACAATATCAAGTAGTAATTGGCCAATGACACAACGGGCTTGTGTCGGTCATAGACTTCCAACATTGTAGAAAGTAGTTCTTATTTTTGAATCATTATCGTTTCGTGCTACAGCCGAGGGCTTTGATTTCGAAATAAGAAATACTTGTCTATTACATAGAGATGTGTACAATGAATTAGAATCTAATGGTCGTTACGTGCTACAGCCGTGGGTTGTTGGAGACTGATTCAATTGTATGAAATGTTGGGTTAGACTTGACTTAGAATATTGAGTTTGTCGTGCTACAACCGTGACTCAATTATTCAAGAGGCTAAAGTTTTATTAGGGAATAACATGAGATGTAATTGACAAGAGTTGTCTGCCTGTTGAACATCACATGGCGTTTCGTGCCACAGCCGAGGTTGTGTGATGGAATGTAGGATCCCTATTCCCACTAGCATTATGAATGCTTAATTTTTCACTTAGGGGTTGTATAAATTAGGTAAACTAGTGGGAGCCACTTATGAATAAAGACCCGATTCATATAGTGTTTTAAAATGAAATTGAATATTTGTTAAGTGTTGTTATGTGTTTATCATTTACAGATTTACTATATACATTATGTCTTCTGCACTATCACTCCGGAGCATACTGGATGCTCACAAATTGACTGGTCCAAATTTTGCTGACTGGCTTCGAAACCTGAAAATTGTTCTCAGGGTTGAGAAGCTGGAATATGTGCTTAACTCACCTAAGCCTACTGAACCTGCTGACGATGCACATGATGATGAACATGTTGTGTATCGTAAGTGGATAGATGATGCAAATGTTGCTCAATGTATCATGCTAGCTTCCATGAACATTGAGCTACAGAAGCAGCATGAGCATATGGATGCTCACACTATCCTAACGCATCTACAAGAGTTGTATGATGTGGTAGGGAGGACAACTCGGTATGATATATCGAAGGAGCTGTTCCGCTGTAGGATGTCTGAGGGATCGTCTGTGAATGACCATGTACTTAAGATGATCAATTTGATTGAACGTCTTAGACAACTTGGTTTCAACATGGATGGGGAGCTGAGTCAAGACTTGGTCTTGCAATCACTTCCGGGTTCGTTTTCGCAGTTTGTTGTGAACTTTCATATGAATAGGTTGGACGCCAGCCTGGCTGAACTCCACAACATGTTGAAGACTGCGGAATCGAATTTTCCCTCTAAGAAGAGTTCTGTTCTTCTAATTGGCGAAGGTTCCAATCCTAAGAAAAGGAAGAAGAACCCCCCCAAGAAGAAGAAAGTAGGTGAAAAAAGGCATGTTCCACCAAAAGCTGAAGACCCCAAAAGCAAAGTTGTTTGCTTCCACTGTAACAAGGTGGGGCACTGGAAGAGGAACTGCAAGGTTTACCTTGCAGAATTGAAGAAGAAGAAGGGTAGTGAGACTGCCGCTTCTGATTCAGGTTTGTTCATGATTGAAGTGAATGTCATTAAATCAAATTGCTACTTGGGTATTAGATACCGCCTGTGGTTCTCACATTTGCAATTCGTTGCAGGGACTAAGGAGAAGTAGGACTATTGAGGAAGAGGAGGTGATTCTACGGATGGGAAATGGAGCAAGAGTTGCTGCTGAAGCTGTAGGATCATTTGATTTACATATGCCTACGGGCAAGACTATTGTTTTAAATAATTGTTATTTTGTTCCCTCAATTGTGAGGAATATTATTTCTATTCCCATGTTAGACTTGGCTGGATTTTCGTTTGTTATTCAGAATAATAAATGTTCAATTCTTAGAGATAATGTTCTTTATGGTAGTGGTATTTTAAATAATGGTCTGTATGTATGTGACGTAGAGCATAATTTACTACAAATTGAACGTACTAATAAAAGGAAAAGGGATGATGAAAATCTCACCTATTTGTGGCACTGCAGACTTGGTCATATTGGTGAAAATAGACTTCGTACATTGCATAAGGAAGGGTTACTTGAACCCTTTGATTTTGAATCATATCCTACATGCGAGTCTTGTCTATTGGGTAAAATGACCAAATCTCTATTTAGTGGACATGGAGAGATAGCTACAGATTTGCTAGGATTAGTACACACAGATGTATATGGACCGATGTCTACGCAAGCCATGGGTGGATTTTCATACTTTATTACTTTCACAGATGATCGATCTAGATTCGGATATGTGTATTTGATGAAACACAAGTCTGAAGCCTTTGAAAAGTTCAAAGAATACAAGTATGAAGTGGAGAAACAAACCAAACATAGTATTAAAACCCTTCGATCAGATCGAGGTGGTGAATACTTGAATGGTGAGTTTCTAGATTATCTCAAAGAAAATGGTATAGTCTCTCAGTGGACTCCTCCATATACTCCACAGTTGAATGGGGTATCTGAAAGGAGAAATCGAACTTTGTTAGACATGGTTCGATCCATGATGAGCTATGCAGATCTTCCAGTATTCCTTTGGGGTTATGCATTGGAAACCTCAGCATATTTACTGAATAAGGTGCCTTCCAAATCTGTTCCTCAAACTCCATATGAGATATGGAAAGAAAGGAAACCGAGTCTTAAACACGTTAAGATTTGGGGATGTCCAGCTTATGTCAAGAAAGTTGACCCTAATAAGCTGGAATCTCGATCCGTTAAATGTAAGTTTGTGGGATATCCTAAAGAGACTTTAGGGTATTACTTTTACACCGATCATAGGGTATTTGTCTCCAAACATGCTACCTTCTTGGAAAAACAGTTTATCCTTGAAGGGAACAGTGGGAGCAAAATAGAACTTAATGAAGTTCAAGAAGCACAAACTACCACGGTTCAAGAGGAAACACCTGTTCAGACTGAACAACCTTCTGTGGAACAGCCCATTCGTAGGTCAGAGAGAGTGTCTCGCCAACCTGAGAGGTATTATGGCCTTGTCATTGAGAATGACAATGAGTTGTCAATCATTGATGATGACGACCCTATGACCTATAATGAGGCTATGAGTAGTATTGACTCAGAGAAATGGCAGAGTGCCATGAAATCCGAAATGGATTCTATGTATACCAACCAAGTATGGACTTTGGTTGAAGCACCCAAGGATGTGAAGCCTATTGGGTGCAAATGGGTATACAAGAGAAAGATTGGAGCAGATGGCGAGGTGGAGACCTATAAGGCCAGGCTCATGGCAAAAGGATTCAGACAAAGGCAAGGGATTGACTTTGATGAAACTTTTTCGCCTGTAGCCCTGTTAAAATCGATTCGGATTTTGCTTGCGATTGCTGCTTACTACGACTATGAGATCTGGCAAATGGACGTGAAAACAGCCTTCCTCAATGGGAAACTTGAAGAGGAAGTGTATATGACACAGCCAGAGGGTTTTGTTTCCAAAGGGAATGAACACCTAGTGTGTAAGCTGCTACGAACCATATATGGATTAAGGCAAGCTTCTCGTAGATGGAACATCCGTTTTGATGAGACAATCAAAGAGTTTGATTTTATCAAAAACATAGATGAACCATGTGTCTACAAGAAGGTTAGAGGGAGCGTGGTAACATTTCTTGTGTTGTATGTGGATGACATACTTCTGATAGGAAATGATATACCGATGCTACAATCAGTCAAAGTGTGGCTATCAAAGAACTTCACTATGAAGGACATGGGAGAAGCATCCTACATTCTTGGTATGAAGATCTATAGAGATAGATCTAGAAGAATGATAGGTCTTACCCAGGGTACATACATCGAGAAAGTGCTTAAAAGGTTTAGCATGGAAAACTCCAAGAGAGGTCTCATACCAATGAGCCATGGAGTATCCCTTTCCAAGAAGATGTCTCCTAAGACACCTGAAGAAAGGGAGCGTATGAGTAAGATTCCTTATGCTTCAGCAATAGGATCTATCATGTACGCGATGTTATGTACTAGGCCTGATGTTTCTCATTCAATTAGTGTGACGAGCATATATCAGTCCAATCCAGGTGAAGACCACTGGAAAGTAGTGAAGAACATCCTTAAGTATTTACGAAGGACTAAGGATATTTTTCTTGTTTTTGGTGGATCTGAGTTGAAAATAGAGGGTTATACTGACTCTAGTTTTCAATCAGAAAGTGATGATAGTACATCCATGTCAGGGTACGTGTTTACTCTAAATGGTGGAGCGATTAGTTGGAAGAGTTCCAAACAGTCTACAACGGCTGACTCCACAGCGGAAGCAGAGTATATAGCTGCAAGTGAGGCTGCAAAAGAAGCCGTTTGGATGAGGAAATTTGTTTCTGAGCTGGGAGTTGTTCCTAGCATTGAGGAGCCTATTGTGTTGTATTGTGACAACAACGCAGCAATAGCACAAGCCAAGGAACCTAGGTCTCATAAAAATACCAAACATGTTTTGCGGCGCTTTCATTTGATTAGGGAGATCATTGAAAGAGGAGATGTCAAAATTGAGAGAGTTGACACACATAACAACGTAGCAGACCCACTCACAAAGACATTGTCTCAGATTCACTTTGATCGTCATAAAGAGAAGATGGGTATTAGATACCAGTGTGATTGGCTTTAGTTCAAGTGGGAGATTGAAAGTATTTGTCCTAAATCCAATCATGTATGATGAGTTAGGAAGAACTTTCTTGTATTCTTATTTGATTTCATTAATGTTAATAAAAGACTTGTTTTGTTTTTATTACGGGCTTTATCTATTTAAAGTGTTTTAAATAAGATGTTCCATAGTTTAGAGTAAAGCTTCTAGAATTATAATGAGATTATAATAGTGAGATCTAGAAGATGATAACTCTAGACTTAAACAGTTCCTGATCATAGGATAACTAATCGGAAGTTGGTGAATCCGCAAAGATTGGTACATACTATGCTTGCTCCCGTCAGGAGGATGTCTGTTCTCATAGGCATTTGTGTGGTGACACTATAGCTAGTATGTAGGTGCTTGTTAGGGAATAAGTTCACTGAACATGACTCGATAAGTTGAATAGATAATGGAGTTTACTCACGTGTCAATAGTTATTCACTGAGTGATAGTTGTACAAGTGTCCTTAGACTTGAGATCGTTAGAGTTATCTTGTATATAATGAACTATGCTTTGGATTAGTCCTTAGTCTCAAGGACATCCATTAGGTCTATTCTGGGCATAGGGATTTGTGTATGGAGATAGTTAACGTCAATAGAGGATCTACCCCTTCCAGTATAGGAAGAGAATATCCTATGTTATTCTTAGTATGCGAGTTCTGGAATCTCTAGCCAGAGTGTATGAAATTAGAAAGGAGTTTCTAATTTGCATTAATATGAACTTAGCATTATGAATAAGAAATCATATGATTAAATTTGATAGGCCTGACACGAGATCCATGCCTTATATTTAATCGGGATATTGTAGGGTAGAAGGAATGATTGTACTGAAACTAGTCACTGACAGGTTCTTGGTATTCTAAGCAGTGAATTCATATTATCCGGATAGTCGCGATATGTTGAGAAGCATCACTCACGATGTAGAATAAATATAATTAATCAGTTAATTATATTTAATGAATTATTAGAATTCATATAAATAATAAATAAAAGTTTATTATTATTTATTTCTACTACCGGCTTAATATTGAACCTACAGGGTCACACCATAAAAGATTAATTTATTGATGAAGGTATTTTGAGAGAGCAAGTTATTTTCTAAATAGTTTAGAAAAGGAAATAATGATTAAAATAGTTTTAATTATTATTAAAGCATTTTATAAGATAAAGTGTGGGGTTAATATATATATATATATATATATATATATATATATATATATATAAAGATATATTAAAAACCCTAGGAGAGCCCTATAAATAGAATGCGATACTTCATTCTAAATGACTTGAGTTTTTGTTAAAACCTAGTTGCCACCCTCTTCTTCTTCATCTCTCTCTCTCTCTCAAAAGAAGAAAAACTCCATTTTTATAAAAGCTTAGTTTTATAAAAAGCTTCATCGAAGGATTATTCTTGGTGGATACCGGTAGAGTGCTTCACATTCTGAGGAGCAACTTCTAGAATCCATTTTTATAAAGCTTTGATTTTCAAGGTATGGTTACGATTCCTCCGCTCTTTCATTTTATATATTTTTCTATATGTGCGATACATGGTTTTTACAGAATAAATGTTATATCACGCTTCCGCTCATCCGTAAATTCCTTCAACTCGGTGGGTATTCAGAAATAAACTAGATGAAGATGGCATAATCACAAGAAACCAAGCACATTGACATCAGGTATCATTTTATCCGAGAGCATGTCATGAATGGTACTGTGGAGTTACTCTTTGTACCCACAGAGGAACAAACAAAAGATATTTTCACTAAATCTCTTGATGAATCCATGTTTACCAGATTGGTTGGTAAATTGGGTATGTTAAATAGTTTTAGTGATTAACTCTGTTTATTTTTTATGTTTGTTCTTAATTAAATTTACAAGTGTTCATTTGTTGTATATATTTTTAAATCACTTGTAAATTTATTTTATCATCTCATTTTCTCTTATGCATGTTGATTGTAGATTATTGCCATGTCTTGTCTAATTGTTAATCTTCTTAGGGTGAGTAAGTTAAGATGAATTATTTTCTCTAAAAATATTTTTCTCAAATTTTACAAGTTAAAATTGTAGAGAAATCTATTTTTATTGAAATTTTTTCTTATTTTAAAATATTCAAATATTCTTGTTTAGTAGCCTATAAATAGTTGCATGTAAATAGTTCCCTGTAAATAGTTTTCTGTAAATAGTTTCCTGTAAATATTTTTTATTATTTTATATTTTAGTTTATTATTATTATTTATTATCTTTTATTTTCTATTTGTCTTAGTTGTTTTTAATAAATATATTGTATATATTATTTCTGATCTAGCTCTTGCTTAGCTGGAAATTCAGTGCCAAATCCAATTTAGGTATTACTTTCTATCTCTCAATCCACTTCTTTTACTGTTGCTGAACCCAAGTGGTTGTTAGGGCTGACCAAGGGATTGTAGATCCACAATCTTTATCCCAGGTCTTAGAGCCAAACAATGAGTCTATAACTTAATTACTTGACCTCTCAGCTTAAACAGAAATCAATGTTAAATAAAGAAGTATTTTGATTGAAACAGTGAGTGATCCCACAACTCTGCCTCCTATAAAGAAATTCAACATATACTGAGGCATCTGTCAGCCCATTTGTATCCTCTCAATAGGATATGGACTTTGAAATGGCCAATGAACTGTATCTAGAGACATTCTCTCAACAGGATGAATCTATTGAAATTCGCCATAGGGCCATGGCACTTTGTACTGAGTCAAACACACTCTCATTACTCACAATGGGAGAAGACAATTCCATTAGATGAAACTCAGGACACAGTGAAAGCAGAGCACCTGCATCTAGTTACAGTGCCTACCATAGTTACGGTAGAAGTGCCTTCACAGGCATTTGAGGGAAAATTTGATTTTTTGCCAAATCAAATAGAATCATTTTCTCCCCTCCCAGAGTGAACATCTC
Source organism: Heracleum sosnowskyi (assembly GCA_030848705.1). NCBI lineage: Eukaryota > Viridiplantae > Streptophyta > Magnoliopsida > Apiales > Apiaceae > Heracleum > Heracleum sosnowskyi. Next base: position 72,008,041 of record CM061241.1, on the reverse strand, counting down.
TGGCTCCCAAAGGGATTTTCCACTCGCAGATTTATCTGGAGAAAGTGGAAGGCAACTTGGTCAGTCTATCACTGAAGCAATTCAGATTTCAAATCCAAGTGATTTGATAGACATGATTGAGGATCGGGATTTGCGAACTCCCATTGCACCACCACTGACCTCTCTTGAAGAGGCTAGGGTGAGTTTCAATGCAGGTACTGATCAAAAAGGAGCAAACAGACAGCTAATGTTGAGTGATAAGAGTCAAACACTGAGTGAAACACATGCACGTGAGATGAGTGATACACTTACAAGAGAAATTCAAGTGAGTGCACACACAAACACTTACACTGCAATGTAGTTAGCTCACATAGCTGATCTACAGGAACATCTATTCAAAACCCAGGCTGATAAAGAAATTTTGCAAGCACAAGTGGTTGAACGGTCTTCTTCTTCCACCTCTGTCAACAATCAGCTGGGACTGCTCAAGGAAATCTAGAAGACAAATTTACTTCCAAGATCAACTCCATCAACTATCTCAACTCCTACTGGCTTCAGATACTCATAAAGTGAAATCTGTAGGGAATTCCTCAACTAAGGGGGAGAAGTTTCTAGAGAATTTTTGGAGAAGCTAGGGAGAGGGAGCTGAAAAAGATATAAAAGGTAAAGAGGGAGTTTCAGGGGAGTAAAGATAAATTAGCTATGTTTTGTAAATGTTATATGTATAGAGCTTAGGTAAATCAAGACAGGTTCAATGTTATCATATGTTCAGTCTAGAGGAACATCTGTCTTGTATTTATCTTTACTGGTGAAATCTGGAAATGTCATATTTGATCCAGAACTTTCTAGTATTTACTTAGGCTTAAGAGTCTTATCTTTTTCTTGGTTTTAGTTGAGTGATCCTCTAGGTATTTGTTTGTTATTCTCTAACAAACAAATAGGGGGAGATTGAAAGGCATATACTATAGCCTATTTGTAATTCGAGGATTCTACTCAACTTAAACCAGAATGTAATAAGTAAATATTAGGTTAAAGGTCACAGGAATCTCAGAGAGTTTTATCTGTCAAGAGAATGGAGTATTAAAGTCATCTACAGACTTGAAGTTATTCTACATTGAAAGAAGTTCAATTTATTGTTCAAGCCTCAGTGAAGTATTCAAGAAAGTGGATTTACTACAGTGACAGAGATTTCCAGTTGGTGACAGAAGAAGTACAGGATACAGAGTTTATTCAGAGCTAAAGAAAAGAAGCCACAACTTTAAATGTTTTAAAGATGAAGAATTATCACTGAAGTCAGTTATTCATGAACCAGACAGTGCATCGAATGACAACATCAATTAGTGGAATTAAATCATCTATATTCAGTGGTTTTCAGAAGATAGAGGAATGCTATGTTTTTAAGTTATCTTCTTTTAAATTGTTAATCAATTTAATTAATAAATTAATTCTCTTAGAATTAATTTATTTATTAAATTAATTAATTTAGTTGTTTAAATTATTTATTAACTTAATTCTATAAAAGAATTAATTTAATTTAGAATTTAAATTAACTAATTTAATTTATAAGAAATAATCTTAACTCAATATGACCTTGTTTTAGAAAATAGTAGGTCATACCGACTCATTTCTAAGGTCATACCGACACATTTAAAGGTCATACCGAGTCATTTCTAAGGTCATACCAACACATTGCTCAGAGGTCATACCGAATAATAAAAAGGTCATACCGAGTAATATGAAGGTCATACCGAGTCATTTCTCAGGTCATACCGACTCATTCAGCAGGTCATACCGGTTCTTTTCTAAGGTTCTACCGAAAGTTGGTAGAAGTACAGCAGGTCATACCGGACACATTTCTGAGGTCATATTGATGAAGCATGGTTCTACTGAGCTCAATTCATAGGTCATACAAGTGTATTGATTTGTTTTATTAAATCATTTTGATTTAATTAACAGGTCATACAAGGCTTATGACTTGATATAAATCAAGACGGCTGGACAGAAAAAAAAGAACAGACTTGTATTATCAAACACACAGAAGCATTTCTCTCAAGAACAAGAAGAAAAACCTTTTGATCTCATTTCTTCTCAAGCAATTAATTCTAGTTTGTATTGTTAAATCCAAACCACTAGAAGTTGATTACTTGTATTGCTTTGATTATCTAGCGGATTTTTATCCCTAGAATTTATCTCGAACATTGCTTTTTGCATTCGATCTTTTTATTACAAATATTAGAAAAGTTCATGTCGAATTTATTCTAAATTTGTATTAATTTGTTTGAAATAAATACTTTGTAATCCGTATTGTATTTGCAACACCCTTCAAGTTTAATATAAGTTATATTTAACTTGAATCTTGTTTCATTTATATTCCGCATTAATTTGTTCTTAATTGTTAAATTATTCAAAGGACAAATTCGATAAAACGGTATAGTTTATATTCAACCCCCCTTCTACAAACTTATCAGGACCTAACAGGTTATCTAGAAACTCCCTGCCTATTTAAAGGCACAGGTTGAGCTCTCCTCCTCATCTTCATCTCAATTTTTCTCTTAAAAATGGCACCTGGAATTCTTGACATAACCCCTGAGGAGTTCAATGAATTGTCAACTGTGGACAAAATTCTCCGCCTCCAGGAGAAAATTGACCAGCTCATTCAAGTTGAGCAGGAGGAGATAGTTAGGATGAGAGCAGCCCTGGCTACTTTGGTAGCCCGCACCGTTGGGGAGGTCCCGGTGGAGGCCCTGATGGAGCCTCTGAGGAAGCAACAGCAGCAGCCTAGCTGTTGACTAACTGCTTCTCCAGTGGAGAGGGCTAGGGACTTTAGGGGGGGGGGGGGGGGCTGGGGAGTTTTTGGTTGTTTTTGTTTTTCAGATCAATTGTAATTTCTTTTTTTTAATAAAATTTGTTAGGGGTTTTCCCCTCTTTTTATTATCTTGCTTGTGTGATGTGAATGTTTCGTTTTCTTTCTGTACATTTAGATCTATTAACATGTCTAACTTCTTAAAAATGGATTACAGGTTAACAAGATTTAAACTCTAACAAAAAGAACATTTAACAAACGTCTCATAAACACAAAAAAAAGGAGGAAAAGGAATTACAAATAGACATCTGATCTGTTAAACTATTTTTTTTCTTTTCGATGACTTAATCAAAGTGTCATATGGAAATTATCAGAACATCAACTTTGATTCAGTTATCAAGAAACCCTTATTGTACAACTAACAGACTAGTGAGCTCTCTGAGCTACACAGTACCTATTTCATCTGTTTTGCATGAACTCAAAGAAGAAAAATCAGAATAATACTTGAAGAAATTACAAGTATTTGACAGATTAATCAAGGTGTCTGTTTGAAGCTCCTGATGATCTTTGTGAGGATGTTGTAACAATTAAAGGGAGACTGGTAATCTTGGACTTTAAGAGAATAAACCTTCAATGAAGAAGGCTCTTAAAAGTACATCACTAATAAAGGTAAGGTATATCTCTAACCTTTTTCAGACTCTCACATGCTAAATCTAAATCATAATTCTTTATCTTTCTAAAAACTGATATGAGAACTGATTGGAATGACCCCCAAGTTCTCTACCCTATCAGTTACACCCTATATGTAATAAACAACTCTTAACCCCCTCTACAGTTTCTCAACAAACTGTAGTTGCACAAACTAGCAAATCTCAACTAGTGGGGATTGATAAAGGCGTTAAGTGAGGGTGAGGGCAGTGGTGAATATCAAGAAACCACTAAAAGAAACGCGAGGGTGAGATTACCAGCCAAACTACCTTTTGTCTTCTCAAAAAGGCATACTGGTTAAAAATGGATTAGCTCTTTTCTGGTTGTAGTCTCTCAAAAGATTATGATCATTGAAAAATGCTCTTATCCAGGAGCACTGATGAGGGTTTGGAACACTGTGTACAAAATGTGACTTAATGCCATTTCTATTTCTTGAATTAAGAAGGAACAGTATGCACATGCACATGGGGAGCACACACTTTTCTTAAATTCAGCTTGATGCATCTTCTTCAAATGTGAGGATGCAGTCCCTATTCCAAGTCACCTCATTTAGTGATAACAGCAGCATTCAACTCATGATTACTTGATTCTCCATTTTATGAACTCTTGGAGAATCTCCATTCACCTAGTGATCATTCTCTTACAGAGAATTTGTTGGATCACTAGTCTCTTCTTGATGATCTTGATGTAAGCACTGTGCACTCAAATGTAACAATCAATCTCCACAGAACTTACATCAATTTCTACTTCACAAGTCCATTCTTCAATATCCTCTACGGATATCCTTCATCCGTAGACAGGTGTCTCTCAACCTACGGATACTAACAGCAGTTATCCGTAGAGAAACAATATTGACTTCCCTGATTTTTCTTGTAAAATCAATCGGCTCATACAAACTGAGTATCAAGGAATTCAATATAGTTGAGACATCTATAGGAATGAGGGAAGGGAGCGAGTGGAGAGGCTGGCTTGAGACCAGGCAAAAGGAGAGTGAGAGAATAAGAGGCATGCTATTTCTTCCAGCGTGGCAAAATGAGAATTTTCGAGTACCCCTTTAGTAAGGGAAGGTGAGTTGTGTGAAGTGAGCTAGGATGAGATCCTAATGCAAGAATAGAGAGATTACAGAAAGAAATCTTTCGATTCATAAAGCGTTGGATTCCTATACCCAAATATCTTATTCAATAACTAAGTTAATACCTCTTCTATCGTACTTGCTGATAACAAAAAGGGGTGAAAATAGAGAAAATAGGTTGTTCTCAGGGGGAGTTAGAAGGAGATCTCAGACTTCAGCATTTCTCTACCCTTGGTTATAACCTATTGGAACCCCTTAGAAGAAGGTATAGACTAAGTTACAGGAAAGTATATGGGATCTGACAACTTCAAGTTTTTATTTTTCTTTTTGCAAAATCATCAAATTATGTCCAGTATTAACATCTATCTGAAGATCACTGAGAACTTTGCAGGGTTTTGTTATCATCAACATAAGGATTTATGCCAGTTCTAACAGTCATAAATAGGGGGAGATTGTTAGGGTTGATACGTTTGGAATGATGATAACAAAATACTCAAGACAAGAATTTGATCATGATATCGAAGATTATAGTCAGAAAGCTAAATCACAGCAGCTGATAATCAGGAAGCTAACTAGAAGGCACTTTATTTATCCAAGGGCTAAAAGCCACATCAAATGTATGGAAGATATTTTGTCATTAAGTTAGGAAGCAATTCAGTAGCAAGCCAACAAACATCTAATCAAGCACCAAGTGTTTCAGTGGTAAGTCTGCCAAAACAACTCAGTAATGGTGAGTCAATAAGGATGAGAGATGTTTTATCTAAGGATGAAGCTAAAGATATCCGTTCTACGGATAAAGCTATGGAAGTCTTATCTCATCTACGGATAAAAGCTGAAAGCATCTTATTTCATCTACGGATAGAAGCTGAGGACATCTTATCTCATCAACGGATAAAAGCTAAGGACATCATATCCATCTACGGATAAAGCTAAAGATAGTTGATCCACTACTAGAAAAAGTAGATACGACATCGGTGTTTTAAAATCGGTTGGAAAAGCCACCGATGTTAAAGACTTTTTTAAAATTGAAATAATTTTTAGCGATGTTAAAGCATATTTTGGGCATCGGTTGATAAAATAACTATTATCTATTGTCTTTTTTGAAAATACACGTCCTTTACTTTCCCCCTTTATTACACAAACATTTTCCCCCTTAACAAAAAATTGTTTCCCCCCTCACCAAATTTCTATTCCCGGTTTCCCCCTTTCCCCCTTTCCTCGCACAGTCAACTCTCTCACATCTCTCTCTTCTCCTTTACCTCTCTCGATTCTCTCTCTCTCCCTCCCTCTCTTTGTTCTCTCTCGCCATTTCTCTCCCCTGCCTCTCCCGTCTATTTCTCAACCCTAATTTACACCACCTCTCCTAAATTAGATACACACTCCCACAGATACAAATAACAAACTCTAATTAAGTAGGAACCCAACTTGAAATCGGTTCTGAGATTGGATTAATTACTCATGAAATTAGTGCCAGTTGAGTTGATTTGAGTGAGTTGCGATACTTTTGGTGTATCTGGATTGCGGTTTGTTATAATTTAGTTTACGAAGCGGAGAAGTTGTATCGAGCTGGAGCTGTAATTTCAACTATGGCTCGAACAATCACTGTGTATCTTTACATTCAGAATATTATTGGTATGTTACTTTTTCGACCTTGTAATTGTTCGCTTATGGAATTTTGCTTCAGTATTTGTTATGTTTTATGTTGTTCAATGTTTATGTTTAGTTTGAGGCCTTGATAGTTACTTAATTAGGTTTATGTGAAATGAACTTGGTTGTGGTAGAAATTGAAAGATTCGAGAAAGTAATTATATTACATAAATACTCATCTATTTGGTAGATAAGTTTTTCAGGTTTATGTTTCTGCATGATACATAAGAATTTTATTGAATATATTTGCCTTTGCCATATGCTTTTCCGATAGACAGCTCTTCTCACTTCTCTATTTCATTAGGTGAGGATATGTCTTATAGTCTTTTTGTGTTTGTCTATGTACCTTTCGTATGTTTTTTGGTTGAATAACTAATTTAATTGAATATTTGATGGTGAAGCTTTGTATGTGATGCATTGGATGGCTAGTTTGCCCACAAATTTAACCAAGGTACAATTGTTTTTCGTATTGATGCATAATATGTTACGGTGGTTGCTAGATTAGTAAATTGTTTGCTGGATCTACTTGGTATAGGGTAATACTGTTTAGATACAGGTATATATAAAACTAGATAATCCCAAAATTAGGAACAACTCTAAATTTATGACAAAAAAGAAGATTCATATCTTGTCTCAGCCCCTCCCTCCTAATACTTGAATCTTAAGTGTAGTAGGATGGAATTGTAGTCTACTAAAGCAGGGTATGAATTGAAAGACAGCCGCTCTCTAACCCTATCTATTTCTGCCACTCTCCTCACGCGTGCTTGTGATTTTGCTTTATTCAAGTTCAGGAGAAAGGATCAGGGGGAAAACGGTTTGATGCACTGATTATTGTGTCTCTTAATTAATGAAACATGGGATTATTATTTTTTTGAATCTTAAAGATATTGCAGCCTTGAGGAATAAGCTCAGCACTCTAATTCTTTTGCTTGCAGAATGCACATAGCTATTGCATTGATGGAGGTAAAAGTTCTGGTGGCTACCGCTGCAGTTGTAATCAAGGTTATGAGGGTAATCCATATCTAAGCCCAGGATGTGTAGGTAGCTAAATATCAAAATTCAAGTTTACTTGCTTATCTGGTCTCTGCTATAAAAGTCATTTTCTTTTCTTTTCTCGTCTCTAGATATGGATGAATGTGCAGATCCAGACAACAATGATTGTGTAAAGACTTGCATTAATATTCCAGGGAATTATAACTGTTCTTGTCCACGTGGTTATGATGGTGATGGTAGAAAAAATGGCAGTGGTTGCGTCGCTAAAAGTTCCAAGTTCCCTCTGATCAAGTTCATATTAGGTATGTATAAAATCTCATGTCTTAAGTAATTTTCCTATTAGCCAGTTAAGTTGCATCACAGCACTTTGACTGGTAATTTGTAAATAATTTTTAGTGTATTTAGTGTGCGATAATATTTAGTAGAGTAGAATATGACCTGTATGTGCATAAGTGAAAAAATCGCTCTCAGGTAATTAATCTGCTCGGTTGTTCTGAATTGAAAGTTCTACCATTCATGTACTACTTATAGGAAACTAACGCAGTAGAAATCCTGTCAATAAATTATAATTTAAATACTGATAGGAAAATATGTTATTTAGCAGAGTGTATAAATATGTTCAAATTCTTATAAGTTGTATGCAGGTATGTCATTCGTTTGCTTTTTTTTAATAGTTGGAACTACTTCCGTATAGTGCATCATCAAGAAGGATTGCAGCCAAGAAGGATTGCAGCCAAGCCTTTTGTTTGTTAATCTTGAATTGAAGTTTTGTAATGATATATAGTTGTTGAGCTTTGCCATTTAATTTTTGTCAATTTTTTGGTTAATATATTGAGATATAGTGTTGTTTTGGTTCAGGATCCAAGTTTTATTATTTCAGTTTTTTAGTATCTAGTGGGTTTGGTTCATATAAATACACATGAGGAACAATACAACCAAATAAAATTAACATCACATGGAAGTGAAAAATGATGTAAACATGCAAGAATAACATCACATAGTGATTCTAAAACTGATTTGAAAAAGCAGATGTGACAACAGTTTAATAAAAAAACCTTATGTTGAAATGCACCAAAGACATGAGCTACTAACTATAAAACCGATGTCTAAAGAGATATATTACATCGCTTCTTCTTGAAAACCAATGTATAATAGTTCATATAACATTGCACTGCTTTAAAATACCGATGTTAAAAGTAACATTTGACATCGTTCAGTTTAATAGAACTTGTCTTTAATATTGTCTTACATCATTTCTTTTAAGTAACCGATGTGTAAATATGTAAGAGACATCGGTGAAAAACCGATGTCTAAAATTCAGACTTTTAACATCACATGCGAAGACATCGGTCAAAATTTAGAAAGACATCGGTTTTTAGCCGATGTCTATTGCTATATTTCTAGTAGTGATATCTACAGATACAGCTAAGGATGTCATGTTCTACCTATGGATGCAGTTAAGGATGTCATGTTCTATCTATGGATAGAGCTCAGGATATTACTTCTACTGATATTCTGAGATTACTATTCTACGGATAAATGAAGTAGAATAGTAGTCTACGGATACAGAATTAATACGCTTACTAATATTCATCTCATTCAACAAGAAAAGCAAATCTATGTAAAGGAATCTTTTGAAGTTTTTTTTACTTAACAGGTTGAATGGAGGACAGTCTCAGAGATCACCATTACATACCCGTGATTGAAAGATGATGGATAACGACGTAAAAGATGTATAGAATAGGGAGTCAAACTGTAAATATTCGAAGGCTCAAATTCCTACAAATGAAATGTGAAGTCATCCATTATCTTCTATGTCTCGAAGGATAAATAAGAGTTACAGCAGCTACCTAGAAGTTTATCTTCTAACTGGATGCAATGGAAAAGGTTGACAAGCATGAGGACCTATATGCAAAACTACATGTTCACTTATCTCAGCTGATAGTGACTTGACAGTCGTGTATCCAAGGAAAGGTCTTTTTCATGTAGATGTCACGTGGGCTGGGAAGCTAGGTCAATTTACATGAACTTAGTAATTCTTGAAGAAAGAAGCACATTGAACCATAAAGCATTCTTTGGGACTATACAAGTTTATCTATGATGCTAGCCAAGGCATTTCCCAAATAGAAGAGCTTCAGAGTCGAACATGTGAACAAGCAGAACCAAAAATGTAATATTTTATTATTATGTAGGTTTTGATTGTAACATACAGTTGATGTATATAAGACTGTATGGTGTATTATATAAAAGTGTGAAGAGAGCACCGAGCTAAAAGAAAAACACTTAGGCTCTCTTTCATCATCTGTGTAAGCAGCTGAGTTTGTTTTAAACAAACCTAGAGAATTCTTCAATATACATCTCAGGTGGGCTTTTTCCGATAAACCTACCTGAAAAGTTTAAAAAGTGTGTTTGTCTCCTGCATTTCTTTTTAACTTGAAGAACTCATTTTTGTTCAAAGCTTGACTGAATTTTAGTTAATTTACAAACTCATACATTCATACTCCAAAAAGGTTTGAAAATGTTTTTTAAATTAACTAGATTGCATTCAACCCCCCCCCCCCCCCCGGTCCTTTCTACAATCTAGGTTGTATTGTTCTTGGAATAACAAAACTTCCTTCCAGAATCTGTCCAGGTTCTGATTTTCTCATTAGCATATTCAAGTTCTTTTTCAAGAGCAGTACATTTAAATTGCATCTCAAGTTGCCTGTGTTTAGCATTATCACACTATTTTTGTACCTCTTGCATAAAAGAAAATTTCAGCTTCTAGATGCTCATTCATTTTCCTAAGTTCAGACATCTCAGATAAGATCCTAGCATTTTCAGCAGTTTGACTTCTAAAGCTAATATGCAATGACTTTAGAAAACATCTTAACTCGGAGACATTATTTGTATCAAAATCAAAAACAGTACTTGATACCTTTTCATCAGGAACAACAGTCTCATCAGTATTGGCCATTAGAGCATAGTTGACCACCTCAGTGTCAGAATCTGAGGAAGAATCCATCCAATCCTTGCTTGAAGTGATGAGTTCTTTAACCTTCTTGCACTCAGTTGCAAAGTGCCCCATTCCATTACACTTATATCATCTTATCTTTGACTTGTCAAATTTGCCACTCTTGTTGTCCTTCTTGTTGTACTTGTCTTTGTCAACATTGAAGGTCTTTTTCTGTAAATTGCCTTGTCTTCTAGTCTTCCTGAACTTCATCTTCTTGAAGCCCTTGACTATCATAGCAACCATCTCTTGTATGTCAGAGTCAGTAGAATCATCATCAGTATTGGCATCAGGATTTCCATCAGTATCTGATGATGAGTCATCAGGATCTGACTCCACCATTCTTGATTTTCTTCTAGAGACCTCCACAACTTTTCCTTTCGATTTTGTCTCAACATTCAATGCTACAGATTTTGCCTTGCTACTTTTCTTGTTCTTTCTTTGTTGAACCTCAAGATCATAGATTCTTAGCATCCCATAAACCTCATCAAGAGACACAGTGTTTAGATCATACTGATGCCTAGTGATTGAAGTTTGAGTATCCCACTCTTCAGGTAAAGCTCTCAAAAATTTGGTGTTTGAGTCTTCAGTTACATACTCTTTTCCAACTAGTGATAGATTATTCAGTAAAGTCATAAATCTATCATACATGTCAGTAAGGCTTTCATCAGGTCTAGCATCAAACTGTTCATATTCTTGAATAAGTAAAGCCCTCTTGTTCTTCTTAATAAATGCATATCCTTGGCATTGAGTTTCCAAAGTATCCCAAATTTCCTTTGCTGACTTGCATGCAATCACCCTGCTTGACATGACAACATCAAGACTATTGTGCAGAATATTCTTTACCTTTGCATCCCTGAGAACATGAGACTTTTCTTCTGGTGTCCACTCATTTTTCACCTTCATCTCATAGTGTTCAGGTACAGTGTCTGTTCGACCAACCATTCTCTTGGGGATGTATGGTCCATCATTTATCATGTCTAGACACTGTGACGCCATCCAAACCCGGGGTACAGATTTGGGGAGTCACCCGACCAACGGTACACAATATAAACCTGAATATAACACATGCATAATATATAATGACATAAATTACCCCTTATCCAAGACCGCATCCAGATTATGGCATGAAACAAGCTTCTAAGTCATATTTATTACAAACCAGTTTTCAGAGTTATTACATCACAACTTAAGTTCAAAGCTAGACATCTAGTCTAATATTACAAAACAAATAACTACCCTGCCAATGACAACCACTCGAGGGGCTCTCCTAGCTGCCGGTGAACTATCAGTCACGCTGCGCCGACTCATACTCTCGTTTCACTGGAATAGGGTTAGAAATCAACAAGCAAGAGTGAGCCAAAAGTGCTCAGCAAGCATCATGTATATATTTCAATCACAGTTGTAAAGATATGAATTCACAATATCAGGATCAACAATATTCATCTAAACACATGCTTTGTATCAAATTCAATTGAAGAAAGAGGATTAGAATTGGACTTCCACATTTTATTCAAATCAAAGGTTGTGCTGCTGATCAGTCACGCAACAACCCCGGACTTGCTTATAGCAAAGTCCTCTACTGGATCCTAGGCCAATCTGGGCCTTAAATTATTCTGACCATAAGTATGGCCCGACCATTACTGGTCCTATTTAAAAACATGCCAATTCTATCACAAGGTATAAGCAATAACATGCTCAATAAGATAATGCACAATGTCAAGATATAATAATTGCAAAAGAGCTTCAACTGCTCAGTATCAAATGAAGATTGAGAAATAATCATGGAATAATTTCAACGGTACAGTGTACTTGTTCAAGAAGATAATTAGTGGTTGTAATCAATAATCAATGATTGTAATCAATAGTCAATGATAGAAATCAAACAATCAATGGTTGTAAGCAATAATCAAATGATGATAATCAACAATCAATGGTTATAGACAAAATCAGATGAATTTGGAAATAAGGGTTTCCGATGCGGATCAAATCAAAGAGTTGAGAAAATTTACTGTTGCCCAGTAATAATCTATTGTAGAAGGGGGGTTGAATACAATAGTATAAGATAATCGACTTCTTAATGTATATATCACAAATATGAAAGAAAGATAACAGCTTTATTAAATCTGATATAAAACTGTTACAAACTCTCTCAAGAAATTCTGATGTTCTTGAGAGCTGCTAGCTTACAAAAACTCTCTCAAGAAACTCTATGTTCTTAAGAGCTTCTATCTTGATTCGCATCGAACCAAAACCAAAACTGTGTTTATATACTACACAGCTTCTCTATCAATGATAAGTCCTAATCAATTACAAAGATTGAAACCTATCTATAATTGATAGCTACATACTACAAACCAGGAACCGGCAGAATAAACTTCCATGTTTAACTAGACTCCAAATATAACTCGAAGTAGGAATCCTGATCAGCTTCCAGTCCTGATGATCAATCCTGATCCCAGTCCTGATATGTATCTCAATCTTGACGACCATGTAATCTTGATGACGTCAGCAATCCTGATCAGTTGAGTCTAGCTCCTGACGATCATTGAATTCTGATCTAACAATCTCCCCCAATCTCATACTTTGTGAAATAAAGTATAGATTCCTAAGATTCAATGATGTCAAAAACATATATACAAAATGTACAGAATCTGCAGCAACAACTTATCTGTTTAAATTCTTTGATAGAACAGATTCATCCTCAAGAAGTTGAATAACAAATTTTCTTCTTTTTCTTCAAGAATTTGAATCAGTCTTTCCTTAAGATTTCTGAGTTCTTCATCTTCCTCATTAATCTGGTAGATAGCTGCTCTGAGATTCAATATGGAGTTTCTTTGAAGACTATACTCTTCAAGCAAAAGATAAGAAATTTCCTTCCCATCAGGATTGAGAGAAAGATGAGTCATGCCAAAATTTACTTCTTTAACAACAGTACCCCTTTGCATTTCCACATCTTGACCTCTTTGATTTAAGTACATGGGAGTATAATTACCATTGAAATTACTGTTTCCATCCAGTCTTCTTCTTATTGTTGACAAAATCATGTCACTCCATTCTTTGCATATTTGATTCTTCGATCTTAAAAGATAATGAACATATTTCAGTTCCTGTGTAGATTTCATCAGCAGATCTTGAATAGATAAAATCTTCACACTACCATCTTTCATGAAGTACAGAAGCTTTTCTTTCTTGTCAAAACCATCATGACAATGTATAACTATATCAACAGCTAGTAAATTGTTCAGGTTTTCAGAAGTTAAAGTACCTCCAATTTCAGTTAAGGAGTAAGGATCAATATATGACATATTCAGATATTCAGCATCCCTGTGTCCAATACCTCCTCTTGAATTACTTGTCAATTGCTTCAGATTTGAAAACATCTTTAACCAGAGTGCTTTTGATCTAACCATCCCAGATAAATCAACAACACTTGAAGCGCTTGTAATAATTCCTCCAGACTGAAAATTGATAAGTGTATCACAACTTAATGTGCTAATATGTTTCCACTTCTTATCCTTTTCCTTTTCAAAGGCATAGCTTCTTTCCAGTGAAGATTCTTGTCTCCTTGGATTCCTCCACACTCTTCTGTTTGAAAGTTTAAGCCTTTGTACATAGAGATTGAAATCTCTATTTGTTGATCTTGTAATTTCTCTTCTTCTGGCTTCTTCTTCTTCATCTACTTCCTTGTTGTGAGAATCAACCACAGTAGATAAAATTATCAAGTCAATCTCTTGCAGAATTTCAGAATCATCAGGATCTTGAATATTATCAGGAACAACATCAGGATTAGATTCTTCAATTTGATTTGTATTGCAGAGATTTGATTTTCTTTATTTTCTTCTCAATTCTGGTTCTTCTTCAATATTTCCATCATCACCAAAAGTAGATCTGTCAGGAACTACTAGAGTTTGAATAGGTTCAGGAATTTCTTCAATTCTTAACCATCGAGACCTTGTCTGTCTAGGTATTGTTTGAGTTGAAGAACCTCTTCTACTTCTTCTAGCTCCTCTCCTACCTCTGCCTCCTCTACCTCTAGCAGGAGCAGGGTTATTAAAACTTTCCATCATTTCTCTCTGTTGTCTTAAGAATTCTTCATGTGAGAGATCAGGATATTCTTCACTTGCTGTAGAGAGTGCTTTTCTTGCATATAATTGTTGAACTCTTTTATCAGTGTGATATAGAGTAACAATTCTGCCATCTTTTGTAGAAAACTTCTGGAATAAATTTGATGCATCTTCAGGATTATCAATAATCACATCTTCATCACCTTCAGGAATTGTAGCAAGAATATGTCCATGACCAGGTGTCAGGATTTGTTCTTCCGTAAGGATCTGAGATTGCACCAACGTTCTTACTGTCTTAACTCCATAATCAGAAACATGAGTTGACTGCGTTGTTTGACTTTGTGAAGTTTGAATTGTAGACTTCATAACAGCAGCATCAGAGGTTTCTCCTTGTATCACTTTGTCACTACCATCATCTCCAGTATCATCATCATTATTCCTTAATACTAGATCAGGTGTGCATTTTGTCTGACTAACCTTCTCCCCCTTTTTGACATCAGGATTTGACAATAAATTCAAAATTAAGGAAAGAGAGTCTTGAATGCCAGTTACCTTAGTATCCAGAGAATCAATCCGTCTGTTGATAGAGGTTTGTTCAGAAATAACAGATTTCACTTGGGATTCTACTACCCTTAGCTGAAAAGCAGTAGGCACCTTTGTAAAATTTTGAGAAATATCATTCCTCACCAACTCAGTTGAGTTCTTGTTAGAATCAATCTCACTTTTTAGACTTTTGGATAACAAAGTTGTAGCCTTCAGATGATTCTTCAAGTCTTGATTCTCTATAGATTTCACTACATCATAGGCATGTTCCAAAGCAGAAGAATAACTTACAGATTCAGCAGATCTGTGCCATGAATTGTTCCATTCATTCTGTCTAAGTGCCTCAGCAGGATTAAAGGAAGGAATAGAAAAATCTTGTCTCTGATCTTTCCCAGTGGAAGCTTTGCTAGCCATATATGTACTTGATGAACCAAAATTAGTTCCAAGACTAATTTTGAGTGCTGTAGCAAGCTGTTCCTTCTCTTTTCGATTCTCATCATCATCACTATCATCGGAGTCATCATCATCAGTACTATGAGTATCATCAGGATCAGGAATAGCTATACTTTTCATTTTATCTTGTGAATCTGTCATAGGATGATCCATTGGTCTTGAACGAAGTGGCTGTATCAGGATAGGTTCAACATCAGGAGCACCACTAGCGTCAGGATGAACACCGTCAGGATTTGATATGCTTGCATCAGTATTTGCTACCAATGGTTCTTGTGGAGCTTGAGGTTCAGAAGCTTCTTCAACACTTTGAGTCAAAGGTTCTTGTGTGCTTCCCTCATTGACAGTATCCTCGACCAATCTTTGAACTTCATCTGCACCATAAATCCCTTGAGCATTGTCAGGAAATTTCTCAGAAACTGTAGCTTGGCCTGCATCTTCACTTTGAGAAGATGGTTCTTGTGTAGCTGGAATGTAGATGTCTTCATTCTCCCTTTGAGAAAATGGTTCTTGTGGGACCATTCCACGAGCTAAGCCTTCACTCAAACTTTGATTGAGTGGTTCTTGTGTGGCTGGATCATCAGAAAGAGCTGCTGAACCACTTTGAGGTTCAGGTTCTTGTGGGCTTGATCCTTTCAGTTTCTTCTGTCTCTGATAGACTAACTCTTCTGCCTTCCTTAGCTTTTCCATTGGATGTTTTATCCCAAGATTGGAAGCAGCAGCACCATACTTCTCCCATGAAATATCAACATGTCTTTTTGTCGGAGAGTCCTGTGCTGGAGAGTCTGAAATATTAACCACTTGACTTGGTGCAGCATCAGGAATACTAACATCAGGATTTGCTTGAGCAGTGAAACTGATTGCTCATTCAGAATAGAAGTGTCATGTACATCAGTATCCTGCTTCTTTTCTAAAGGAATATGATACCTGCTTTTTGATAACTTCCTTTTCTTCTGTGGTGTAGACAATGGAACCACAGCTGCAGTAGCAGTATCAGCTACTTCCTTATTCACATTCATCACAGAGGATATAGGTAAATCATCCTCTGAGTCAGTCTCATCCCTGAGCACTAACTTTCTTTTAATAGAAACAGCCTCACCTCTCGTTGCAGCTTTCTTCACCAGGACCCCTTGTACACCCCCTTGTAACTTCTTTTTAGTGATAGGTGTAGAGGAAAAGTCCTTTGAACCTGATTGCCTTCCTGACACATCAGTTCTAGCTGACTTCTTTGCTTTTACAACTAAAGTCTTTTGAGAGACATTAGAGGTGGCAGTTGACTGTTTAGACTGTTTAGGATGAATGCTTGGGTTAGGAACAAGGTGTGATTGGCCTTGCCCCATAGCATTAGAAATTAAACCATAACGAGTAGGCATTTTCCTATGTAAGAAAAACCTAACCTCATCAGGAATAAAAGCATTTCCTATGAAGCCATTTGCCTTATCACTGTTGACTAAGGACTTAATATTATTCTCAGTAATTCTACAAATAGGTAGAACTACATCATTCTGAAAAACAACATTAGGACACAAGTGATTAAATAATCAATTCCCTCTTGTTGAGAATACCCTTTTGCAACTAGTCTTGCTTTGTTTCTGATTATCACTCCATCAGAATCAGTCTTGTTCTTGAAAATCCACTTTGTACCAACAATTGATCTATTCTTTGGTCTTGGTACCAGTTTCCAGACTTCATTTCTTTCAAATTCATTTAGTTCCTCTTGCATTGCAGTAACCCAATCAGCATCTTTAAGTGCATCTTCAACTTTCATTGGCTCCTCCTTGGATAGAAAGTTATTGTATAGACATTCATTCTGAGTTGCACTTCTTGTTTGAACACCTGCATCAGGATCCCTGATAAGTGGATTTTATATCCACTTGGAATGCTTAGAAACCGGCTTAAATTGGTGGAATTGACCTCAAGTATGTGGTAAGTGTGATATGTTCTAGTGTTTTAATGCAGGTGAACTAGTTGGAAGTACCAAGCATGATTTCAGGTCTAAATGGTGGGTTCTAAGTCCTAGGATTGGAGTTGAAGATAGCAAGAAATATGGAAGACCCTTGGAAGCACTTGGAGGACCTTGCAAAACTCTTGGAAGCACTTGGGGCACCTTGGAGGAACTTAGGAATCCGTTTGGAGGCTGTTTGGAGTCCATGGGCAGGACCCTGGCGCGCGGGCGCGCGGCCTTGGCAGTCATCAGGCGCGCGGGCGCGGACCAAACGCGCGGGCGCGCGCGCGAGGCAGAAACGGAGCGCTCGGGGGCGCAGCTAGCGTGCGGGGGCGCGCGCGGGGAGGATTCAGGACGTGCGGGCGCGCGCCTAGGGCGCGACCGCTTGGCAAAATTCTTGGAAATTTTCCTGATTTCGATTTTTAATTGGAAATATGGAAATATCTTGCTGAAAAAGCCTCCTGGAGTTTATATAAACACAACCCTTCACCAATAATCATGACCTATTCCCAGCAACACATAGAGAGAGAGCCGAGACACGGAGATTCAAGTTTGACGAAGGATTCCTACGCGCGTGACAAGCAACGGAGTTCTAGATCTACTTTTCTTTTGTATTTTTCTTGGCGATACTCTTGGATGCTTTTGGGATTTGTTTTCTCAACTCTATTACTTTAGTATCCATATTATTCAAATCTTGTTCATTATCATGTTTTCATCAAATCCCATGGTGACGAGCGGTTCGATTATGAACTAATCGTTATCGTGGGATTCTAACGGATTTATTTATGCAGTTTAGTATCTTGATGCTTTAAAGATATGTGTGTGATGTATATTAATTGATATCCTCGTATGGTTAAGCTTAATTGATAGATGCGTCGCGAACATCTAATCTGTTAATCTCTTGTGAAGCGAGAGTGGATCTTGAGATTTAGAACTTGCCATGCTAGCATAGGTTCATAATTGTTTATCAATATGATTCGTAGTATAAGATGAAAATACTTATATTGCCCTGTGTGATCTTTATGGATAACTAGTTCCTCAACCGTTATGTTTTCAAATTCTATAGACATATAGGGTCTAAACATAATTGGTGTCTATTCATCTTCTATCTCTTTTGTGGATGTATGGGTAGTTTGATATACGTATGCCGACAGGTAGCGTGTATTTGATTCGTGTTATCCGATCAGATATCATAACAATTGCATATAGTGATTAAAGGTGTCAGATCTAAGCAAAGTATTTAATGAAGTTAGGATCCCATGTTTTCTCTGCATAAGTAATTCGATTCCAATTCTTGTTAGTTAATTAATTCTTAGTTTATTAAATTGCTTCATAGTTAATCTTAGTTATTCAAAACCCTATCTTGTTAATTGTCTTAGCAGTGAATAAAAACCATACATTGTTGCATAGGTACAAGACTATAACAACCTAAACCAGTCTCTGTGGGAACGAACTTAATTTTATTCTATATTACTTGTGACCGCGTACGCTTGCGTGAATTAGTGCGAACAAGTGTTTGGCGCCGCTGCCGGGGACTCGGGGTTTTATATATAGTTTATGTGCTTGTCATCAGTGGTCGTTAAAGTTCACTTACTCGGATTATTTTCTCATCGATCTTACTTTGTTTGGTGAGTTTCAGGTGTTCTATTGAACGTGTATGCGAACACGTTTGCAAGCTCGTAAGGAATTGGAAGAACTGAATATAGTTATGGGTGATCCAGTAGCACCAGAAACGAAGGCTTTAAAGGACTATTCTCAGCCAAAGATCAATGACATTCAATCTAGCATTGTCAGGCCGGCTATTGCAGCCAATACTTTTGAAATCAAGCCTGGCACGATTCAGATGGTGCAGAATTCAGTTCAGTTTGGGGGTGCTCCAACGGAAGATCCTAATATGCATATTAGGGATTTCATCGAGATATGCGACACCTTTAAGTTCAACGGAGTGTCAGAAGATGCCGTGAAGCTGAGACTTTTCCCATTTTCTCTGAGGGATAAAGCTAAGGGCTGGTTGCATTCTCTACCAGCAGGTTCTATCACTACATGGGAGGATCTTGCTCAGAAGTTTCTCACTAAATTCTTCCCGATGTCTAAAACAGCAGCAATCAGGAATGCTCTCACTCAGTTTTCTCAGCATTCAGGGGAGACTTTATGTGAAGCCTGGGAACGTTACAAGGAGATGCTAAGGAAGTGTCCTCATCATGGAATGCCTGATTGGATGGTGATAAATTGTTTCTACAATGGGCTAGGAGGTCAATCACGACCAATACTTGATGCAGCATCAGGTGGAGCTCTGTGGGCTAAAAGCTATGAGGAGGCCTATGAACTCATTGAGATGATGGCTGCTAATGAGTACCAGAACCCAACCCAGAGGTTATCACAAGGCAAAGCAGCAGGAATTCTGGAAGTGGATGTAGCTACAGCAATAGCAGCTCAGCTAAAGGCTCTGTCTATGAAGGTGGATTCTCTGGCTAACATGGGAGTTCAACAGGTGGCTAGTGTTTGTGATCTATGTGCAGGTGCACATGACACTAATCAGTGTGCTATATCTAGTGAATCAGCACAGTTCGTGAGTAACTTCCAGAGATCGCAGCAACCAGTGCCTAATTCCTATCATCCAAATAACAGGAACCATCCAAATTTCAGCTGGAGTAACAATCAAGGTGGTCAGCAGCAGTATCAAGGTCAGCAATTTGGAGCTAAACCATTCAACTCTTCGGGTTATCAGCAGTAGTATGCTCCTAGGCAACCGTATCAACCACCAGGTTTTCATCAACAGCCTCATGTAAGTGGTGGTCAGTCGTCTAATGAAAAATCTAAATTGGAAGAATTGAGGCTAATGTGCAAGAGCCAGGCGGCATCCCTGAAAACCTTGGAGAATCAGATTGGACAGATTGCTAGTGCTTTGTTGAATAGGCCACAGGGAAATCTTCCTAGTGATACGGAGGTTAACCCAGGCAAGAGGGAAGTCAAAGAATAGGTAAAAGCAGTGACCTTGCGATCTGGAAAGGTCACATCTGACCCAAAGTCAGCAGCTAAGGAAGATGAAGAAATTCAAAATCAGCAAGTTGAAAAATCTGCAGGGCCAGAAATTGAAAAATCCGACTTGGTGGCTGATCAGATGGTTAGTGAAGTGGAAAAGAGCGAGAAGACAGTTGACAAGGCTTCTCCAGAACCGTCTATAAAGAGCAATCAGATCTATCCTCCACCGCCATTCCCTAAACATCTTCAGAAGCAGAAGTTGGATAGACAGTTTGCCAAGTTTCTGGAGGTGTTCAAGAAGTTGCAGATCAATATACCTTTTGCTGAAGCTCTTGAACAAATGCCGAGTTATGCCAAGTTCATGAAGGGTATTCTCTCACGGAAGTTGAAGCTTGAAGAATTGGAAACCGTTGCTCTAACGGAAGAGTGTAGTGCTATTCTGCAGCAAAAGTTGCCTTCGAAACTGAAAGATCCAGGGAGTTTCACCATACCTTACACTATCGGTAACTTATCTTTCGATAAGTGTTTGTGTGATTTGGGAGCGAGTATTAATCTCATGCCGTTGTCTGTCTTCTTGCAACTTGGGCTACCGGAGCCTAAGCCTACTACCATGTCTCTACAGCTGGCAGATAGATCTATCACATATCCTAGGGGTATTGTGGAGGATGTCCTGGTAAGGGTTGATAAGCTTATCTTCCCTACAGATTTTGTCATTCTGGACTATGAGGAAGACAAGAAGATTCCTATTATCTTGGGAAGGCCGTTTCTCGCTACGGGTCGTACTTTGATAGATGTGCAAAATGGGGAGCTCACAATGAGGGTGCATGACCAAAATGTTACCTTCAACGTCTTCAATGCAATGAAATTTCCTACAGAGGAGGAGGAATGTTTTTCTATGGATCTGGTGGAATCTGCAGTAAGCAAGGGGTTTGACCAACTGATCAAGTCAGACACCTTGGAGAAAGCACTGATGGGAGAATCTGAATTTGAAGATGAAGAATTAGAAGAGCAACTGCAGTATTTGAATGCATCTCCGTGGAAGAGAAGGATTGACATGCCATTCGATTCTCTTGGATTGGCAGAACTAAAGAATTCGGAGAAGCGTCTAAAACCATCCATTGAAGAGGTTCCCACTCTTGAGCTCAAACCACTACCAGAGCACTTGAGGTATGTTTTTCTAGGTGATGCATCTACTTTACCTGTTATTATTGCATCTAACTTGACAGGTAGTGAAGAAGCAAAGCTGTTACGGGTTCTGAGAGAGTTTAAATCAGCAATAGGATGGACCATAGCGGATTTAAAAGGGATCAGCCCTTCTTATTGTATGCACAAAATTCCGCTAGAACCAGGGTGCAAACCAACGGTGGACCCTCAGAGACGTCTCAACCCTATCATGAAGGAGGTAGTAAAGAAAGAAATTCTCAAGTGGTTAGATGTTGGGATCATCTACCCTATTTCAGATATTTCATGGGTGAGTCCAGTTCAATGTGTTCCTAAGAAAGGAGGAATGACAGTGGTTGCTAATGAAAAGAACGAGCTTATCCCAACTCGTACAGTTACTGGATGGAGGATTTTCATGGATTACCGGAAACTAAACAAGGCTACAAGGAAGGATCACTTCCCTCTTCCATTCATTGATCAGATGTTGGACAGGTTGGCTGGGCATGAGTTCTATTGCTTGCTGGATGGTTATTCAGGGTACCATCAGATAGGGATTACTCCCGAAGATCAAGAGAAGACCACTTTCACATGTCCTTTTGGCACTTTCGCGTTCCGTCGCGTTCCTTTCGGACTCTGTGGAGCACCTGCTACTTTTCAGAGGTGCATGATGGCCATTTTCTCGGAGATGATTGGCATAAATGTGGAAGTGTTCATGGATGACTTCTCAGTCTTTGGAATGTCATATGATGAGTGCCTAAGTAATTTAGGCATGGTGCTGAAAAGATGTGTTGAGACTAATCTAGTGCTCAACTGGGAAAAATGTCACTTCATGGTGAAAGAAGGAATCATTCTTGGGCATAAGGTATCTAGCAAGGGGCTTGAAGTGGACAAGGCCAAGGTGGAGACAATTGAAAATCTTCCTCCACCAGTCTCAGTTAAAGGAATTCGTAGTTTTCTTGGTCATGCGGGTTTCTATAGGCGGTTCATTCAAGATTTCTCCAAAATTTCTAAACCCTTGTGTAATTTGTTGGAGAAGGATATTCCTTTCAAGTTCGATGAAGATTGTTTAGCGGCTTTCGAGCTTTTGAAGAAGAAGTTGACATCAGCACCTATAATGATTACACCAGATTGGAGTAAGCCGTTTGAGTTGATGTGTGATGCTAGTGACTATGTAGTGGGAGCTGTTCTTGGTCAAAGAAATAACAATGTGTTTCATGCGATCTACTATGCTAGCAAAACACTCAATGATGCACAACTGAATTACACTACTACAGAGAAGGAGCTTTTGGCAATTGTGTACAGTTTCAAGAAATTCAGGTCTTATTTGCTTGGAACTAAGGTAGTAGTGTTTACTGATCATGCCGCCATTCGTTATCTGATTGCAAAGAAAGATTCGAAGCCTCGGTTGATTCGTTGGGTTCTTTTGCTTCAAGAATTCGATTTGGAAATTAAGGACAGAAAGGGTACCGAAAACCAGGTGGCGGATCACTTGTCTCGGTTGGAGGACCACGGTAAGAATGCAGGTGATAAAACTCTAATCAACGAATTCTTTCCTGATGAGCAACTTTTTGGGGTGCAAGATGAAGAACCATGGTTTGCAGATATTGTGAACTATCTTGTGAGTAACGTCATCCCTTCGGAATTCTCTTATGCTCAAAGGAAGAAGTTTTTGCATGATGTGAAGTGGTACCATTGGGACGAACCTTTCTTGTTCAGACAGGGAGCGGATCAGGTGATACGAAGATGCATTCCGTATAGCGAAACTGAAGGTGTGTTGCGTGATTACCACTCCACCACTTATGGAGGTCATTACGGTGGAGAGAAGACAGCTACTCGAGTACTTCAGGCAGGTTTTTATTGGCCAACTCTGTTTAAAGATGCCCACCAGTTTGTGTTGAGGTGTGATCGATGCCAAAGGGTTGGTAATATCTCTAGGAGGAACGAGATGCCTCTTAATATGATGCTTGAAGTGGAGATTTTTGATGTGTGGGGAATCGAATTCATGGGACCGTTTGTTTCTTCATGCAATAACCAGTACATTCTTTTGGCTGTGGATTACGTGTCAAAATGGGTCGAGGTAAAGGCGTTACCTACCAATGATGCTAAAGTGGTCTTGAATTTCCTGCATAAGCAAATTTTCACTCGTTTCGGAACTCCAAGGGTAATCATCAGTGATGAGGGGACACATTTCTGCAACCGAAAGTTCACAGCCTTGATGGCTAGGTATAATATCAATCATCGTGTTGCCACTGCCTATCACCCTCAAACTAATGGTCAAGCAGAGGTATCTAACAGGGAGATAAAGCGTATTCTTGAGAAAGTTGTGAATCCTTCAAGGAAAGATTGGTCGCTAAAGTTAGATGAAGCTGTCTGGGCTTATAGGACGGCTTACAAGACACCATTGGGTACTTCACCTTTTCAAGTGGTGTATGGTAAGGCGTGTCACTTGCCGGCTGAGCTAGAGCACAAGGCATATTGGGCGTTGAAAAAGTTGAATTTTGATTTGTCAGCAGCAGGTGAGAAAAGGATGCTACAAATTAATGAGTTAGATGAGTTTCGTCTACAGGCTTATGAGAATCAAAAGTTATACAAGGAGAAGGTCAAGAGATGGCATGATAAACGGTTGGTGCGAAAGTCCTTTGTGCCCGGTCAACTAGTTTTGCTATTCAATTCTCGTCTCAAGCTTTTTCCAGGGAAACTTAAGTCAAGATGGTCGGGACCATTCACGGTGAAGACGGTTTTTCCTCATGGTGCGGTGGAAGTTTATGATAAATCACCTGACGAAGCATTCAAGGTCAATGGGCAAAGGTTGAAACCGTATTTTGGTGAACATGTGAATCGCGAAGTGGAATCCGCGGTTCTCGGCTCTACAGAATGAAGAAATGGAATCACGTCAAGCTAATGACGTAAAACGAGCGCTTCGTGGGAGGCAACCCACGTTTGTATATTGGTTTGCTTAGAGAAGAAAAGAAAAAAAAATAATAGAAAAAAAACCAAAAAAAAAAACCAAAAAACAGCAAGTGAACAGTAACCTGGCGCGCGGGCGCACGGCCAGGTGCGCGGGGGCGCGGAGGCCTGCTGGCGTTGCTTTTCAGGCTACGGGTATTGAGGTCCAGTGGCCGGTATTTGGAGCTCATTCTGTTTACCCTCCACCAGATTCCCCACCCGAGGAGGGTGGCCCTGCTGCGGATTAGGTTTGTCTGTTTCCCTTGCATTATCTTCAATGAGGACATTGAATATGTTAAGTTTGGGGGTGATGTATGGGTTTGTATAGTTAGTGTGTGTCTCATGTAGGATTCATATTGCATGTGTAGTTGTAGTTTATTCGTAGTTTTGCATGTTCATGTCATATAGGGCATTCTGTTTGCATAGTTTTTATTTATCATGTGAGTCCATTTTAGTTGCATGCATATTTCATGATCCCGTAGGACTTGACTATTTCCGTTGGTGAGTCGATGTTGATTGGAGTGTGGTTGTGATGAATAGAGGGTTGATTAAGTTTCTAAGTATTGACTTGCATGCCAGAAACAAATCTATTTCATAAGTCTCATTGGTTGCTTTTGAATTTGATCAGACCATGCTTGTTTGGTGTTAGAATTTAACCACTTGTTTACATTTAGAATGTTGGCTAGATTCTTGAAAACGAAGGAGCACTTATGTATAAGTTTGAGGGAAACCAGGGATTTCATGCTAGTTGTAATAAAGGCTAGGCGTCAAATGGCTAGTAGCCGCTCATTGGTAAAAAATGAGTAGTCTAGGGTGGATGAGAAAAAAGGCAAAGAGCACTCATTCCGAAATTGTTGGAAAAAAAAAGAGAGAGAAAAGTTGAAAAAGAGAAAAAAAAGAGTTGTGTTTGTTTTGTGTTTATGCAGAATTGATCAGGGTGAGCTCTTTAGTACTCGAGCAAGTAAGTTCTTTGGGGACTTTGTGCCTAGTGACCTAAGACTTTTCCGGTCTGGGATCCGCTGACCTAAAGCTCGTTAAATGGGTATTATTGAAAAATCCTTCCGAGGTCTCATCCATTGCACGGTCAAATAAGCATGTGTGTTGTGTGTAGTTGTTTTTGTGTAATAAAGCATGAATTCTTGTCTAACTCAGATGGACTGCGAAGGTGTCTCTTAAGAGTTCTTGTGTCTAGCGTTCATTCTGTTTGTAAGCTTGTGGTTGTTTTGGCTAAGACTAGGTATGATCTTGATTTAGTTTGGGAGTATATTGGTGAGCATCGCACACACGCACGTTTCTGTGTTTGTCTTGTTGGTCGATGGGAATTTGGTCGAACTCTGTTTGGAAGACTGTGTTCTTTGAGATGTTGGCTTGTTGATTGGTTTTGGTTGGTTTGAAGGGATCGTTGCATTTTCATATTAGTTGCATACATGCATTGCATTGTTAGTTGCATGAGTAGATGGATTTTGTGGGTACATTTGCTATAGGCCCTCACGAGACCTTACTCGTCCACTAGGGCTGCCTAGGGGTTTAAAGGGCTTGTTGCATATGCCAAATGCAACCGTGATCACCTACGGAAGTGGTACTAGTTAGTTGTATATAGTTATGTTTGTTTATGCTTGAGGACAAGCATCGGTTTAAGTTTGGGGGTGTGATAAGTGGATTTTATATCCACTTGGAATGCTTAGAAACCGGCTTAAATTGGTGTAATTGACCTCAAGTATGTGGTAAGTGTGATATGTTCTAGTGTTTTAATGCAGGTGAACTAGTTGGAAGTACCAAGCATGATTTCAGGTCTAAATGGTGGGTTCTAAGTCCTAGGATTGGAGTTGAAGATAGCAAGAAATATGGAAGACCCTTGGAAGCACTTGGAGGACCTTGCAAAACTCTTGGAAGCACTTGGGGCACCTTGGAGGAACTTAGGAATCCGTTTGGAGGCTGTTTGGAGTCCATGGGCAGGACCCTGGCGCGCGGGCGCGCGGCCTTGGCAGTCATCAGGCGCGCGGGCGCGGACCAAATGAGCGGGCGCGCGCGCGAGGCAGAAACGGAGCGCGCGGGGGCGCAGCTAGCGTGCGGGGGCGCGCGCGGGGAGGATTCAGGACGTGCGGGCGCGCGCCTAGGGCGCGGCCGCTTGGCAAAATTCTTGGAAATTTTCCTGATTTCGATTTTTAATTGGAAATATGGAAATATCTTGCTGAAAAAGCCTCCTGGAGTTTATATAAACACAACCCTTCACCAATAATCACGACCTATTCCCAGCAACACATAGAGAGAGAGCCGAGACACGGAGATTCAAGTTTGACGAAGGATTCCTACGCGCGTGACAAGCAACAGAGTTCTAGATCTACTTTTCTTTTGTATTTTTCTTGGCGATACTCTTGGATGCTTTTGGGATTTGTTTTCTCAACTCTATTAGTTTAGTATCCATATTATTCAAATCTTGTTCATTATCATGTTTTCATCAAATCCCATGGTGACGAGCGGTTCGATTATTAACTAATCGTTATCGTGGGATTCTAACGGATTTATTTATGCAGTTTAGTATCTTGATGCTTTAAAGATCTGTGTGTGATGTATATTAATTGATATCCTCGTATGGTTAAGCTTAATTGATAGATGCGTCGCGAACATCTAATCTGTTAATCTCTTGTGAAGCGAGAGTGGATCTTGAGATTTAGAACTTGCCATGCTAGCATAGGTTCATAATTGTTTATCAATATGATTCGTAGTATAAGATGAAAATACTTATATTGCCCTGTGTGATCTTTATGGATAACTAGTTCCTCAACCGTTATGTTTTCAAATTCTATAGACATATAGGGTCTAAACATAATTGGTGTCTATTCATCTTCTATCTCTTTTGTGGATGTATGGGTAGTTTGATATACGTATGTCGACAGGTAGCGTGTATTTGATTCGTGTTATCCGATCAGATATCATAACAATTGCATATAGTGATTAAAGGTGTCAGATCTAAGCAAAGTATTTAATGAAGTTAGGATCCCATGTTTTCTCTGCATAAGTAATTCGATTCCAATTCTTGTTAGTTTATTAAATTGCTTCATAGTTAATCTTAGTTATTCAAAACCCTATCTTGTTAATTGTCTTAGCAGTGAATAAAAACCATACATTGTTGCATAGGTACAAGACTATAACAACCTAAACCAGTCTCTGTGGGAACGAACTTAATTTTATTCTATATTACTTGTGACCGCGTACGCTTGCGTGAATTAGTGCGAACAATCCCCAATGATCAAATCAGGAGTATGACTTGCAGTCCATTTCCTTACTGGTGTTAAATTGTTTCTTGAAGTAGATGCTCTCCCTGGATTGGTGTTATCTTGATTTGAAGAACTTGCTTGTCTTGAAGCTCCCCCTGAATTATTGTTATGTCCTCCTGATAAGTTATCAGGATCATCACTTGAATCAGTATCTGAAGAATTATGTTCTGATGATTGAGTTGACTCTGAACTTGTAGTAGAATGATGTTGCTCCCCCTCAACATTAGCACTACTAGAAGTATTACTATTGATTGCATCATCAGTATTTGCACCATCAGTATCTGGTGTGTCATCAGGATTTGGTGACCCATCAGGATCTGATGTATGGACAGGATCTGATTCTCTTTCTTCAGGTTCCTTGGTAGCTTCATTTTCAAAAATCAATCTATCATGAGAGTCTTCATTGATTCCAGCTATCTTCTTGTCATCAAAAGATACATGAATTGACTCCATGACAGTCCTTGTCCTCAAATTAAAAACTCTGAAGGCTCTTGATGCAGGATAGCCTATGAAAATTCCTTCATCAGCCTTTGTTTCAAATTTCCCTAGCTGTTCAGGATGAGTTCTGAGAACAAAACATTTACAGCCAAACACATGCAGATACTTCAGACTTGGTTTCTTTTCCTTGAGTGACTGATAAGGAGTAACACCATGTCTGTTTATTAATGTGAGATTTTGAGTGTAGCATGCTGTGTTGACTGCTTCTGCCCAGAAATATGTAGGTAATTTTGCTTCTTCCAACATAGTTCTGCCAGCTTCGATAAGAGTTCTATTTTTCCTTTCAACTACTCCATTTTGCTGAGGTGTGCCAGGAGCAGAGAATTGTTGAATGATTCCTTTGAATTTGCAGAACTCTTCCATCTTCGAATTCTTAAATTCAGTACCATTATCAATCCTCGGTATCTTGACTTTGTACTTTGTGGTTGTCTCAATCATTCTTACATGATCCAACAGAACTTCAGGAGTCTCATCTTTTCTGTGCAGAAAATACACCCAGGTGAATCTAGAATATTCATCAACAATTACAAGAGTGTACCTTTTCTTACTGATGGACATGATGTTGACTGAACCAAATAGATCAAGATGTAGCATGTGATATGGTTCTTCAATAGAGGATTCTGATTTACTCTGGAATGATGTCCTTCGTTGTTTTGCTTTCTGACATGCATCACAGAGTCCATCAGGAGTATATAACACTTTTGGTAATCCTCTCACTAAATCTTTCTTAACCAACTCATTGATATTGCTGAAGTTGAGATGAGAAAGCTTCTTGTGCCAATTCCAACTTTCATCTACTGAAGCTTTACTGATCAGACAGGTAGGGGAGTCATCAGTATTTGATTGAATGTTGGCTTCATACATGTTACCATGCCTGTAGCCAGTCAGTGCTATCTTTCCTGTTTCTTTGCTGACTACTTCACAATGTGTGGAATAGAAGTTGACATGATAACCTCTGTCAGTGATTTGACTAATACTCAATAGGTTGTGTTTTAGTCCCTTCACTAGAGCTACTTTTTCAATGATAACATTTCCAATGATTATATTGCCATATCCCAAGGTTTGTCCAATGTTGCCATCTCCATAAGACACAGTTGGGCCAGCTTTTTCCTCATATTCTGATAACAGGGCTTTGTTTCCAGTCATGTGCACAAAACATCCACTATCCATGACTAACACATTTTTCTTTTTACCCTGCAATCAGAATAGAAACACACTAGTTAGAACATTTAGGAACCCATACTTGTTGGGTTCCTTTTCCATGCAATTTATTAAATTTCACAGCAGAAGACTTTCTGACTTTAGCAGTCCTGACAGGATTTACTCCATCAGGATTTGCTTTGTCAATATCAGTATTAACAAAAGCATGTTCCAACTTGACATTCTTAATGCTACCAGAGTTTGCACTATTTTTATCAACTTTAGGCATTGGATCATAAAAGTTAGAGTACAACTCATGATAATCTTTACAAGTATAAATAGAATGCCATATACTACCACAATGAAAACAGGACTTCTGTGGTTTATAAAATACTGATCTATTCTTAACATCAGACATAGGAATATCAGTAATCTTCTTTTTACTCTTCTTACAATCAATAGCAAGATGATTAGAGTTACCACAGTTAAAACAAACACTTTCTAGGTGCATTTGGGATATATTTGTAACCATTCTCTTTGTTGATCCCAACTTTACCATTCCTGTTTCTCTTAACAGTAGCTTCCTTTTTCTTATCTGTCACCTCACAGATTTTATCCTTAAGCTGTTTCTGAGACAATAAACCTACATTCTTAATGACTTTATTCAAGACAGGTTTAGACTTTATAATTTTAATTTCTTGTGTAGAAGTAGATCCCTTTTCAAAAGTAGAATTGGAATCCTTACCAAAAACAAAATTAACAGGAGTGATCTTAGATTTGGTTATATCTATAACATGTCTATAGGTCTTTGGACTGACTGTCTCATCAATGACAATTTTCTCTTTCAATTTCTTATCCTCATCTGACTTATATCCTAGACACTCTTTCCAATTCTTAGAGGTATTAATCTCATGAAATTTCCTACCAGAGTTTGTCCAGGTTCTGATTTTCTCATTAGCATTTTCAAGTTCCTTTTCAAGAGCGGTACATTTGGATTTCATCTCTACATACATGTGATTCACATTATCACATTCTTTTTGTACTTCTTGCATACGAGAAAATTCAACTTCTAATATATCATTCCTTTTTCTAAGTTCAGACATCTCAGATAAGATCCTAGTATTTTCAGCATTTTGACTTCTAAAGCTAATATGTAATGACTTTAGAAAACGTCTTAACTCAGAAGCATTATCAGTATCAAAATCAAAGATAGTATTTAGTACCTTATCATCAGGAGCAGCAGTTACATCAGCATTGGCCATTAGTGCATAGTTGACCACCTCAGTATCAGATTCTGAGGAAGAGTCCATCCAATCCTTGCTTGATGTGATAAGTGCCTTCGTCTTCTTGCACTCAGAAGCAAAGTGACCCATACCATTGCACTTGTAGCATCTAACCTTTGACTTGTCAAATTTGCTACCCTTGCTGTCCTTTTTGATATACTTATCTTTGTTTGAATTGAAATCCTTTTTCTGAAAGTTGCCTTGTCTTCTATTCTTCCTGAACTTCATCCTTCTGAAGTTTCTGACAATCATAGCAACCATCTCTTCCATGTCTGAGTCAGAAGAATCATCATCAGTATTGGCATCAGCATTGCCATCATTATCTGATGAAGAGTCATCAGGATCTGACTCAACTATTCTTGTTTTACTTCTAGAGACCTCCATAACTTTTCCTTTTGATTTAGCCTATGCTTTCAAAGCAATTGATTTTGCCTTGCTGCTTTTCTTGTTCTTTCTCTGTTGAACTTCAAGATCATGAGTTCTTAGCATCCCATAGACTTCATCAAGAGACACAGTGTTAAGATCATACTGATGTCTAATGATCGAGGTCTGAGTGTCCCATTCTTCAGGTAAAGCTCTTAGAAACTTGGTGTTTGAATCTTCAGTTTCATATTCCTTGTCAACTAAAGATAAACTGTTCAATAGTGTCAGAAATCTATCATATAGATCAGTTAGGCTCTCATCGGGTCTTGCATCAAATTGTTCATATTCTTGAATCAAAAGAGCCCTTCTGTTTTTCTTGACAGATGAAGATCCCTGGCACTGAGTTTCCAAAGTATCCCAGATTTCTTCTGAAGACTTGCATGCAATCACTCTGTTTGACATGACAGCATCAAGACTACTGTGTAAGATATTCTTTATCTTTGGTTCCCTGAGTACATGAGCTTTTTCTTCTGGAGTCCATTCACTTTTAGCCTTGACCACATAATGTTCAGGTACTGTATCTGTTCGTTCTACAATCCTTGTAGGAATATATGGTCCATCACGAATCCTGTCCAAATAGTCAGGATCCATAGCCTCCAG
Source organism: Heracleum sosnowskyi (assembly GCA_030848705.1). NCBI lineage: Eukaryota > Viridiplantae > Streptophyta > Magnoliopsida > Apiales > Apiaceae > Heracleum > Heracleum sosnowskyi. The sequence continues at coordinate 71,976,531 of CM061241.1, read as the reverse complement.
GTACATCAGCATCTTTACCCTCCATGTTGGATATTCTGATTTCCTCAAGATGGGAATATTCATGCTTTCATACTTGGTTGTCGACATCTTTAGATCGTATCTGATTCAGAATTAAATCAGTTTGCTCTGATACCAATTGTTGCCCAGTAATAATCTATTGTAGAAGGGGGGTTGAATACAATAGTATAAGATAATCGACTTCTTAATGTATATATCACAAATATGAAAGAAAGATAACAGCTTTATTAAATATGATATAAAACTGTTACAAACTCTCTCAAGAAATTCTGATGTTCTTGAGAGCTGCTAGCTTACAAAAACTCTCTCAAGAAACTCTATGTTCTTAAGGGCTTCTATCTTGATTCGCATCGAACCAAAACCAAAACTTTGTTTATATACTACACACCTTCTCTATCAATGATAAGTCCCAATCAATTACAAAGATTGAAACCTATCTATAATTGATAGCTACATACTACAAACCAGGAACCGATAGAATAAACTTCCATGTTTAACTAGACTCCAAATATAACTCGAAGTAGGAATCCTGATCAGCTTCCAGTCCTGATGATCAATCCTGATCCCAGTCCTGATATGTATCTCAATCCTGACGACCATGTAATCCTGATGACGTCAGCAATCCTGATCAGTTGAGTCTAGCTCCTGACGATCATTGAATTCTGATCTAACATTTACGTAAATGGAATCAGTTGCCCAAGTACGGGTAAGGATTGATAATCTGAATTGTTCTGGGGTAATAACATGTAAGTATTGAAGACAATAACAATTTATCACAAATAAAGGCACAGATACTTGCCTGGTCTACGTCACTGACGGGATTCTATCTCGTTCACTCTACTTTCCCCTTTCCCTTGCTCCGGGAACTCGATTCGATAATATAAACAACTCATCATAGTAATTCTAACTATCCTCATTCTATCCTCGACGCACAATCAATCAATAACACATTTTAAACTAGTAACCGGTTACGTATCGGACGTCCGGTCTAATTTACGGTATTTAAAACTCAGACACTAGCCCTCGTACGGGCATATACGGACTATAAAACATATTACACAACTCATACGAACCATATAGTACTTATAAACATTTTTAAAACAATATTCGAGGCTTATTTGAATTTAAATAAGTCACAAATAATTTTTAAATCAAAAATCGGATTTTTAATCCCAATGTAAGTATTTAAAGTCAATTTAATCAATTAATAAAAATTAATTGACACTATTTAAATGCTCAAACTATTTTTAAATAATAAATTAGGCTTGAAAATAATTAAATTGAATTTTAAATTAATTAAATCTAATTAATAATTAATTTTTAAGAATTAACTGATTAAAAGAATTAATCAATTAATTAAATAAATTAATTATTAATTAAAAATAATTAAAATAATTAAGTTTAATCAATTTTCGAATTTAAAGTAATAAATATAATTTTTCAGAATTTTCTGATATTAAAAATATATTTTTAAAATAAAAATATGATTTTTTAAAGATTTTAAACTATTTTAGAATTAAATTTAAAAATAAAATTCAAAAACAGTTTTCTGAAAATATTTTAGGGTTTCTAAGATTGAAACCGGGTTAACGGGTCGGGAAGAACACAGTCGGGTCGGGAAGAACAACCCGGATTTTTCCAGATTCCGGCGACCAAACCCAGAATCCGGCGACTCAAAAACACTGTAAAAATTGGGGTTTTTGGTACCAAAACAATCCTTATAAACTCAGCAATCTATTCGGGCCAAAAACATACCAAAACAAAGCCGGAATCTCAATCTCGATCATTTTCCGGCGACCTCGAACCAATTTTCCGATCTGTAAATTTTGTACATGAAACTCTACTTTCTTTATATCAAAATGAAGCTAAGAACACATACAATGAAAGCCCTCTATCAGAAGTTATGTCTGATCATTAAAATGAACGGACGAATCAAAATAAAAATTGGGCAAAACCCTAGAAATCGAATTTCTCAAAATCGAACATAAACATGAAATTAAAGCATGAATTCCTACTAATTAGAACCCTAGGAACATGTTGGAAGCAATCAATTGAACGGAGAATCAACATAATGAAAATCCCCAATTCGAACATAAACCCTAATTTAAATTCGAAATTTGAAAAATTCATATAAAATCGAAAAATTACCAGATGATGATGAGGTTGGAAGATTCTGAAACTAGAGCTCAAGATCTTTGATTTGAGTACTTGAACTTTGGATTTGGATTTCAATAACACCTTCGAATTTCATTTTGATTTTCAAGAACACGAAGAACACGGTTCGGGAATTTTATATTTTTCTGTATTTTTAATACGGATTATATGAAGTATAATGTATGATTCTCCTTTTTATATTTAGTGGAAAATAATACCCTAAACGACATTTTTGGATCAATATTGATCCACTGGTTCGCTTTAAAACCCTAATAATGTAAAATACACGGTTTACGAGGTGATAGCTATTCAAAAAGACTGATAGTTATCCAAATCAATACATATCATTTATATAACTAATGCTCAAGAATACTGGGGCTATAACATATGTATTTATTGATACGGACGATATATCAATTACCCTAGAAAAATTAGGGTTAGGGTTTAGAATAATTTTTCTTCCTTTGAATAAAACAATTACTAGTGATCATATTGGATAATAAGGGATATAATAATATGAAGAAATCCTCCGATAATGATTCGAACACAAACGACGAAGGAATAATAATGATGAACAAAATTTCAACGGGGCCCTTGAATTATCAAAACAGGGCTCAAAATTGAAGATATTTTCAAATGACAAAATATTTGAACGTGGCTTTCGACACACCAATTTACACATAAACACTTAACAATCCTTATCATTAGAACTCAAAATATTTCATAATAAGTATTCCACACATATAATACAATTTATATTATTAATAAAGTTCACGGATCTTACAGACACTCAGGATCTGTTACTTCCAGGTACATCAGCATCTTCACCCTCCATGTAGGATATTCAGATTTCTTCAGCATGGGAATTTTGATGCTTTCATATTTGAATGTCGACATCTTAGATCGTATCTGATTTAAATTAAATCAGTTTTCTCTGATAACAATTGTTGCCCAGTAATTAGCAATTGTAGAAGGGGGGTTGAATACAATTGTATAAGATTCTCAACTTTAATAAACACAAATATGAATAATAACAGCTTTATTAATTCTGGTATAAAACTGTTACAAAACACTCTCAAGAAATTCTGATGTTCTTGAAAGCTTCTAGGTTCAATGATACTCGTGTATGCGATTGATTACAAATTAAAACCTAAACTGTGTTTATATAGTACACACAACTGCTCTATCGATTACAAGATAAGACCAAATCAATTACAAACTATATTGATACATATCCTAACCGATAGCTGCATTCCTATAAACTAGGAACCGACAAATCATCTTTCCTTATTTAACTGGACTCGATAGTTATCTTGAAGTAATAATCCTGATCAGTTTCCAGTCCTGATGATAATCCTGATCACAGTCCTGATAGCAATCCTGATACCGACGCTCGTGCAATACTGATGACGTCAGCAATCCTGATCAGTAGTCCAGATCCTGACGATCATTGAATCTTGATCTAACAACTTCATTGTTTAACTTTTTATTCTTCTTTGTAATTTGGAAATCTGGAAATGTAAATATTTAATCCAGAATGCAATTAATATTATTAATGTGTCGTACTTTAATTAGTTTCGTGTTTCCATTGGTTAGTTGAGTTATCTTCTAGGTATTTGCTTGTCAAACTCTAACAATCAAATAGGGGGAGATTTTAAAGCATAATGTAACATAATATGAAACAGAGATAACTACAACTCAACATAAGAACAAGACATACTATAATATTAACTGAAGCACAGGAATCCAAAAGAAAAGAAGACATGGTAAACTCAAGAAATCAAAATATGGTATGTATTCTTGAAGTCCGTAAACAGGTCACGGAAAGAAGTTCATTAATATGTTCAGGCCTTAGTGACAAATAAAGAAACAAGACTTTGAAGACTATAGAAGTATTTATATGATACAGAGTTAGTACCAGACGATTTCAGTGATTTTATAATAAGGGAACCAAGACGACAAAGGACTTATCAATTGTATTGTATTTAAGACATAGAGGTTTTAATCAAGTGTTAGTCATATGTGAACCAGACCAGTTGCACAAGGTGTCAGCAAAACTAAGAAGATCAACATGTTTATCGTCTCAGAAGAAATTGATTTAAGTCAGACCTTAAACATCCTGGAAGTTAAAAGAAATTGATAAGGTATGTTTAGGTTAAATTGAAGTGCAATATGTTTGCTGCAAAAAGATAAAATCTTCAAGGATCAAACTGCAATTCAAGACATTCGATAGTTTTCATTTTTGAAAAACTATCGAAAGAGAAAGGAAGGTTTGATAAAAACTATCGAAGAAGGAAAAAAACCAATTCGACAGTTTCTTTAATAGAAACCATCGAAGTGGACAAAATATTTTTGTTTGATAGTTTTATTTATAAAACTATCGAACTAGTTTCAAAGAAACAAAGTATTCTTTTCTATAGATTTTATTTAAATCTATCGAAAGAAACAAAAACTTTGTCTTCGATAGATTTTTAATCAAGGAGCAGGTGAATTGTATTCATGGTTTGTCAGAGGTTGGTGAGGAAATGGACGACCAGGATTTAATCTTAGCCTTCGATAGTTTTTCCTAAAGCCTACAATTGAGTGAATGAAGACAATGTCTTCTTCAGTTGTTGAAGTTGGAGAAGATCATTACGGAGGAATTTAAGAGCTTGAGAATTTTACAGAAGAAATTAATAGTGCCTTAAATTCTATCATTAGTATTGATTATTGTAACCTGAACTCATTGAAGCTAATCCTACGGATTAGAATTGTAGCACCCTTCGTCGTTTATATTTATAAAACGATATATTCCCCGACTCGTGTTTTTGATTTGGTTAATTTGATTTCGGACAAGAACACAAATAATTATCCGCAAACGAAATCGAATAATTTATGAGTATTGTATTCAACCCCCCTTCTACGATACTTTGGACCTAACAAAGAGTATGATTAAAGTAGAGAACGTAAATCCCTCGCCCTCGAAGAGGCACACCTAATTCTAAGATCGAAAGGAGGAATATTTCTAACTTATTCGATTTATCCCTAAGCATCGCCCTAATCACTAGGAAATAATACATGATATAAGTTGCGTGAAATAAAGGATATGGAAATAGAGAGATACCTTAAACAAATGGTAGTTGAATAGCGTCGTCTGAAGATGATAGCCTCGCCTCTTCAAAGAACAGCCTCGTACACTGAATTCAACAACCTCACCTAACAATTGTAGAGAAAAATGAGCAGCACTTGTAGAGATTTTTGGAAAGTTAGAGAAAAAATAAGGAAAATTTAAGGGTTTATATAGGCAGCGGAAAAAAGCCATGTGGATATCCTTGATTGATTTTTGGGAACTTTAATCGAGACATGATAGTTGGAAAAGCTGTTCAAATTCTTGAGAAAATGCGAAAAAATGTATACACGGATAAAGGTTTTTTGAAGAAAAGAAGCACTGGGTAACCTCGCCTACGGAAAAAGAAATACCTATATAAGGCTCGTCTTTGTAATTTTTATCGAAGGTAACGAATTAGTTTCTTTTACGAATACTCGTTTCAAGAAACTGGGGGTAATTGTTATAGCCAAATTGTAAGCCTCGCCTTAGTAGGAAGCATCACCCTCCAGATTAAGGAAAAAGAAGCATACCAAATCAAATGGGGTTCATATAAGGAAAGAGAGTGTTAAACGGGTCCAACCTATACCTACAAGAAACCTCATCTATACATGTTCCTACGCTACCTATGTGATTATTAAGAAGACATCAGTGGCTATCCAAGAAGGGGTGTTGGATTTGGGCCTATACCAATAAACCACCAATCTCGCCCGTGCAAGGAAGAGACATTTGTTTTGGTTTGTCCAAAACAAAACCTCGCCCTCCGTAGGAAAGTCCAGTGACAAAAGGAACCTCGCCTTCAAGAGGTAACTTCGCCAAGAGATACAAAAGCTATTTAAATCACATTTACTTTTATGAAGAACTAGACCCCATCCAGGCTAGTTAGCATCGTCTTACTAGGGGGGTCGAAGGGCGTCGCCCCTTGATACTCACAAAGCTAGTCTTTCGCTATTCTTCTTTGTGGTTCAAGGTAAGCGTTGACTCCGATAATCTCGGGTCAATGACTTAACCGCCACGTTCTGAAAAAATAACAAGACTATGACAGCTCATGCTGACGTATCAAAGGCGGTGACCCCGGTCTTTTCGGCCTTTTAAAGAAGGAAACCCGGCCCATATGAATTACTTGCTTCCCAAGAACTATGTTTGGCTTGATCCCTATAAATAAGGGTACGTACGCACATTGTATGGCACGATGCGATCTAGCGAACAAGAGTGAATTCGATATTAACCTTAATCGCGGCCAACTCTCACATACAATCTCAGTCATCGCCAAATCATAAACCCTAACCCTTTTAACCTACGCTACACACCATCATCAACCACCACTATAATTTCAGCAACCCTCCCCGAATTTATTATCACCAAATTCCTCCGTTAACAATTCCGAATAAAATAAAATGTAACTCTTGAAATTATCATCATTATTAGTTATGATCACATACTAATATACCGTATAATTAACGCAATAAAAGAAGAGACGTCATTAGTTCTTAAAATTACTATGTCTTGAAAATAAAGATACAATTAAATGCATGGAACACTAAGATTCAATTAAATTGTCAAAAAGTAACTTCGTTAATAATTTAAATTAATTAAATTACGATGGAGTGTTGATTTCAACATACACACACTTGGTTATCTTCATAAGACGTGTGAGAGGAGGAGAATGTGGAGAGAAATCATGTGCACTGAATGCAAATATAGACATGGATCTCTTAGCTTAGTTGAGAAACAAGCAATTTTAGTAACCCACGCTCTCGTAAAACACACAGTACACTATGTGTTTGTATACGAAAGTTACCTTGTTGGCAAAGAATACACATCAGAACATAGAAAAGAAGATGATTATCTCATGGAGTCAAAGACAAGACGACCCCACCTATTTCTCTCCAAACCGTTCCCCGTACATCTACAGTTTACGCACGAGCGAATTATAATCACAAACTAATCGGAATTGATGGAACATTTGTAATTATTTGAAGAGAAGTTGTCAAAAATACTACTTTTTTTAAAGTTATTTTTCAATTTTACTATCTTCTGAAATTATTTTTAAAAATACGGTCTGCAACTATAAGCAACTAGATGCAACCAAAAAATATTTTCAAAAATTACGGTCTGCAACCAACGCAACGAGGTGCAACCAGATGCAACTAGATGCAACTTTTTAAACAAATAATTGAAAAAACAGCTAAAAATTCAAAAAAAAATATTAATAAAAGGGGTAAACTTGTGGTCTTGGTTTACCCTGGGGGTTCAATAGTTAACTTTTGGGGTTCAATGTTTCTATTTTGGGTTTTAAAAATATTAAGAATGACGAATAATTCGTATACGGACTTACGGTTTAGGGTTTAGGGTTGTTTTACAACCCTAAACCCTAGACTCTAAACCCTAACCTACCCTGATTTTAGGGTTGTTTACAACCCTAAAATCAGGACGCCGGAAAAACATCATTACTAACAAGTTGCATCTGGTTGATTCTGGTTGCAAAAGTTGCAGATGGTTGCATTGATTCTGATTGCAAAAGTTGCACATGATTGCATCTAATTGTAGACCGTATTTTTGAAAATAATTTCAAAAAGATAGTATTTTTGCAAAAAGTTCAAAAACCCATAGTATTTTTGAAAAAAAACATTTAGGGGTGGGTATTTATGAAAAAAAGCCCTTATTTTAAAGGCATTGGTCCATAATAACCCAAGGTTGGCAAATTATTTATTCACGGAAATTTTTTGCGAAGAGGAAGAATTTTAATACTGAAAAAATTCGTGGATAAAGTGACGTGATCTCCTGCATTCACATCGATTTCTAATTTTAAACCTATTTGTGATAATTTTTCACGAATAAATGGTTCAATAAGATTTTCAGAAATCACGATGATTTTTCGCGAATAGATGGTTCAATAATATTATCAGAAATCAGGACCCTTATTTTAAATGGGAACTAATAATTATGTGAATTAGTTTTTATAAGATTTTGCAAAATCTATTACTATATATTAAACCACAACACAAGGGCAAAAAATGTCACTTTAATTCCTATGAAGTTACGATTTTGCCCCTATTTTTTGAAAAATTACGAAAACGTCACCCCTTTAATGTTTATGCAAAAATTAAATTAAATATGTTAGTCTTGAGAATTGAACCTGTGACCTTCTACACTCAAACTTGCACCACAAACATTGTGCTACACTTTGTTTTGAGTTTACTTTCGAAATCTTAATAGATAAACCACATATTCTCTCATCTTTTTTTTTTTATATAGAGTAAATAAATATTGATTTATATTATTTCTAGAATATAGCACAATATATAATTACAAAAAATATTTTTATCGATTCAGCATGATCTAAAATTCTCTTTTGTCAATTTAAATGATTGATATATGTCATTTTAATACTTATGAATTTATGATTTTGCTCCTATATGTTAAAAAATTACAAAAAACACCTTTTCTTCTATATTTATGCAAAGAGTAGATGAAATTATGTTAGTGTTGAAAATCGAACCACTAACATTATATAATCAAACTCATACCATAACCATAACCATTATACTATACATTATTTTGATTTTTCTTTAAAAATATTTTTAGATAAATCACATTTTATCCAAAAAAAAGTTGGTTTATATTATTTATAGAATGTTGCATATTATATCTTCCAAAAAATATTTTAATGGATTGAGTATACTCTATATTTCTCTTTTGTCATTTTAAATGATTGATATAAAAAATAAAATTTTAAATAATATAAAATTATACATAAATGTAATCGATTCCTAAAAAATATGTATTTATTTACCTTCTCCTATGTGTAGATATTATACTATTGAAATAAAAAAATAAGATTTTTTTAAGAAATATATAATTTTGTTTATAAAATTATACATAATAAATGATTGTCTCGCATAATTTTTATGTATATAAACTTTTAAATACGCGAGTCATATTAGAGATTTTTGGTCGACCAACTATTTAGATTTTCAGCGATTTAAAAGTGTGATTGATCTAAAAACATATATATTAAAAGAAACTAAAATAATTGAATTTATGTTTAAAAAATGACGACTCCAAAAATAGGATTTATGTTGCATATATAAAAAATAACATAATTAATATTCAATATAAAATGAAAAAAGATATGTTTTTTTGAATTATAAATATTACAAAATTGCAATAATTATTCGCATTGACCAATTAGACTATAACTCAAAGTATGGTAATATGAATTTTAAATAGTATACGAAATTGATCAAAATAATCAACATAATGTATGATGGTTGAGTTATAAAATATAATTAGATCAACCTATGATGAAACCAAAAAGTTTCATCTTAAATATTATGTTGATGCACGGTCATTAAGGTCGTCTAATCATAATTTACATTGATAAAAATATTTGTAAAAATTCAAGCTGAGTTAAAAAATAATTCATATTATAAGATAAAAACTGTTTCAATTTACCAAAAATTTGAAATAGAATTTTGATATTGTGTAATAAATTTTAGACTAAAACCAAACATTTGAGTTTAAAAATGCAAAAATATGTATGTAATATATAAAAAAAATGAGTTATACACCGCAAGGATGACTTTCATATAATATTAATAGTTTCATAATATGTTTTCGCCTTACGTATATATCGATTTTTTATAAATATACTCTAACTAAGTTAAAATCACATTGCCTATGTTATATATTAATAATTTTCAAAAATATTTATTTATTTTATACTCAAATTTTCAATTTGATAAAGTTCTGTCATCAAAAACCATATTATATACTTAAAGGTTCAATTTGATAAAATTCCTATCACATCATCGAAAATCATATTAATATTTTAGCAACTAAATGCAATCATGCGATTATTATCGTATGAATATTTATCCAAATTTTATGAAATTTAATCAAGTTATAGAATATCTAGTTAATGTAATTGGTATGCCATATTACAAAAATATGAGATAAAATATGAGATAAAATCGAAATATTATCATTTTTCGAATTTTAAATTACAAAATTATTTAAATATATAAACAATTTCGTGCGATAAATTATTGTAATGTCAGATACTTTTACACTAGTTAAGAATATAAAACTTTAACTATTTTTTAGAAATTCCACAATGGGACGTCCCCGTGTTTCTAAGCAAGCCCCACAACGCTTCTGTGTGATTATGACATTCAATTGATTATGACATTCAATTCTACTAATGATATACGTACGGATGAGTTGGGGTGAGCACGGGTTGGATCGGTTCGCTTTGAGGTTAAAACCGAAACTGCATATCCTCGGTTTTTAAAATCGAAAACCGAAACCGTCGGTTCGGTTTCGGTTTTAAAATGATCGGATCGGTTACAATCAGTTCGGTTTCCGTTTTAAAACCGCCTCAAATAAACATAACAAAATAAATAAAATGACTTCTTATTTTTAAGCTTGCAAAGTTACAATTTATTTTTTCATCCAAAATAAACATATAAAGTTTTCATAATAAATTATTTAAGTCCAACATGATCCGAGAATAATGAAAATTTAACATGATCTTCAAAAATATTTTCTTTAAAATGTATATAAGAAAATGTTAGAAATTCAATAATACCGAGTATATCTGAAATCTTTGTATAAAGAGTTTTTCCAGGAAAGCCAAGAAAAATCGTCACATCCAAAAATAAAGCAACATATAAAACACCTAGATATAGAGTTTATTAAACTACATTTATTAATCAACTATTACAAATTAAAACTTCAAAAACAAGAACAAAATAGTATAATTATTAAAAGGAATGTTAGGATTTTTATTAATCTACTCCCACTACTCATAAAAATTGGTCTAGTAGAATAATATATTTATTTCTTTATTTTTATTAATCGGATCGGTTCAGTTTTTTTTTCGGTTCGGTTTGGACCTAAAACCGAAACCACAAGAACGGTTCGGTTTTTTAATTTTCGGTTTCGGTTTGGTTTCAACACGGTTTCTGTTTTTTACGGTTCGGTTTTTATCGGTTTCGGTTTTAATTTGGTTTTTTGCTCACCCCTAGGGCTGAACATTCGGTCGGTTCGGTCCAGAACCGAACCGAACCGAATAGACCGAAAATTGAATTATCATTTTTTTCAGACAGAACTGAACCGAAGTTGTATTTTGGACCGGAACTGAACCGAACCGAAATAATGCTATTCGGTTCGGTTCTTTCATATAAGAACCGAAATTTTTTCAAATAAAAAATTTATATTTCAAAAAAAGTCAAAAAATATGATTTTTCTAAAAATAAAAATATTAGCTAATGAAATACAAGTATGAAATGTAAATATAATAGTTCAAATTTCAAATCTCGAATAAAAAATAAGCCATGCAAAAGTTTGAATACATACATACATGTAAAATTAATATATAAAAATTATATAAATATAAAATAAAAATATTTCGGTTTATTCGGTTCAGACCAATTTTTTTTGAAAGAACCGAACCGAACCGAAATTTATTTCGGTCTATTCGGTCCGGACCGAAAAGACCGAATTTTCTGAAAATTAAAATCGAACCGAACCGAAATTACACTATTCGGTACGGTTTTTCGGTTCTGGTCGGTTCTGCTCGGCCTTACATATACGTGCCTTCTCCCCTTTTCACTTGTTATAAAAACAAGACATAACAAAGATTGTGAATTACAAAAGAAGGTATACTAGATTAAAAATGATGAGAAACAGTACATCTGAGGAGGAGAACAAGAAGATGAAAAAAGGATTGTGGTCGCCGGAAGAAGACGAGAAGCTGAAGGAATACATGTTTGGGAACGGTGAAAATGGAGGGTGTTGGAGTGATGTATCGAAAAATGCGGGACTGAAAAGATGTGGAAAGAGTTGTCGTCTCCGGTGGATTAATTACTTGAGGCCTGATCTTAAACGTGGTCCGTTTTGTCCTGTTGAGGAAAACCTTATTTTTCATCTCCATTCTGTCCTTGGCAACAAGTAAGAGTACCTCTCTTTCTCTCCTTTCTGCATGCACCATTTTTCTTAGTATATACCTAGCTATATAAGGAGTATTGGAGTGTACCTCTACTAAGAGCATATGCACCGATGAAAAAAAAATAGTTGATTCGTTAGACGGATTGACGAATTGACGGTATTTAATTATGCAGCAGTGTTTTTTTAGTCCGTCAATAAAATTGAACTCCGTCAATCCGTTAGCTACTCCATCAAAAATTGATGGAGTAATTGATGGATTGATGACCATCAATTTGATTGATGAACCAAAAAATATTGTTGCATCGATAAAACTCCATCAATTCATTGATTCGTTACACGGATTAATTACTTTGATTTGTACTGCTGCATAAAAAATAGCAAAATAGTTAATTTTATTTGCATAGTAATAAACTCCATCAAACAAATTGACGAATTAACGAATTAACGGATTGAAGGTCGGGAATGGGTGCAGATGCTCTAAGAACTAATTTAAAATAAAACCGATAATTTTTATGGCGGAGATTAGGGTGAATCACTCGTTATACAGTTAAACCTCAATAAGTGAATATTGTGGGTCGATGGAGATCGAAGAATTTTATTCATTTAATCAAAATTTTGTCCCGTGGAAATAACCCGGTTTTCTTGTAGTGACTTTGTTTGTTGGGAATATTTTATTTACTTCACGAGATCATTCGTTTACCGAGATTTTAGTATGTTTTCATTCATTATTGAGGAATTCGGTTCAAAATTGTTGGGTCGCGCAACACCCGTTACCTCCACATTAGTATGATATTGCTCGCTCTAGGCCGTGCCCAAACCCGCACGGATTTTTTTTGGACTCCTCCCAAAAGGCCTCGTACTAATGGAGTTGTTTTTTGTTGCATATATTCAAGATAATTCTTCTTTTATCTTATCGATGTGGGACTTGGGTTGACACCCACTCTACAATCTCCCCTCAATCCAAGAACCACCAATCTTGTAACGCTTATACCGTCGTCATTCATCTGTTATGCATCTTGCGGGACACGCCGTCCGACCACTTCAGTGTCATGAAGACTTTCGACACAAGTTGTCCAAGATCTCCGACCGTGGTTCTGGAGAACCTCCCCACACCACGCAACTTGCAGCCCGCAATCCCAGGATCAATTCTTAACCATCGGCTCTGATGCCACTTGTTGGGCCGCGCAACACCCGTTAACTTCACATTAGTATGATATTGTCCCCTCTGGGCCGTGACCAAGCCCGCACGGATTTGTTTTTGGGCTCCTCCCAAAAGGGTTCATACTAATGAAGTTGTTTTTGGTTGCTTATATTCAAGATAATTCTTCTTTATTTTATCGATGTGAGACTTGAGTTGACACCCACTCTAAAAAATGATAGATGCTGCAAGAGAAATTCAGTTACAGTTATATTTTCTCTGCAAGAGATCATTATATTTCTTTTTCAATTTGATGTTTTTACTAGCCCTTCGCTTTCCCTGGCCAAGGATTTGATGTTTCTTTTGAATTTGTGATTATCTGTGTGTTTACTTTAAAATTGCTTCAAGAACTTTATTATTATTTTATCCGATAAAAATCGTGCGTTTTCAGATTAATTCCAAATGTGTGCAAGAATTATATTATAAGGGTTTACCATATGATAAAGTCTACGTTATGTTTACAAGCCATCATTAAATTTCAAAAGAAAACAATTTATTACACTTTTTATTCAATCTCTTTTTGTCAAAGACGAGTTTGTAGTCATATAAAACTTGTCAAAACTCACCTATCCACACACATTCAGTCCTAGAACTGCTTAAACATACAGAAGAATCAAACTCTAGAACTCACTGGCAAGTTTTTTTTTGTTTGTCAGAAACTCACTGGCAAGTTTAATTAGCTCTAAGATGTTAAGAGAATGAGTTTTATTATATCGTCAACATTTTCCTCATTCTCTCTCGAGAGCTCATTTTTGGACGGAAATTAAATCACTAGAATCTCGTTTCATTTTCAGACCTATAATATAACCTAGAACTTTTAGTCTTTAACATTAAGGTTTTACGTGTTACGATCCTGCATATATATGTTTCTTTTACATCTTATGAAGTCTTTTCTTTTAAAAGGTGGTCGAAAATTGCTGCCCACTTGCCCGGGAGAACTGACAATGAAATAAAAAACTTCTGGAATTCAAAAATAAAGAAGAGGCTTAAGAATTCATCGGCACCATCAATTACTTCTCCAAACGCAAGTGATTCATCTTCAGAACCTTACAAAGATTCAGGAATCTTTTCCATGCAAGATTATACCAACACTATGTCAATGTACATTGAACCATCTTCATCCATGCAACCAATAGCTTCATATCACTCTGTGTTGCCTTTCGATGATAATCGCGTAAACATCAACTGTGAAGATCAAAGATCATGCTTTCAAGGCGTCCCGAATTGCTGGACAGAAAATGAAATGCTTGGCAATAATGAGGTTATCGGTGAAAATCTAGGGGTTGAAGAGCAGTTTGTTCCTCCTTTGGAAAACATGAACATGAAATCGAACATTAAAATCCAAAACATGGAGAATTATTCATTATTTAACAATTTTAATAACCGGAACAATAATGCAGAGAATATGCAAACTTGTGGGAAATGTGAAGAAGGAGATGAGTTGAGATTAGAGGAATGGGTTGAAGAATTGATGAGAGATGTCTCTTTCCTTCCTTCAACATACAAGTAGAATTCTCCACATTCGATCTCTTCACAACTTTTTTTTAAAGTAAACTTATATTCTTGTTTTATTTGTTCTCATCCCTCTTCAATAATGTTTTATGATCCCAAAATATATCTAGCCGGTTGCAAGAAATTAGCAGATAGTGTTGTACAAGATTGTTGTTTTATATTGAAATAAGGGCTATTATTTTGAGACTAGGGTAGTGAGTGATGAGTGCATATATATGTGATTTGTAAGTAAGTCTTGTTTAGATGAGTTATGGATTGTATTTTATATATACAAAGTTACATTAGTAGTTCATTCAGAGCTCCTGTATGGAATTTGTTGACACAGAGATAAGGAGTTGCATATATACTTGCATTAATAGACCTGAAGGGCTCAAAATTGATTGTAACCTTTCCATCATCAGTTACAATAGTTCCGGTGAAGCACACGTCCATTTGGAGGAACCCTTTCATAGAGCTTTAGTCTTTGGTGAGCATATGTAATTGCACATAAAACAGATTGACGGTTTACCCTACTCCTTATGTTCGAAGCAGTTCCATATTCATCACCGAGCATCTTTGTGACACGAGATATCTGATCACGAGGAGATATAATTAGAGAAATCGTGTTTGTTCCATTTCCTCTAGCAGCTTCAAGAGCCTTGATAAGCTTTTTAATCTTCCATATTTCAATGTTTTTACCAATATCCTGACTTTTAGAAACAAATAGATAAAACAGTGTCACCTAAATCAACATCTGAAGAAAATGGCAAGTGAAAGCTGCGGTATAGAGGTACAAAATGAACAGAAAAAGAAACTGCGGTAAATTTAAATAACTATGCTGTCAAACACGAACTAATTCATATAAAAGACATGACTCAAATAGTCAAGTCCAAGGAAAAGGAAATTGTCTACTACTTCTACTCAGTGATGTAAAAAACGAGAATTGGAGTTAATCGATGAAGGTACCGTCCATCGGGGATTAATCGGATCATTAATCGGAATAAATTTAATAATATTTTTTATATACAATTATATTCATATATATAATTGTTTCGTTATTTCAACTAAACATATGTTATTATCATATATTTATGCAAATATGTTAAAAATATTATATAATTGTAATAATTAAAATTTTGAAGTTTTAATTTTTCAATTAGAGATCAATTTAAGAGGAAAGATAAAGAGAATCTATGATTTAGGCATCTAAAATTATAATTATATGTACAAAAATATTATTTTTTCATATTGTTTCATCAAGTTTCTACCTTTTAAATTTTTAATAATTTTTTTTAATTTTAACTATTTTTTACTATTTTTAAATAATTAGCCCGATTTTTGACCGATTCAGCCGATTTTTGACCGTTTACTCTGAAAAAATGATTAATTGACCGATTCAATTATCACTTAATCAGTTCGGTGGCCCACCGTCTAGCGATTAATCGGCGATTAATCCTGATTAATCGCCGACTTTTAAAACACTGCTTCTACTTCAGATATGATTAATTAAAAAATCTCAGATAAGAATTAAAACAAACAGGACTTGGAAAGAAACTGAAATCGTATGTAAATATGCAGATCTCTGGAACGGTTACATGGATCTTGGGTGTAATAACCCCAAATTTTGGACTTAGTTAAAAAATTTTGATGAATAGTAAATGTGGATGAATAGTGAATTTGCTGATAAAAAATATTTCAGACCACACTATATGGAAGACATGGAATGAGTGTTTCGAAGTTATATTAGTGATGTATAAGGAGAATCAGTGAATGTAAACGCGATCAGAATCGGGAGATTCCAACTTTGAATTTTGATCACTATTCATCGGACAATCAAGGATGTATTGATTTGATCGTTTTGAGAAAGTATGTAGAATGAGAAATCCATGATCATATCTTAAACCAATGTGAGAAATCTAAGACCATATATTAAACCAAGGTAATGGAAAGATCAAGGAAGTATCCCCTAGCATTGGTACAGAGAAACGTTTTTAAAATCACTTGAAACTATCGCGAAACAAAAGCGTAACGAATTATGGATTAAACCCTAACCAAGGGAGAAGTATCATATAAGATCATCAAGTGTAACATATAAGAGGATTGAGGATACAAATGATGACATAAGCATGATGCAGGAGGGTGACATAGGGATGACATGGTGATGACAAAGTGATGACAATGTGATGAATCACCACCTTGTCACCACTTTCACCACAACCACAAGTTAAAATGACATGTGTCTTTGATGACCAAACTTGCTTATGACCACACAAATTAAAAAGAGAAGTATTAAGTGTAATTATACAAAACAAAAAGAAAACAAAACAAAGCAAAAGAGATGCATCCAAGGAAGAACAACATTCGGCTTTTTCTTCTTCCACAAAGATAAGAAATATTTTCCTCCATTTCTACTCAACCATAATTCAAGTTCTTGGGCTCTAAGTCACCCTCATCCCTAAACTAAGGTAAATCCTTGATCTCATCATCATCCATGGTTGTTATCATACTCAAAAATTGAATCAAAGTTGATGATGAATAGTAGAAATGAATAGTAATGTTTGAAATTCTTGTTTGATCTTGAAGTTATAAGCTTGTAAAGGATAATCAAGGATCAAGGAAAGACATACTAACCATTTCTAGGCTATACTAAGTACCAAGGAAGGTATAAAAACCTCTCACCCTTATGTTTACACTTTGTTATTAGTGAGTTTGTTAAGAATGATTAGTGATAGTATGATATAGAGATGATTTGGGTTGTGATTTTTTTGTTGTGGATTGGTGAATTGATTAGAGTGTTTTAAACACGGGAATCATGTTTAAGCGTCGTTACCATGTCGAATTTCATTTAGGAAGTTTGGACAGAGATCCCGAATACCTTAACGGCATAACCATGAGGCTTTCTGACCATAATCAGGTAGACTCTGTTTCATAGTTTGTTTTAGCGAAATAATCGTATCGTTTCGATTTACGGTTTAGGAGACACGTCCGTCTTAGTGAAAGCGATTTCGGATAACTAAGTAGTTCATTGCATGAACTTTGAGATAGGGATCAAGCCCTTTAAAAATGTAATTGGGTTGAGATATTAAAATGGATACTAGCATGGATTGTTGGGAAGGAAACCTAGAAGGTTTCGTGTTAAAAAGATAAGTTTGTGATTTTATAAAAATGTGAGAACAAAGGTTGCGCAAGTGAAGTACCCTTAAGGGGATGGTTAAAAACAAGGAGTTAGTAAAAGAAAAGTACTTGGGTTTTGAGAATAGATTTTCACCCAAACTTTTGACTTAGGAGTTACGGAATGTCATGAGGTTATAGATGACCGAGAGCGAGACATTTGATTTTCATTAATAGAACTTTAGTGCTTAAGTAATAGCACATTAATTGGTTCTAGGGGACTGACTGTGAATTATGTATCTTGTTATAGATCGACGAGCACACTCTCAAGCCCCCACTACCACACCACCAAGACACCAAGACAAGTTTTCAAACCGTACATCATACAAATGATGTTGTTGTGATTAATGTTGTGATTGTGATATATATTGCTTTAATGTTGTAAAGGATTTACGAACTGATTTATATATTGACTTAAATCTTTCGTAACTTGTATGGTTTATATTCTATGATTATATTAGATATAAACCGAGGATTTATAAAGGCTCTAAACGTAGAGTAATTGTATGATGATTTTAAAAGATTAGACCGGGAGTTAAAGTACTATTTTGTCTTAATTATACTGTCAGAAACTGGAGGGTCCAGGGATAGCTATGTTTTAAATACGTTGATTAAATTTCCAATATATATATGTATTATTGGAAATTTAAGGTTAAATATTAAATAATATTATTAAAAATATTATTTGAATATTTATTTAAGTAAGTGAGTATTATTTTGGATATTCACTTAAGTGGAATTTTATTGAATAATAATTCAATATTTATTATTTGAATATTTATTAAATATTCCAAAAATGATTTAAAAATCATAAGAACCTTATCTAGATATTACGTAAGGTTCCAATAATTATTTAAAAGATTTTCTGATCTCAAAATGATTTATTTGAGTATAGTAGGGGTTCCCAACCACTTTAACTATTTGTCTCAATTGATGACTATGGTTTTGAACTTATCAAAAATTGGAAATCCATTCCAGGAAGTGAAAATGTAAAGCATAATGTAACATACGATGTAAAAGAGATAACTTCAACTCAACAAAGGACAAGACAGACAATAGTATTAACAGAAGCACAGGAATCCAGAATCAAAGAAGAAAAGGTAAACTCAAAAAATCAAAATACGTTATGTATTCTTTAAGTCCGTAAACAGGTCACGGAAAAAAGTTCATGAAAATGTTCAAGCCTCAGTGACAACAAAAGAAACAAGACTTTCAAGACGACAGAAGTATGTGAATGATTTAGGGTTAAGTACCACATGATTCCAGTGATTTATTTGAAGCAACCAGAACGACAAGGGACTTATCAGAAGCATTGAATTGAAGACATAAAAGAAGAATTGATCAACTGTTATTCATCTGTGAACCAGACCAGTTGCACTAGGTGACGACACTTAAAAGATCAAGTTGTTTTATCATCTCAGAAGAAAGTGATACAGTCTATTAGTTAAACACCCAGGAGCTCAGGAGTAATCATTAAAAGATATAAGACAAGAAAAAAATGATTCGATAGTTTTTCAATTAAGAAAACTATCGAATGATATAAAAAGTGATTCATTGAAAACCACTTTAACTTAATTTAGTATTCGATAGTTTTTATTTAAAAACTATCGAATGGTAAATTAAGTTAAGTCATTCGATGGTTTTTAATTAGGAGCAGGTGAAAATTATTCTTGTTTTACAGGTTGATTTTGAAGATGGACGGCCAAGATTGATTCTTCAATTAAGGTTTGATAGTTTTCAAAAGAAAGTCTACAATTACTAACAGAGGAAGAAGTGTCTTCTTCAGTTAAGGCATTCTACACAGAGACATTACTGAGAGAGAGAATTGAGCAAGAGAAATTATCAGAAAATTTAATAGTGCTCAGAACTTGATCATTGTATTGAATTTGTGTAACCTTAAACTCATTGAAGCTAATCTACGAATTAGAAATTGTAGCACCCCTCGAGGTTTATATTTATAAAAAGATATATTCCCCGAAACTTGGTTTGGTTTGGTGTGTTTGATTTCGTAATAGAACTGAATGATTTATCCGCGAACGAAATTGAATTATTTGTGAGTATCGTATTCAACCCCCCCCCCCCCCCTTCTACGATACTTTGGACCTAACAATTGGTATCAGAGCTACTTGATTGACGTACAAATCAGATCCGGTGAATGAGACCAAAATCAAACGTAGCGTGAAAATTCGAAGCAAATTTTTTAACTTTCAAAAATTTTCATTTAATTGGAATTTCTTGAATTTTAAACAATTTGAAATTTTCAGAAACCGTGAGTGCTCCAAAGACAACTGCTGGTATTAAAGTTCCCCCGTTTACTAGAGATGATTTCGGTTTGTGGAAGATGAAGATGATGTTATTTATCAAGGCATCTAATCCATTGTATATTGGCATATTAGAGAACAGACCGTTTGTACCAATGAAACCAGTTAGTGAATCTACAGCTCCTGATGGTAGCAGGATTCCTCAAGGCACCCAACCTAAGGATATTACTGAGTATACAGATTCTGACAAAGAACTGATTCGATTGGACACAGGTTTGATGTTGATATTGGCAGACTCCGCAGACAAAGAAATGAGCTATCAGTTGATGAACTGTACAAGCGGGAAACATATGTGGAATACCATTAACTTGATAATGGAAGGAACTGAAGACGTGCAGGAAAACAGATTGGACATCCTGACTTCTCAGTACGAAGCTTTTAGGTCTCTTCCAGGAGAAAGTATAACTCAGGTCTTTGAGAAATATACTAAGCTTCTAAATGAATTGGCAATGAAAGGAAAGACCTATCCACTGAGAGAAACCAACAGGAAGTTCATGATGACGCTGCCCCATCATGTAGAACACAAGTCATCATCCATAAGGGAAAGAATAGACTTCACAAAGATGTCACTAGAGATGATCTATGGCAAGTTGAAGACTTATGAGATGGAACAGGAACAGAGAGTGATAATCTACGGACCAGGGACAGTGGACAACAAGCACAATGCACTTGTGAGATCAGCATCACTTGTAGTGGATGAACCAATAACTTCTGATATTCAGGTTCAAACCCCTAGAGCTGGAAAAGAGGTGATAATAGAAGCTGAAATGGATTCTGTGAATCTGGGTGTTGATGAAAGTGATTACTACACCCTAGAAGAGCTTGAGCAAATGGAAGACAAAACCATGGCGTACTTAGCTGCAAAGTTTAGTCATATTCGTTTCAAGAGAAACCCTAAGTACAAGTTCAAGGGCTCAACCAACAGATTCCAGAAGAGCAAGTATGCACCTAGTACAGGCTTTAAGGGAGGCTACAAGACTGGCATGATTGATAGAAGCAAATCAAGATGCTACAATTGCAATGAGTTAGGGCATTTCGCCAA
Organism: Heracleum sosnowskyi; assembly: GCA_030848705.1. Classification (NCBI taxonomy): domain Eukaryota; kingdom Viridiplantae; phylum Streptophyta; class Magnoliopsida; order Apiales; family Apiaceae; genus Heracleum; species Heracleum sosnowskyi. Next base: position 71,955,097 of record CM061241.1, on the reverse strand, counting down.
TGAATGCCGGAAGCCTCGTCAAGCAAGAGACAAGAAAGATGTCTATGAGAAGAAGGATTCCTATGATGAGTTGAAGAAAGAGAATGCCAAGCTTAAACAGCAATTGGAGGTATTCTCTGGAAAGCAGAAAGGGAAAGCTTATATAGCAGAGGGAAAGCACTGGGATGATACTGATTCGGATGAAGAGGAAGAGTATGTAAATGTTGCCCTAATGGCTGACTCTTCAGAGGAATCACCACAATCATCTCAGGTACCTATCTTAACTACAATTGATATGTCTAACTCTGAGTACAAGAAAACTGTGCAAGATCTAAGTGTAGAATTGTTTAATGTACACACAAGCATGCTAGCATCTGAAATGGAAAATGCTAAACTAGTTCTTAAGATTAAAAATCTAGAATCTAAAAATGAAGAACTAGAGCTTGTAGTTGTCACATTAGAAGATCTTAAGCAAAAGAATGCGTACTTAGAGAACAAGGTCAAGTGTAATGATGAGATAGAGACTATCCTCAGGAAACAGATTTTAGATTTAGATTTGAAGCTGAATGCTTTTAAGAATTCTCCCCTAATTGCTAAGGAGATCATTGATACTCAGGCCATAGGGAATAAAACTGCTATAGGATTTGACTATGACAAGAAAGCTGGTAAGAAGATAGTGGAATTCCCTGTGACACCTTCAGTTGTCAAAAGGAATACTCCACATGTTCTTAAGAATGTTGATTGTCCAGTTTTTGTTAAGCCTTTTCCACTATTACCCAGTAAACGTCTATTACAGAAGGGGGGTTGAATGTAATTGTATGAAATAATCGAACAGACAAAGATAAAAACAATCAATATCAGCTTTTATTAAACTTTATAAAAACTGATACAAACTCTCTCAAGAAACTATGAGTTCTTAAGAGCTGCTAGGTTTACAAAGATACTCGTGTTTTTTATATGACTTTCGTAAAACCTATCATGTGTTTATATATACACACAGCTACACATTCTGTTACACAAGATAATCTATATTTAATTAAATTGATCTTCTTGTCGCTTATCTTCTGTAACAACTTCTACAAGATATATCTTCATCATATCAATCCTTTCCTGAAATCGCGGAATAGTATCAATTACCAACAACCGACTTATCCTGCCACTGATGATGACATCATCAGACGTCATCTCCTGATGCTCTAAGTACTGATGCTATCCGATCCTGATGCACTCATTAAATCTTCATTTCCCAACAATCTCCCCCAATTTATACTTTCTGAAATAAAGCATAAATTCTCTGGATTTAATGATGCCAAAACTTCAATCAAATACTCGTAGGATTAATATAAGGATTTCGCTTAAGATATACTTCATAATCAGACACTTTAATAAACCCCATGTTCTTCTGAAGAAAATGCTTCATCAACTCATCTTCTTTCTCTAATAACAGATCAATCATTCTTCTTCTCAGCTTCCTCAGTTTTTTTATCATCTTTGTTTGTCTGATAAATTGCTGCTCTCAGATCCTCAATAGAACTTATCAACATTCTGTCATCTAGATAAATAAGTTTAACTCTCTCACTATCAGGACATAAAGACAAATACTCTTCACCCAGAGTCTTTTCAATGAAAGCACTTCCTTTCTTCATTTCCACTTCTTGTCCATCCATATCAATGTATTTAGGAGCATATCCAATATCTTTCTGATTTAAACCCATCAAATGCAAATTGATACTGGATTGAATCTTCCTTCTCCATTTTAGACACACATCATCATTAGGAACAAACATATACTGCACGTACCTCAATTTTTCTAAGTTCTTCATTGAGACATCCTGCTCTGTCAGTACAAACGTTGATCCATCCTTAAGAAAATACACCAGCTTTTCTTTAGGCAGATTTCCATCATGAATGTCATACACCATTTGAACAGATATAAGTTTGTCAAGATGCCTTTGAGTAACTTTATCCCTCAGATTTTCTGTTAGACATGCTTGATCAAATGATGCTGCCTGAGGAATTATTTCTGCGACAGGATGACCAATTCCTCCATATGTTCCTGTTCGTCTGCATTCATCCTTCTTCTTCGCAACTTCTTCATAAGATTTCTTGAACTTTCCAGATCCACCAGTGCAAGAAATTCCAGGAAGACTTTTGATATGTCCACTTGATTTAAATATCTCATTGAGCTGAAAATGAGATTTATCTTCCCTGATATCATAACCTTGACTTTTGTACCCTCTAACCTTCTTGAATCCATAAGCATTTCTTGAACTCCTTACAACATCATCCTTATTTCTCAGATATTCCTCCAAAACTATTCCTGACTTTGTGAAGCTTTGTTGTTGCAAAGACTTGAAATAGTCTTTTTCTGCTTGTTTAGCTGCTTCCATATTTAATGATGTTCTTACAAGAAATATCTGTCTGTCATTCCTCGAATATTCTCTTCTTCTCCTTCTTTGAACTAATGGAAGATCATCACCCTCTTCTTCTTCTTGAAGTGATGTTTCAATATTTTCTTCAGTAATCATCACTTGAGGTGGTCCTTCAAGAACTTTCTTTCCTTTTCCCTTAGCAGAAACAACAGATAATCCAGATGACTTATCTGCACCAATATTTGATCCTTCTTTGATCACAATACCTTTTTGAGAATTTGAAGGTGGTTTGACAGTACTTCATCTTCCTCTGCCATGACCTCTACCTCTAGTCCTGTTTCCCTTCCTTTCACTCCTGACAGTTCCTTTCTATGAATTCAGCATTTCATACTCTATCCTCTGGGCTTCCACCATTTCTTCTACATCCTCATCAGGATACATTTCTTGAAGAAGTTTTCTAGCTTGTTGTTCATTGAATGCTTCAAGTCTGGGATCTTTATAGTGCACAGTGTATTCTGTTCCATCAATATTCACAGTTTGATGAAACTTCTTTGCCTGCTCAGCTGTTGTCACTATGATATCATGAGATCGCTTTTGAGAACTAGATCCAGAGACTTGTGTTGACTGTCGACTTAGACTTGGATTAGACACAGTGTTTCGTGTCCGTACATCAGCATCAGAAGATACTTGTTTCTGACTAGAACCTCCATCAGGAGCATCATCCTTTCTTAGAATACCCAACTCCGGAGAGCATTTGGTTGACACCACTTTCTCCCCCTTTTTGGCATCAGTACCAGCATCAGGAACCAAAGCGGAGAGAAGTAAATCCAACTTGGCATCCATAGATTCAGCCTTTTTCTCCAAAGTCGCAATTCGATGTTCTAGAGAGACATGATCTCGATGAACACAGGAAAAGTCTCTTGAAGTGCGAGCAACAGATTGAGTATTTGCTGCCACAACATCAGCAATACTCATTGCAGTCGTAGTCCTGACATCTTGAATCTCTTCAAAAATAGCCTTAAGCATGAGAGAAGTACCTTTAAGATGAGCTTGAAGATCCGAACTTTGAATCTCTTGAAAGGCAGTAGCTAAATGAACATGAGCCCCAGTGATACCAACAAAAGATGAAGGATCAGTCCAAGAGTGATCCCACTGAGCTCGTCTGTGACTAGTCAGAATGTCCGTGGACTCATCATCAGGACCAGATTTATCAGAGCTGGAATGAGAACTGTGGAACTGATCCTGAGACGCTGCAGGAGTATTTGATGTACCTGCATCAAAATCAGTAACCCCTAGATCTCTCTTTTCTTTTTCAGTGATCTCATCACTGCTCACCATCACAATATCTGAGCTTTTGAGAGCCAGATTTTCCTTACACAAATGCATAGCATTGTCACTCAGTTCTACCTGACCTTTTGCCAGTTCAGGAGACTGCCACTCAAAAATTCTGTTTTTCTCTAGATCTTTTCTCTCATTCTCACGAAAAAGGCTCAGAGCACTCAGAAACGAAGAAATAAGAGATGGCAGAGAAGAGTGGAGTGCAGTCATACTGACAGGGGTTCCCTCAGTCAAGGGTCTGTCAGTAGTCATCCTGACACCAGGAGAGTAAAAAACCATAGCAGAGTCAGGGTTAGTGACAGTACCTGAGTCTTCAGTGTCCAAAGGACGAGAGGATAATGGTTGGACCATGAGAGCCGGACTGTCAGTATACTGGCATGCTTCCATACTTTGAATGAAAGGTTCTTGTGGGGCCTGGACAACCTGGACTGCTTCAGTAAAGTGTACTGAAGGTTCTTGTGTATCCTGTCCGTCATATTGGTCTTCAAAAACAGAAGATGAAATACCCCTTATAGAATTGTCCTGTTCAGTTTCAGGCAAGAACTGCTCCTTGTCGTCATCCACCCTTTGAGCAGATGGTTCTTGTGTGACTTGATCTATGTGGACTGCTGATTCACTTTGAGAACCAGGTTCTTGTGTATCCAGATCAACAGTTGGAGCTTCTGATGGTTTTGCCTTAACATTCCTTTTCTTGGTTCGTGCAAAACAAATCTTCCGTTTTCGACCAGCCGACTCAGCTATTTCTTTTCTTGCTTCAGTTTCCAGTCTTTTGATACGATCATAAGACATATCAACTTTTTGTGTCTGTGGAGATACAGTAGGACTGGAATCAGAGACAACCACACTATCAAGAAAGGGTTGCACATCAGTGGCAGTAGCATCAGTAACAGGTACTGCATTAGCATCAAGTCCGGGATCAGAAGAGAGAATACTGTCCGGAGCAACACTGACAGGAGCATCAGTAGCAGAACTGTTGTGAAGTGAGGTGTGTAGAGCATCAACGGCATCAAAATGAGAGTAGAGAGTGGACTTTCTTAATCTTCGCCTTTTGAAAGATGGTGATGAAACAGGTGCCACGGCCTCAGGAGATATTTTGAATATCGATGACGATGGAACATTATCATCATCACTATCAGAATCAGTATCAACAACAGTTGTATGCTTTCTTCGTGAGGCTAAAATTGTGGATGCTATACCAACTGGTTGACTTCCTTGTTTCTCCAGAGTATCAGTGTGGGAATGTAACAAGGTCCTTGATCCAGACGACTGAGAATGTCGTACTGATTTGGCTAACCTTGTGTGTTTTACAACTGATTGCTGTTGAGAGCCATCAGAGGTGGGATTTGAGTGTGTAGGAATCTGTTTAGGTTTTGTACTTGGGTTAGATCCAGAGGGGGTAGCAACAACAGGCCTCTGAATCAGAGTACGAGGATCTAAGCCATAAACAGTAGGCAACCTCTGTCGTAGAAATTGCCTGACCTGTTCAGGATATACTACATCACCCTGAAACATTTGTTTTCCCTTTAACATGTACTCCTGAAAGGATCTAGGAGTATTCTCAAACACAGGCAACAAGCAATCATCTTGAAAAGTAACATTAGGGCAGAGGTATGTAAAAATCAAATGCAGAAAACGACCAAAGTAGACAGTTTCCCGATTCTCAGTTATTCTACTACCTATGGAATCAATTAGCATACTAGCTATATTAAAATCAGATCCATAGATTAGAGAGTACCCAATGTTTTGAGTTGCTTGAGTGAGAGCATCAAAGTTTGAGCTTTTGTTCATGAAGCAATTACCTATGGAATCAAAGAAGAAATTCCATTCTTGGCGAATCTTCGTTCTGACCAATCGACCCATTCTGGTCATATCACCATTATAGCCAATTTGGGTGAAAAACTCCCTGAGCACCGCCTCCGAAAAGAAAGGAGTAAAGGATGTAGGGCTCCCCAGGTGCAAAGCTCTTTGAACAGTAGTGGGAGTAACCTCATAGAGATCATTCCTGTGAGAGAAAATTGTGAAATAGACACTCATTCTGAGTTGCATTTCTCATTTGAACATCGACATCAGGATCTCCAATAATGAGATCAGGAGGATGCGCTTGTGTCCATTTTCTTGCTGATGGTAACATGGTTCTTGAACTTGATGCTCTCACTGCATCCATGTCTTCCTCAAAAGAACTACCTTGAGTTGTATGCGAAGCTCCCCCTGCATTAGTGTCTGGAAAAGATCCATTTGAATCAGAATTACTCTGATGGCTGTCACTTGATGTACTGTCAGTACTGGCATCAGTGCTGTTATCAGTACTTCCATCAGTATCTGGAGAAGAGTTGTTTTCAAGAGGTTCATTATTTGTAATATTATCAGTAGGCTCTCCCTCAATGTCATCACTACTGATTTCAGCTTCTAGTTCATCTCCAAAGATCAATTCCTCATGAGTATCTTCATTAATCCCAGTGATTTTCCTGTCATCAAACGATACATTTACTGAGACATTCACAATCTTAGTTCTCAGATTATATACCTTGAAAGCTTTTGTTGTGTCAGGATATCCAATAAAAATTCCTTTATCTGCTTTTGCTTCAAATTTTCCAAGCTTTTCTGGGTGAGGCCGTAAAATGAAGCATTTGCACCCAAACACATGCAAGTGTTTCAGGCTTGGTTTCTTCCCCTTAATCATCTGATATGGAGTCTTGCCATGTCTTGTGATCAGAGTACAGTTCTGAGTATAGCATGCAGTGTTAATAGCCTCTGCCCAAAAGTAAGTTGGGAGCTTTGCTTCTGCCAGCAATGTTCTTCCTGCTTCAATTAGAGTTCTGTTTTCCCTTTCGACTACTCCGTTTTGTTGAGGAGTACCAGGAGCAGAGAATTGCTGTACAATTCCTTTTGATTTGCATAAATCTTCCATTGTTGAATTTTTAAACTCAGTTCCATTATCACTGCGAAGAACTTTGACTCTGTTACTTGATTCATTTTCCAGCAACTTGACATGTTCTATCAGAATCTCTGGTGTTTCACTCTTTTTATGTAGAAAGTATACCCATGTGAACCTTGTATACTCATCAACAATCACTAGAGTCTATCTTTTCTTGTTGATAGACATCACATTCACGGGACCAAATAGATCCAGATGCAGCAGGTGATAAGCCGTGTCTATTGAGTGTTCTGATATACTTTTGAAGCTGATTCTCTTTTGCTTTGACTTTTGACAGGCGTCACAGAGTCCATTAGAAGAGTACATTGCTTTTGGTAGACCTCTCACCAAATCTTTTCTTACTAACTCATTGATGTTGTTGAAATTCAAATGAGAAAGCTTCTTGTGCCAGTTCCAACTTTCATCTACTGATGCCTTTGACAAAAGACACGTCATTTTCCCATCAGTAGCAGATTGTAAGTTGGCTTCATATATGTTACCACGTCTATAACCCGTAAGAATCACTTTTCCATCTTTCTTACTAGTTATTTCACAATAAGATTCATAAAAATTGACATGGTAACCTCTATCTGTAATTTGACTGATGCTTAAGAGATTATGCTTCAGTCCTTCTACAAGAGCTACATTCTGAATGATGACATTTCCAATCACAATATTGCCATATCCTAAGGTGTGTCCTATGTTGCCATCTCCATAGGAAACCTTTGGGCCAGCTTTCTTTTCAAACTCTGACAGCAGGGACTTATTTCCTGTCATATGTCCTGAACATCCACTATCCAGAACCAAAACATTTTTTTTCTGTTGCCCTGCAATCAATATTTCAATTAATTAGAATTTTTAAGAACCCACACTTGTTGGGTCCTGTTTTTCAATTTCTTGTTAAGATTTGCAGCGGATTTTTTTCTTAAATCATATTCAATTGAATTAACTCCACTTGAACTTGATTTAACAGAGACTTTCTTAACATACACATTCCTAGTTAACAAACTCAATTTATCACAAAAATTTGTACCTTTATTAAATTTAGGCAAAGGAACATAATTGTCATGGTACAAATTGTGATAACTAGTACATGTGTAAACTGAATGCCATTTGCTACCACAGTGAGAACAAGGATTCTGTGGTTTATAATTAACATTTCTACTCCTAACATCAGAAATAGAAATTTCAACTCTCCTCTTTTTATTCTTCCTGCAATCAATGGCAAGATGAGTAGTATTTCCACAGGTATGACATGTCTTTCTTGGAGCATTAGGAATATATTTATAATTGTTCGACTTGTCTATACCTAATTTTCCATTCCTATGCCTTTTAGGAATCTTCTCATTTTTCTTACCAGTCACTACATTGATTTTTTTCTTTAACTTACCAGAGGAGAGATGTCCAAAGTTCTTTTCTTTTGTGATTCTTTTCTGAACAGTCTCAGTGCATATTTTAACATCAATCTTACCAGTGGTTTTAGTATTGACACTTGAACAAGGAGTAACAGAAGATTCAATTTCTGTATTTGAGTTAATTTCTGTATCAGAAACAATTTCTATTTCTTCTTCAGAAATTAATTCAGTATTGGAACTTGAACCTTTCTCAAAGATAGAGTTGACTTTCATATCACTAGCAGGAACAAATTTTATGTGAGTGGACAGACTTATGTTTTCATCTTCTTTTGCCTTATTCTTCTTATATCCAAGACACTCTTTCCAGTTTCTATCATTTATAAGTAAATGAGTCTGTTTACCAGAATGAGTCCACACTCTTATTTGTTCTCGTTCTTTCCTTAACTCTTTTTCTAGAGATTCTATCTTTAACATCTGTTCTATTTCTATCCCTTTAAGTTTCTCACACAAGTTTTGAGTATTTTTTAAAATGACCAACTCAGTCTCTAAATACTCATTTCTTTCCTTTAAATCAGCTGACTCCTTTAAAATTCCGATGTTCTCTTTAGATTGATTATTATAGCTAATATGCAGGTTTCTAAGGAAAGACTTTAATTCACACATGTTATCAGTATCAAAAGCATAAGCAGTTTTAGGTACCTTATCAGATGCTTCTTCAAATTCAGCCATCAATGCATAGTTTGTTTCTTCTTCTTCTTCTTCAGAATCAGAAGAATCCATCCATCCTTTGTTTGACATGACAAGCGCCTTTCCAGTTGATTTTCCAACTTTGGGTTTCTTGCATTCAGTTGCATAGTGACCCATCTTGTCGCAATTGAAGCATTTAATCTTAGAGAGATCAACTTTCTTCTGTTTACCTTTCCTGTTAGAATATCGATCTCCTTTTGTCTTTCTTCCATCCTTTCTAAATTTGCCCTGCTTCATTCTTCTGAAACCTTTCACCATCATGGCCATCATCTGCACTAGTTCTTTGTCAGAGTCATCATCTGATTCCTCATCCGTACTTTCATCAGTATCAGTATCAGTATCTGACTTTATTACTACATGAGCTTTAGCCTTCATTTTTCCTTGGTGCACACGTCTTTCCTTTGATTCCACTTTCAAAGCCACAAATTTAGGCTTTGATCTTGTACCTTCCTTTTGCTTGATCTCCAGATCATATGTCTTCAACATTCCATAGATTTCATCAAGAGTCATCAAGAGTCATCAAGTTCATCCTATAAGTGTGCCTTATAAGATTCTGTTGAGTTATCCATTCCATGGGTAAAGATCTTAAGAACTTGACGTTTGAGTCTTCAACGTCATATACCTTTCCCACCAACGACAATTCATTTAGCAAGGTAAGAAATCTATCATAAATTTTTGTAATGTCCTCATCATGCTTTGCCTCGAACTGCTCATATTCTTGAATGAGAATGCCCCTTCTATTTTTCTTGATTTCTTCAGTTCCTTGGCATTGAACTTCCAAGGCATCCCATATTTCTTTAGCAGTCTTACATGCAATAACTCTGTTAGATAAAACAGTATCTAAACCATTATGTAAGATATTTCTAACCTTTGCATCTTTGATTATTTGAGCTTTATCCTCAGGAGTCCATTCACTCTTTTTCTTTGGTGCCAGTCCCGCAGGAGTTGTCTCGGTTGCTACGACTGGTTCAGTTGGGATAAATGGTCCATTGTTTATCCTGTCTATATAATCAGGATCTGAAGCTTCAAGATACATAAGCATTTTCACCTTCCATGTTGAAAACTCTATTTTCTTCAACATCGGAATTTTCATGGTTTCATATCTGTTCCCTGACATTTCGATCGTTTCTGATTTAATAAATTATCAGTTTGCTCTGATACCAATTGTTACCCAGTAAACGTCTATTACAGAAGGGGGGTTGAATGTAATTGTATGAAATAATCGAACAGACAAAGATAAAAACAGTCAATATCAGCTTTTATTAAACTTTATAAAAACTGATACAAACTCTCTCAAGAAACTATGAGTTCTTAAGAGCTGCTAGGTTTACAAAGATACTCGTGTTTTTGATATTACTTTCGTAAAACCTATCCTGTGTTTATATATACACACAGCTACACATTCTGTTACACAAGATAATCTATATTTAATTAAATTGATCTTCTTGTCGCTTATCTTCTGTAACAGCTTCTACAAGATATATCTTCATCATATCAATCCTTTCCTGAAATCGCGGAATAGTATCAATTACCAACAACCGACTTATCCTGCCACTGATGATGACATCATCAGACGTCATCTCCTGATGCTCTAAGTACTGATGTTATCCGATCCTGATGCACTCATTAAATCTTCATTTCCCAACATCCATCACTCTTTCATGAGGATGATCTTTTCATAAGACAAGAATTGCTTGAGGAGGATTTGTTGAAGGTTAAAGAGGTAAAGACTAAGTTGCCTAGGAAATCAGTAAAAACTGAATTACCTAAACCTGATTTACCTAAAACTGAAGTAGGTGACTTAGTTAGTAATGCTAAAAAGAACAGGAATGGGAAGAAGAAGATTGTTAATCAGGAAATGGTTCCATATTCTCCCATTGCATCTAGGAAGTTGTGCACTATCTGTAATTCTGCTGGACACCTTACACATGCATGTAAAAAGGTTAAAGTAGAAACTGCTAATACTTCTGAAATGCATAACATGTCTGACATGCCTGATCTTCATGAACCCTATGGAAAGAAAGAGTGTTTGCTATGTAAGTACAACATCATACATGCTTATTTTAAGTTGATGAATGATAGTAGCAAAAGCACTGTTAATGTTAAATCCACAAATACTATGTATATCAAACAGGGTAAGACAAAATTGAATGTTACTCCTGTTAAAATATCTAAACCTTCAGGACCCAAACAATTTTGGGTACCAAAGTCCGCTTAATCAATCTGTGATTGTAGGGTAAGGTTAAAAGCTCAAAGGTTGTGTGGATTCTGGATAGTGGCCGTTCTAGACACATGACATGTGAAGAGTCCCTGCTTACAGAGGTGGTTAAGAAGACCGGTCCGATTGTAACCTTTGGAGATGACAGCAAAGGATTCACTACGGGACATGGTAAATTGAAAGCTGGAAATGTCATCATTGAAAACATTTCTCTTGTTAAAGGATTAAAGCACAATCTTCTTAGTATCAGTCAATTCTGTGATAAAGGCTACAATGTAGATTTCAGAAAGGACAAGTGCTTGATCACCAATAGGAAGGATGAGAAGCTTACTCTACTGGGAGTGAGAAAAGGAAATTTGTTTATAGTTGACTTAAGCTCTACCAGTGAAGGAGAAGTTACATGTTTCTATGCAAAGGCATCTTCAGAACAAAGTTGGTTATGGCACAAGAAGCTCTCACACTTGAACTTCAAAACTATGAACTCTTTGGTAAAGAGAGAGTTAGTGAGAGGGTTGCCCCTGATGGAATTCAATCAGGAGGGACTATGTGAAGCATGTGAAAAAGGGAAGTCAAAGAAAGCATCACATGGAAGCAAAGGAATGACAAGCATTGCTGAACCATTACAACTGATTCATATGGATTTATTTGGTCCAGTCAATGTTATGTCACTTTCAAGAAAAAGATATGCATTGGTGATGGTGGAGGACTACTCCAAGTACACGTGGGTGTTGTTCATAAAATCAAAGGATGAAGCAACACAACTAATCATTGATCACATCAAGAAGATAGAAGTGGAAGCTAAGCTACCTGTGCGGACAATCAGATCAGACAATGGAACTGAATTCAAGAATGCAGTTCTAAATGATTTCTGCTCAGAGAAAGGAATATCAAGACAGTTTTCAGCACCAAGAACTCCTCAACAGAATGGAGTAGTGGAAAGGAAGAACAGGACCTTGGTTGAAGCAGCAAGGACCATGTTGAGTGAATCAAAACTTCCCACTTACTTTTGGGCTGAAGCAGTGAATACAGCTTGCTACACTCAGAATCGAACCCTGATCAAAAAAGATCATGAAAAGACTCCGTATGAGTTAATGGCCAACAAGAAGCCAACACTGAAGTACTTTCATGTGTTTGGTGCAATGTGCTTTGTACTTAAAGATGGAGAACATCTTGGCAAGTTTGATGCCAAAGCAGATGAAGGCATTTTTCTGGGCTATTCTCTGGAATCTAAGGCTTTCAGGGTATATGTGATTGAAGATAAGAAGGTGTTGGAAAGCTTCAATGTAATATTTGACGACACCAAAAGACCAGGCCTGCAAACAAGAGAGAACTCTGAATCCTTGGTATTTGAAAATTTATCAAGAGATCTCTCTGACAATGAAGAAGAACCTGAAGTTGTTACAGTTATTAATAATAATCATGATGATAATGATTCTGGACCAAGTGGTGACAGTGGTGGACATACTCAAACAACTACTGGATACACTAGTCAATCAACAGGGTCAACAGATCATACTGTCAACAACTCAGGGGGAGCAGGAGAAGGATCAACTAGTCACACTCCACAACATCTAGAACAAGGAGAATCATCAAGATCGCATCTGCCAAGACAAAGGGTATGGAATAGAGATCATCCCTTTCACTTGATCATTGGTGATCCGGACACAGGAGTGAGAACTAGGAGGACATCACAAAATAAATGTCACTATTCTGGGTTTCTTTCAGAAACAGAACCTAAGAAAGTTGAAGATGCTCTAGATGATCCAGATTGGGTGATTGCTATGCAAGAGGAACTCAATCAGTTTGAAAGGCAGAAAGTTTGGAAGCTGGTACCCAGGCCTAAGGGAAAATATGTTATTGGAACAAGATGGGTATTCAGAAATAAGTTGGACGAAGATGGCATTGTAACGAGAAACAAAGCCAGACTGGTTGCTAAAGGTTACTCTCAAGAAGAGGGTATAGATTATGATGAAACCTATGCACCAGTAGCAAGACTTGAGGCCATCAGAATGTTTTTGGCATTCGCAGCACATTCCAATTACAAGGTATATCAGATGGATGTGAAGAGTGCTTTTCTGAACGGGGAGTTAGAAGAAGAAGTGTATGTGGAACAACCTCCAGGTTTTGAGGATTCAAAACTGGCAGACTTTGTGTACTTTCTATTCAAAGCTCTCTATGGACTCAAACAAGCTCCAAGGACATGAGATTTGCAAAGTTAATGCAGAGTCGTTATGAAATGAGCATGATGGGTGAATTGTCATTCTTCCTTGGACTGCAAGTATACCAAAGACAAGATGGTATATTCATTTGTCAGTCCAAGTACATTAAAGATCTTCTGAAGAAGTATCAAATGGAAGACTCATCTACAGCAAAGACTCCTATGCCAACTGCCACTAAGCTTGATAAGGATGAAACTGGTAAGAAGGTTGACATCACAGGCTGCAGAGGTATGATAGGCTCATTACTTTATCTCACTGCAAGTAGACCAAATATAATGTTTGCAACATGCTTGTGTGCTAGGTTTTAGTCTGATCCTAAAGAATCTCATCTAATAGCTGTTAAGCGAATATTTAGATATCTAAAGGGGACTCCAAATCTTGGAATTTGGTACCCTAAAGAAACAGGATTTTATCTTATTGGATACACAGACTCTGATTTTGCAGGTTGTAATATTGATCGGAATAGTACTTCAGGAAGCTGTCAGTTTCTTGGAAGAATGTTAGTTTCCTGGTATAGCAAGAAGCAGCATTCAGTGTCCACATCAACAGCTGAGGCTGAATACATTGCTGCTGGTAGCTGCTGTGCTCAGATCTTATGGATGAGAAACCAACTCCGTGACTATGGGCTTTTGTTGACAAAGATTCCAATATTTTGCGACAACACAAGTGCCATAGCAATCTCAAACAACCCAGTGCAACACTCGAGGACGAAGCACATCGACATCAGGTATCATTTTATCCGAGAGCATGTCATGAATGGAACTGTGGAGTTACATTTTGTACCCACAGAGGAACAAATTGTAGACATCTTTACTAAACCGCTTGATGAATCCACTTTTTCAAAGCTGGTTGGTGAACTTGGGATGTTAAATCTTTCTAATTGATTTTGATTAGAAGTCGGTAACTGCAGATAGTCCTAGTGAATACATGAGTTTAAGAATTTCCATATCCTTAGGACTCGTGAATTTATTTTCTGGAGCAATTTTCGTAGTTAGGATTATTGTACTAATTTAAAGTCCTAATTATGGATGATATATCTTCTGGCATTTAATTGGTTATTAATTCTAAAATTATTTAGGTGCTAATATTTGTTCTAAATATTGAAGCATCTATTTAATTTGAATTAATTTACTTTGTTTTTAACATTGTAGATTAATGCAGCATAATTTATTGGATTTTAATTGGTTAATATCATTTAATGATATTTAGTCGGTTTTATTCTAAGAAAATTGTGAATTTTCTGTTAACAATTGATTTTGGTAAATTTTAAAAGATTTATTCGAATTAAAACTTGACAGGAAATAAAAAGGTTTGAATTTTAGAACATGAACAGGTTTTAGAATTTAAACAGCAGCAAAAAATATCGAATTTAAGAAACTCGATAGTTTTTCTAAGCACTAGAAGAAATCTATCGAAATTTAATTTCGATGGTTTTTAGACTAGGAAAAGGAAATTATCGAAAACATTTTTCGATAGTTTTTCAAACTAAAATGAAAATATATCGGGAGGATTTAATTTTTTTTCAATATTTAAACTCCTCGATAGCTTTTTGAAACTAAAATGAAAATATATCGGGAGGATTCAATATCGAAAACTATCGAGTTTTTCAGAAAGACAACAGTTCGATAGTTTTTAGTTTAAAAGAAAAAAAAACTTTCGATGGTTTTTGAAAAGGTCGGTTTGAATTCTTATTTTTTAAATACTTCGATAGTTTTTCAAAAACTATCGAAGTATAATTGACCTTTTTACCCCTAAAATAAAACCATCGACAGTTCATTTTAAAACTATCGAACATGAAAGGACGAAAATACCCCTGAAAGATCAGTAAGTATTTAAATGGCCCTTAGAAGTTTTTCTTTTGTCATTTTACATATCTAAGAGTGATACATATATATACTTACATATATTTACGATAAAGAACATCAAAAACTCGATAGATTTTCAGTTTTAATCAAGAATTACAAACAGTAACTTCAGTTTTTACAGTGATCTCGTTTTCAAACAGTGAAATCTCTGTACTTTGTGAATCCTGTGGACTTAATTCGTGGTTGTGGTTAAAAAAATACTATCGAAAGCTTTTTCTTGAACTTTGACTGATAGAATTGTTCTTGAATAGTACTTTTTTATTGATCAATTTCAATTAAAAATGCTATCTTTGATTTAGAAAGTTAAGGTTCTTGATTTGGGAGTTTTTAATTGTTCGAAGTTGTTATTGTGATAAAGAGGTATTTTTGTTAAAAATTTGGTTAATTATTTTCTAATTAATTAAATTTAAGTGGTAATTAGTTTTGGTTTAAAAAAAAAATTAATTTTCTGGAAATTTAAAATGGCCGGAGAATTTATTGTTACCAAAACTAATCATGTCTCGTTTCAAAACCTGCAAGCCATTACGAAATCCAGAGTTTTTGAATACACGTTCGTTAGTGGCATATTCTTTGAGTACTCCCGTAGTCCTTTGCATCGATCAATTGACTGTGTTGTACACAACCGCCACGGATACAAGTGAGAATAATGTGAGATCCTTCAGTTTTGTTGTGCCAGGGGGCAGAACAATAAGGGTGACGGAACATGATTTTAATAGAATACTACATTTTCCAACAGAAAACCTTGTTCCGGATCCCACGACTGAGGAGATACATGCTTTCTTCACTATCATAAGAAGTCAACAACCTAACTTCTTTGTGGGAGAGTTTCTGAAGCATTACTTGAAAAAGCCATGGAACTTTTTCTTTCATACCCTAATCCATGTTTTTACTGCCAAGCTAAGAAATCTGCATGGTATTCCCTTATTCCTTCAAAAGATAGGGTTTTCCATTGCCAACAATAGGCATATTAACATAGGACAGCTACTGATTGATCAAGTCATTATGTGCATGGGACCACTGGATAAAAGAACAGGCATAAATGAAGATGTGCTTTGTTTCTATCCTAGGTTCCTACAGCTAATTCTCAATGATGTCTTAACAGATGATGAACGTGAGACATTTGAAGCTGAGGACACATAGGAGTGCATGAAGATGAAGAGCAATGCAATAACCGCTCTGATAAGGAAGAACAACTATCTTCTAGGGGTACCCACTGTTCTCACAGAATATCTAAGAACGGTGCCCCTACCACTTCTGCCCCCAGGGGAACAGGTAATTGAAGGTAATGTTCCTCCACCTCAACCTGAAATGGCATATGAACCAATAGATGTTGATCCAGAGCCCTCAGTGGCCATTCTTGACCAGGAGGTTGCAAACCCACAACCTCTAACCACGGTCGAAGAGCCTTTGGAAGAGCTAAATGAAACCATAAACGAACCTCCTTCCCCTCCTATACCCAGTAAACAAACATCCTTGAGTGTAGAGGGAGATAGTGCCAAAGTAGCACCACATAAGGAGATACACCCTTCAACAACAACTCTGCCTTCATCTAAAAGGAGAAGCACAGAATCCGAGGCAACTATTGATACTTCATTTCTCTCATCCAAAGAACCCTTCACTGATTTTTCTGATTTTGATTGGGCAATGCTCACAAAAGCTATATCTGAACCAATAGCTCAATCAAGTAAGGAAGAATTGACGGAAGCAACTGGTGTTCCGACCATATTACGGTCAGGTTCACTGGTTGAAGGTTCTAAGAACCAAGAGTCTTCACAGACGTCGAGAGAAGGCTTTGACCTAAATGCACAATCTAAAGGGTCATTATCTACCTCCCCAGATGGAACATATCTGGATCCTGCGGGTAAAGGGTCTGACGTAGGTGCAGATCGGCAACTCGGTGACAATGAATCAATTACTATTGAGGATTTAACTGAGGTAAAGTCTTCACAGACTATTGAGGAAGCTTCAGGATCTCTGCTGTTAATAGAGCCTGATTCTAACCTCCTAGAGATTCAAACTCTAGATCCTACAAAGGATACATCATCTACTGATGATCAACAACTTGGTTTAACCAAGGACGGGGACTTACGAAGCCCCATTGCACCACCGATGACCTCCTTAAGGACGGCTACGGTGTTTTCTTCTGCAGGTACATGTAGCACAAAAGGATTGAGTGAAACAAAAACACTTACACCTGGCCTGAGTGGGAAAGGTAAAATGAGTGAAACACTGACAGAAACGTTGAGTGTACACCCAGAGCCAAACGTGAGGAGTGACACCCTAACCCTTCCAAATATTGATGATTTGCTATTACCGACAGAACGAGAAGTACATGTTCAACCACCCTCAAGGAGATGACAGTTAGTGATAAAGAAGGAAATCCATTATTCAAGGTTCCACTGCGACCTTCCTTTGACCAAGGGATCTCCTCTAGTCAAGGCAATTCTTCTTTAAAGACTATTCAAGAGAAGGTTGACTTGGCTGCAGCTGATTCCAGAAGAACATTCAGGGTCATTGGCAGTGCATCTGGCACTATAACAGGTAGGAAGCAGGCAGTGGACTCCTTGAAGAAGGAAGCAATGGAAGAACTGGTCGAGTTGAGGACAGACGTCAAGGAATTAAAAGATGGATTCATGAATGAAGTATTTGCATTGTCACATGGACAGGAAGCTTTGAGAGAAGACGTTCTGGTTATCCGGGATGGTCAAGCGCGGGTAAAAGATGCAATGAATACACTTTCAAGAGTGAAGTCTAAGCTGAACAAGAGGCTGGATCATATGGAAAAGACTACCAACTCAAGATTGGACAACATTGACCTGTCGCTAGTGATAAGTGGATTGTATATCTACTTGGAATGCTTCAAATCGGATTAAATTGTTCGTTTGTACTCAAGTACGTGGTGTTTTTAGTGTGTTTTGTGTTAGATCGTGCAGAGTTGCATTGTTGGCAGAGTCTTGGAGTTTCTGTGGATATATGGTGGTGTTTGAGAATTGTTGTGAAAGCCAAGTGGTTGCGGAACTTGAGAGTGCGAAGAATTGTCAAGGGAAAGCATTTTGCAGATTTCTGGCAGAAGACCAAGTGCGCCCGCGCCTGGTGAAGCGCGCTCGTGCCCTAGTGAATACTGTTGAAGCGCGCCCGCGCTTGGGAGGAGCGCGCCCGCGCCTTACCAATGCTGAAAAAGGCAATTTCAATTCTGATATGGAAACTAGCAGAGACCAGTCAACCCTGAGACCTATATAAACCATTGGTGGACGATTTCAGAGATATACATTGACATACATTCATACATATCCATCCACCGGTGAGGAGAATAAGAAGACGGCTGATTACGAAGATCTAGTTTTCAACTTATCTTTGCATTCTTCTAATTAGGCGATACTTTGGATTCTCGTTTGTTTCTTCATAAACCCTAGTACTTTTATTCAGTATTCCAGACATATTTATTAACATGTTTTCATCAGAACCCACGATGATGAACGGTTCGATTATGAACTAATCATTGTCGTGGGATTCTAACGGATTTATTTATGGATTTTAGTAGTTAATTGTTTTAAAGATGTGTGTGTGATGACTTATTGATATCCTAGTTTGGTTGTGCTTATTCTTCTTGGATACGTAGCTAACATCTAAGTTGTTTGTTAATCTCTATTGATTGCGAAAGTGGATATAGATATTTAGAACTTGCCATGCTAGCATAGGTTTATGTATGTTTGTCATGCATGATTCGTAGGTAATTTTAACCATCTTACCTGCCCTATGTAATCTGAATGGATAACTTGCTAGTTAAACCGTTATGTTTTCAAATCTTATAGACATATAGGGTCGAAGCATAATTGGTGTCTGCTCAACTTTTATCTCTTTTGTGGATGTTTGAGTGGTTTGGTATACGTATACTGAAAGGTAGCGTGTACTAATTTCGTGTTATCCGATTAGTTGTCACAACCGTCACATGCATTGATTAAAGACAAAAGACTCTAGATGAAGTATTTAATGAAGTTAGGATCCCATGTTTTATTCTCATAAATAATTCAACAGCAATATCTTTAGTTAATTATAATCTTGTTACGTCGATTCGTTAATTTAGTTAATCAAAACACAACTTTGATACTTGTCTTAGCATTGAACAATAGCCATACATTGTTGCATAAGTGCATAACTAATGTAACCAAAGCAGTCTCTGTGGGAATGAACTCTACTTATTCTTATATTACTTGTGACCGCGTATGCTTGCGTGATTTTTTGCGAACAAGTTTTTGGCGCCGCTGCCGGGGACTCGGTGTTATATATATAGTTTATGTGCTTGTCATCAGTGGTCGTTGAAGTTCACTGACTCGGATTATAATCATCAATTTGACTTTGTTTGGTGTGTTTCAGATACTTTAGTGAGCGTGTATGCGAACACGTTCTCAATCTCGGAAAGAAGAACTTGAATTGAATCTAGTTATGGGAGAACCAGTAGCATAAACGAAGGCTTTGAAGGATTATTCTCAGCCGAAGATCAATGACATTCAATCTAACATTGTCAGGCCAGCCATTGTAGCTAATAATTTTGAAATCAAGCCTGGCACGATTCATATGGTGCAGAATTCAGTTCAGTTTGGGGGTGCTCCAACGGAAGATCCTAATATGCATATTAGGGATTTCATCAAGATTTCCGACACCTTCAAGTTCAACGGAGTGTCGGAAGATGCTGTGAAGCTGAGACTTTTCCCATTTTCTCTGAGGGATAAAGCTAAGGGCTGGTTGCACTCTCTACCAGCAGGTTCGATTACTACATGGGAGGATCTTGCTCAGAAGTTTCTCACTAAATTCTTCCCGATGGCTAAAACAGCTGCAATCAGGAATGCTCTTACTCAGTTTGCACAGCATTCTGGAGAAACTTTATGTGAAGCTTGGGAGCGTTACAAGGAGATGCTTAGGAAGTGTCCTCATCATGGAATGCCTGATTGGATGGTTATCAATTGTTTCTATAATGGTCTAGGAGGTCAATCTCGACCAATGCTTGATGCGGCATCAGGTGGAGCTCTTTGGGCTAAAAGCTACGATGAAGCTTACGAACTTATTGAGATGATGGCTGCTAATGAATACCAGAATCCAACTCAGAAGTTATCACAAGGCAAGGTAGCAGGAGTTCTGGAAGTGGATGCAGCTACGACAATAGCAGCTCAGCTAAAGGCTTTGTCTATGAAGGTGGATTCTCTGTCCAACTATGGAGTTCAGCAGGTGGCTAGTGTGTGTGAGCTATGTGCAGGTGCACATGACACGACTCAGTGTGCCATATCTAGTGAATCGACACAGTTTGTGAGCAATTTCCAGAGACCACAGCAACCAGTGCCTAACACCTATCATCCTAATAACAGGAACCATCCTAATTTTAGCTGGAGTAACAATCAGGGAGGCCAGCAACAACCACAACAGCCGTATCAGCAGTATCAAGGTCAACAATTTGGAGCTAAGCCATTCAACCCTTCTGGTTTTCAGCAGCAGTATGCCCCAAGGCAACCATATCAACCACCAGGGTTTCAACAACCGTCTCATGGCAATGCTGGTCAGTCGTCCAATGAAAAATCTGAATTGGAGGAATTGAGGCTAATGTGCAAGAGACAAGCTGTTTCCATCAAGACTCTGGAGAATCAAATCGGTCAGATTGCAAATGCCTTGTTGAATAGACCACAGGGAACTCTCCCTAGTGATACGGAAGCTAATCCTGGAAAAAGAGAGGTCAAGGAACATGTAAAAGCAGTTACCTTGCGATCCAGAAAGGTTACGAGTGAGCAGAACTCAGAAACGGCAGAAAACAAGTTTGGGGGGAAACGAAGCGGAGAAGAATGACCATTCCACTGAGAAATCTGTTCCGAAGCAAAGTACAGAGACCAAGGAGGTCTATCCTCCTCCGCCATTCCCTAAACGACTTCAGAAGCAGAAGTTGGACAAGCAGTTTGCTAAGTTTCTCGAAGTTTTCAAGAAGTTGCAGATCAACATACCTTTTGCGGAAGCTTTAGAACAGATGCCGAGCTACGGAAAGTTCATGAAGGGTATTCTATCTCGGAAGTTGAAACTCGAGGAGTTGGAAACCGTTGCTTTGACAGAAGAATGTAGTGTTATCCTACAGCAGAAGTTACCTCCTAAACTCAAGGATCCAGGGAGTTTCACCATACCATGCAGCATCGGCAATCTATCTTTCAACAAGTGCTTGTGTGACTTGGGAGCAAGTATAAATTTGATGTCGTTGTCTGTCTTCATGCAACTTGGGCTGTCGGAGCCTAAACCTACTACTATGTCCTTACATCTGGCTGATAGGTCTGTCACATATCCTAGAGGCATAGTAGAGGAAGTCTTGGTTAAGGTGGATAAGTTTATCTTCCCTGCGGATTTTGTTATTTTGGACTTCGAGGAGGATAAGAGGATTCCTATTATCTTGGGAAGACCGTTCTTTGCAACAGGTCGTACTTTGATAGATGTGCAGAAAGGAGAGCTCACAATGAGGGTGCATGACCAGAATGTCACCTTCAATGTTTTCAATGCAATGAAATTTCCTACAGAGGAGGAAGAATGCTTCAAGGTGGACTTGGTTGAGTCTGCAGTTTACACGGAGATTGAGCACTTGCTAAAGCCAGATACTTTGGAGAAGGTACTGACAGGGGATTCTGATTCTGAAGATGAAGAAAGAGAAGAGCAATTGAGGTTCTTGAATGCATCTCCGTGGAAAAAAAGACTGATATGCCATTTGATTCTCTTGGCATAGCTGAGCTGAAGGATTCTCAGGAGCGTCTCAAACCATCTATTGAAGAAGCTCCTACACTTGAACTCAAACCACTACCGGAGCACTAGAGGTATGCTTTTTTAGGTGATGCATCTACGTTACCTGTGATTATTGCATCTAACTTGTCTGGTAGTGAAGAGGAAAAACTTTTGCGAATTTTGAGAGAGTTCAAGTCAGCAATTGGTTGGACCATAGCAGATATCAAGGGAATCAGCCCTTCGTATCGCATGCATAAGATTCCGCTTGAACCAGGAAGTAAACCAACTGTGGATCCTCAGAGGCAGCTGAATCCTATCATGAAAGAGGTGGTGAAGAAAGAAATTCTTAAGTGGCTGGATGCAGGAATCATCTATCCTATTTCAGACAGCTCATGGGTGAGTCCAGTGCAATGTGTGCCTAAGAAAGGAGGCATGACAGTAGTTGCTAATGAGAAGAATGAGCTTATCCCTACTCGTACAGTTACAGGGTGGAGAATTTGCATGGACTACCGAAAGCTGAATAAAGCCAACAGAAAAGATCACTTTCCTCTTCCATTCATTGATCAGATGCTAGACAGGTTGGCTGGTCATGAATTCTATTTCCTACTTGATGGTTATTCAGGGTACAACCAGATTTGTATTGCTCCATAAGATCAGGAGAAGACTACTTTCACATGTCCTTTTGGCACTTTTGCGTTCCGTCGCATTTCTTTCGGACTCTGTGGTGCACCTGCTACCTTTCAGAGGTGTATGATGGCCATATTCTCAGATATGATTGGCAGTAATGTGGAAGTGTTCATGGATGACTTCTCAGTGTTTGGAACTTCTTATGATAAGTGTTTAAAGAATCTGGGCATGGTGTTGAAAAGATGTGTTGAGACCAATCTGGTGCTCAACTGGGAAAAATGTCACTTCATGGTGCAAGAAGGAATCATTCTTGGGCATAAGGTATCTAGAAAGGGGCTTGAAGTGGATAAAGCCAAAGTGGAGACGATTGAAAATCTTCCTCCACCAATTTCAGTTAAGGGAATTCGCAGTTTTCTTGGTCATGCGGGGTTCTATCGGCGATTCATTTAAGACTTCTCCAAAATCTCTAAACCCTTATGTAATTTGTTGTTAAAGGATGTTCCTTTCATGTTTGATGAAGATTGTTTGGCTGCTTTCGAGCTGTTGAAGAAGAAGTTGACTTCGGCACCTATTATTACTGCGCCTGATTGGAGTGAACCGTTTAAGTTGATGTGTGATGCTAGTGACTATGCAGTGGGAGCTGTCCTTGGACAAAGAAAGAACAAGGTGTTCCATGTGATTTTCTATGCTAGCAAAACCCTCAACGATGCGCAGCTGAATTACACTACTACAGAAAAGGAACTTTTGGAAATTGTGTACAGTTTCGAGAAATTCAGGTCTTATTTACCTGGGACTAACCCTCATTGGCTTTGGCCATTTGAGATCTTCTTCCTTGGCTATCTCCATCAGAATTTGACTCCTGGGAGTATTCAATCTTGCATATTCTGTGAATTTTGGCCCAAAATTGTTTCTCTTGGGGGGAGAATCGGAGTTCTTTGATGTTCTGGGGAACTTTTCCTTGACGTCGTACTCCTGAGTTTCCTTTCTTTTCTTTGAGTTTCCACCACCGCCAGCAGTGGGCTCATACTTTCTCATGCTTTCTTCAGTCTTGATATACTTTCTGGCTCTATCTTGGAGCTTCAGAATGCTCTCGGGTGGATGTTTAGCTAACAACCTTTTGAAGTGGTCATCAGTAGTTCCTTATTGCAGGGCTATCTGTAAAGCATAATGTAACATAAGATGTAAAAGAGATAACTACAACTCAACAAAGGACAAGACAGACAATAATATTAACAGAAGCACAGGAATCCAGAATCAAAGAAGAAAAGGTAAACACAAAAAATCAAAATACGTTATGTATTCTTGAAGTCCGTAAACAGGTCACGGAAAGAAGTTCATGAAAATGTTCAAGCCTCAGTGACAGCAAAAGAAACAAGACTTTCAAGACGACAGAAGTATGTGAATGATTTAGGGTTAAGTACCACGGGATTCCAGTGATTTAAACGAAGCAACCAGAAAGACAAAGGACTTATCAGCAGCACTATATTGAAGACATAAAATAAGAATTGATCAAGTGTTATTCATCTGTGAACCAGACCAGTTACACGAGTTGACGGCACTAAGAAGATCAAGCTGTTTTATCGTCTCAGAACAAATTGATACAGTCCATTACTTAAACACCCGGGAGCTCAGGAGTTATTACTAAAGGACAAAAGACAAGTAAATCAATTCGATAGTTTTTCTTTTAAGAAAACTATCGAATGAGAGTTTAAGGTGATTGAATTAAAAACAAATAAATCAATTTAGCATTTGATAGTTTTGTTTTAAAAACTATCGAATGGTAAAATGATTTGTTTCATTCGATGGTTTCTTAAACCATTCGATGGTTTTTTAATTGGGAGCAGGTGGAAAGTAATACTTGTTTTTCAAGTTGAAGAAGATCCAACGGCCAGGATTGTTTCTACAAGTTTGGTTCAATGGTTTTTCAAACCAAAGTCTGCAGTTAATACAGAGTGAAGAATGTGTCTTCTTCAGTTAAGGATTCTAACACAGAGACATTACTGAGAGAGAGAAGAGCCGGAGAAAATTATCAGAGAAATTAATAGTGCTCAGAACTTGATCATTGTTTTGTATTTGTGTAACCTTAAACTCATTGACGCTAATCTACGGATTAGAAATTGTAGCACCCCTCGAGGTTTATATTTATAAAAAGATATATTCCCCGAAACTTGATTTGGTTTGGTGTGTTTGATTTCGTTATAGAACTGAAAGATTAATCCGTGAACGAAATTAAATTATTTGTGAGTATCGTATTCAACCCCCCCTTCTACGATACTTTAGACCTAACAATTGGTATCAGAGCTACTTGATTGATATACAAATCAGATCCGGTGAATGAGACCAAAATCAAACGTAGCGTGAAAATACGAAGCAAATTTTTTAACTTTCAAAAATTTTCATTTAATTGGAATTTCTTGAATTTTAAACAATTTGAAATTTTCAGAAACCATGAGTGCTCCAAAGACAACCGCTGGTATTAAAGTTCCCCCGTTTACTAGAGATGATTTCGGTTTGTGGAAGATGAAGATGCTGTTATCTATCAAGGCATCTAATCCGTTGTATATTGGCATATTAGAAAACGGACCGTTTGTACCAATGAAACCAGTTAGTGAATCTACAGCTCCTGACGGTAGCAGGATTCCTTCAGGCACCCAACCTAAGGAGATAAGTGAATTTACAGATTCTGACAAAGAACTGATTCGATTGGACACCGGTTTAATGTTGATATTGGCGGACTCCGCGGACAAGGAAATGAGCTATCAGTTGATGAACTGTACAAGCGGGAAACATATGTGGGATACCATTAACCTAATAATGGAAGGAACTGAAGACGTACAGGAAAACAGATTGGACATTCTGACTTCTCAATACGAAGCGTTTAGGTCACTGCCAGGAGAAAGTATAACTCAGGTCTTTGAGAAGTATACTAAGCTCCTCAATGAATCGGCAATGAAAGGAAAGACCTATCCACTGAGAGAATCGAACAGGAAGTTCATGATGACGCTGCCCCATCATGTAGAACACAAGTCATCATCCATTAGGGAAAGAATTGACTTCACAAAGATGTCATTAGAGATGATCTATGGCAAGTTGAAGACCTATGAGATGGAACAGGAACAAAGGGTGATAATCTACGGATCAGGGACAGTGGACAGCAAGCACAATGCACTTGTGAGATCAGCAGCACTTGTAGTGGATGAACCAATAACTTCTGAGATTCAGGTTCAAACCCCTAGAGCTGGAAAGGAGGTGATAATATAAGCAGAAATGGATTCTGTGAATCTGGGTGTCGATGAAAATGATTACTACACCCTAGAAGAGCTTGAGCAAATGGAAGACAAAACCATGGCGTACTTAGCTGCAAAGTTTAGTCATATTCGTTTCAAGAGAAACCCTAAGTACAAGTTCAAGGGCTCAACCAATAGATTCCAGAAGAGCAATTATACACCTAGTACAGGCTTTAAGGGAGGCTACAAGACTGGCATGATTGATAGAAGCAAATCAAGATGCTATAACTGGAATGAGTTAGGGCATTTCGCCACTGAATGCCGGAAGCCTCGTCAAGCAAGAGACATGAAAGATGTCTATGGAAAGAAGGATTCTTATGATGAGTTGAAGAAGGAGAATGCCAAGCTTAAACAGCAGTTGGAGGCATTCTCTGGAAAGCAGAAAGGGAAGGCTTACATAGCAGAGGGAAAGCACTGGGATGATACTGATTCGGATGAAGAGGAGGAATATGTAAATGTTGCTCTAATGGCTGACTCTTCAGAGGAATCACCTCAATCATCTCAGGTACCTATCTTAACTACAATTGATATGTCTAATTCTGAGTACAAGAAAACTGTGCAAGATCTTAGTGTAGAATTGTTTAATGTACACACAAGCATGCTAGCATCTGAAATGGAAAATGCTAAACTAGTTCTTAAGATTAAAAAGCTAGAATCTAAAAATGAAGAACTAGAGCTTGTAGCTGTAACATTAGAAGATCTTAAGCAAAAGAATGCGTACTTAGAGAACAAGGTCAAGTGTAATGATGAGATAGAGACTATCCTCAGGAAGCAGGTTTCAGATCTAGATTTGAAGCTGAATGCTTTTAAGAATTCCGCTCTAGTGGCTAAGGAAATCATTGATACTCAGGCCGTAGAGAATAAAACTGCTATAGGATTTGACTATAACAAGAAAGCTGGTAAGAAGATTTTGGAATTCCCTGTGACACCTTCAGTTGTCAAAAGGAATACTCCACATGTTCTTAAGAATGTTGATTGTCCAGTTTTTGTTAAGCCGTTTCCACCTCTCTTTTATGAGGATGATCTTTTCATAGCACAAGAATTGCTTGAGGAGGATTTATTGAAGGAAAAAGAGGTAAAGACTAAGTTACCTAGGAAATCAGTAAAGAATGTTTTACCTAAACCTGATTTACCTAAAACTGAAGTAGGTTCCTTAGCTAGTAATGTTAAAAAGAACAGGAATGGGAGGAAGAAGTTTGATAATCAGGAATTGGTTCCATCTTCTCCCATTGCATCTAGGAAGTTGTGTTCTATTTGTAATTCTGCTGGACACCTTACACATGCATGTAAAAAGGTTAAAGTAGAAACTGCTAATGCTTCTGAAATGCATAACATGTCTGACATGCCTGATAATCATGAACCCTGTGGAAAGAAAGAGTGTTTGCTATGTAAGTACAACATCATGCATGCTTATTTTAAGTTGATGTCTGATAGTAGCAATAGCTCTAGTAATGTTAAATCCACAGATACTATGAATATCAAACTGGGTAAGACTAAATTGAATGTTACTCCTGTTAAATCATCTAAACCTTCAGGACCCAAACAATTTTGGGTACCAAAGTCCGCTTAATCAATCTGTGATTGCAGGGTAAGGTTAAAATCTCAAAGGTTGTGTGGATTCTGGATAGTGGTTGTTCTAGACACATGACAGGTGAAGAGTCCCTGCTTACAGAGGTGGTTAAGAAGACTGGCCCGATTGTAACCTTTGGAGATGACAGCAAAGGATTCACTACGGGATATGGTAAATTGAAAGTTGGAAATGTCATCATTGAAAACATCTCTCTTATTGAAGGATTAAAGCACAATCTACTAAGTATCAGTCAATTCTGTGATAAAGGCTACAATGTAGATTTCAGAAAGGACAAGTGCTTGATCACCAACAGGAAGGATGAGAAGCTTACTCTACTGGGAGTGAGAAAAGGAAATTTGTTTATAGCTGACT
Source organism: Heracleum sosnowskyi (assembly GCA_030848705.1). Lineage (NCBI taxonomy): Eukaryota > Viridiplantae > Streptophyta > Magnoliopsida > Apiales > Apiaceae > Heracleum > Heracleum sosnowskyi. The sequence continues at coordinate 71,927,493 of CM061241.1, read as the reverse complement.
TAAGTTCTACCAGTGAAGGAGAAGTTACATGTTTCTATGCAAAGGCATCTTCAGAACAAAGTTGGCTATGGCACAAGAAGCTCTCACATCTGAACTTCAAAACTATGAACTCTTTGGTAAAGAGAGAGTTAGTGAGAGGGTTGCCCCTGATGGAATTCAATCAGGAGGGACTATGTGAAGCATGTGAAAAGGGGAAGTCGAAGAAAGCATCACATGGAAGCAAAGGAATGACAAGCATTACTGAACCATTACAGTTGATTCATATGGATTTATTTGGTCCAGTTAATGTTATGTCACTTTCAAGAAACAGATATGCATTGGTGATGGTGGACGACTACTCCAAGTACACGTGGGTGTTGTTCATACAAACAAAGGATGAAGCAACACAACTAATCATTGATCACATCAAGAAGATAGAAGTGGAAGCCAAGCTACCTGTGCGGACAATCAGATCAGACAGTGGAACTGAATTCAAGAATGCAGTTCTAAATGATTTCTGCTCAGAGAAAGGAATATCAAGACAGTTTTCAGCACCAAGAACTCCTCAACAGAATAGAGTAGTGGAAAGGAAGAACAGGACCTTGGTTGAAGCAGCAAGGACCATGTTGAGTGAATCAAAACTTCCCACTTACTTTTGGGCTGAAGCAGTGAATACAGCTTGCTACACTCAGAATCGAACCCTGATCAACAAAGATCATGAAAAGACTCCATATGAGTTAATGGCCAACAAGAAGCCAACACTGAAGTACTTTCATGTGTTTGGTGCAAAGTGCTTTGTACTTAAAGATGGAGAACATCTTGGCAAGTTTGATGCCAAAGCAGATGAAGGCATTTTTCTGGGCTATTCTCTGGAATCTAAGGCTTTCAGGGTATATGTGATTGAAGATAAGAAGGTGTTGGAAAGCTTTAATGTAACATTTGACGACACTAAAAGACCAGGCCTGCAAACTGGAGAGAACTCTGAATCCTTGGTATTTGAAAATCTATCACGAGATCTCTCTGACAATGAAGAAGTACCTGAAGTTGTTACAGTCATTAATGATAATCATAATGATAATGATTCTGGACCAAGTGGTGACCAAAGTGGAAATCCTCAACATACAGGATCCACTAGTCAGTCTTCAGAATCAACAGATCAAACCGTCAACAACTCAGGGGGAGCAGGAGAAGGATCAACTAGTCACACTCCACAACATCTAGAACAAGGAGAATCATCAAGATCGCATCTGCCAAGACAAAGGGTATGGAATAGAGATCATCCCTTTCACTTGATCATTGGTGATCCGGACACAGGAGTGAGAACTAGGAGAACATCACAAAATGAATGTCACTATTCTGGGTTTCTTTCAGAAACAGAACCTAAGAAAGTTGAAGATGCTCTAGATGATCCAGATTGGGTGATTGCTATGCAAGAAGAACTCAATCAGTTTGAAAGGCAGAAAGTTTGGAAGCTGGTACCCAGGCCTAAGGGAAAATCTGTTATTGGAACACGATGGGTATTCAGAAATAAGTTGGACGAAGATGGCATTGTAACGAGAAACAAAGCCAGACTGGTTGCTAAAGGTTACTCTCAAGAAGAGGGTATAGATTATGATGAAACCTATGCACCAGTAGCAAGACTTGAGGCCATCAGAATGTTTCTGGCATTTGCTGCACATTCCAATTACAAGGTATATCAAATGGATGTGAAGAGTGCTTTTCTGAACGGGGAGTTAGAAGAAGAAGTGTATGTGGAACAACCTCCAGGTTTTGAGGATTCAAAACTGGCAGACTTTGTGTACTTTCTATTCAAAGCTCTCTATGGACTCAAACAAGCTCCAAGGACATGGTATGACACTCTCTCTGAATTCTTACTTGAAAATGATTTTACAAGAGGTGTTGTAGACAAAACTCTCTTTGTCAAAAAGCATAAAAATGATTTGATATTGGTGCAAGTATATGTTGATGACATAATATTTGGTTCTACTAATGATGATCTATGCAAGAGATTTGCTAAATTAATGCAGAGTCGTTATGAAATGAGCATGATGGGTGAATTGTCATTCTTTCTTGGATTGCAAGTATACCAGAAACAAGATGGTATATTCATTTGTCAGTCTAAGTACATCAAGGATCTTCTTAAGAAGTATCAAATGGAAGACTCATCTACAGCAAAGACTCATATGCCAACTGCCACTAAGCTTGATAAGGATGAAACTGGTAAGAAGGTTGACATCACAGGCTACAGAGGTATGATAGGCTCATTACTTTATCTCACTGCAAGTAGACCAGATATAATGTTTGCAACATGCTTGTGTGCTAGATTTCAGTCTGATCCTAAAGAATCTCATCTAATAGCTGTTAAGCGAATATTTAGATATCTTAAGGGGACCCCAAATCTTGGAATTTGGTACCCTAAAGATATAGGATTTGATCTTATTGGATACACAGACTCTGATTTTGCAGGTTGTAAGATTGATCGGAAGAGTACTTCAGGAAGCTGTCAGTTTCTTGGAAGAAGATTGGTTTCCTGGCATAGCAAGAAGCAGCATTCAGTGTCCACATCAACAGCTGAGGCTGAATACATTGTTGCTGGTAGCTGTTGTGCTCAGATATTGTGGATGAGAAACCAACTCCGTGACTATGGACTTCTGTTGACAAAGATTCCTATATTTTGCGACAACACAAGTGCCATAGCAATCTCAAACAACCCAGTGCAACACTCGAGGACAAAGCACATCGACATCAGGTATCATTTTATCCGAGAGCATGTCATGAATGGAACTGTGGAGTTACACTTTGTACCCACAGAGGATCAAATTGCAGACATCTTTACTAAACCGCTTGATGAATCCACTTTCAATAAGCTGGTTGGTGAACTTGGGATGTTAAATCTTTCTAATTGATTTTGATTAGAAGTCAGTAACTGCAAAGAGTCCTGGTGAATACATGAGTTTAAGAATTGCTACATCCTTAGGACTCGTGAATTTATTTTCTGGAGCAATTCTCGTAATTAGGATTATTATACTAATTTTATGTCATAATTATGAATGATATATCTTCTGGCATTTAATTGGTTATTAATTCTAAAAATTATTTAAGTGCTAATATTTGTTCTAAATATTTAAGCATTTATTTAATTTGAATTAATTTGCTTTGTTTTTAACATTGTAGATTAATGCAGCATAATTGATTAGATTTCAATTGGTTAATATCACTCAATGATATTTAATTGATTTTATTCTAAGAAAATTGTGAATTTTCTGTTAAGAATTGATTTTGGTAAATTTGAAATAATTTATTAGAATTTAAACTTGACAGGAAATAAAACAGTCTGATTTTTTAAAACATGAACAGGTTTTAAAAATAAAGACAGAAGCAAAAATATCGAATTTAGGAAATTCGATGGTTTTTCAAGTACATAGACACTACGTCAAATTTTGGCTTCCGTCACATCAAATATGTGTGGCTAAGCACTTTACGTCACGTTTTAATTTTTCAGCAAAGTGTCACCTAAGGTCGGATCATTTTACGCCCCCTACGGCCACACCCCAGCTGTGTGGCTGTAACTCAAAACAGAGTGATTAAAGCATACCACCCCTTGGGTCTGACAGCCCCTATTTTAAGCTCAAAAGTGTGACTAAATACCAGCTTGCAGCCACAGGATGCATCGTGGCTAAAGAGAATTAATAACGTGGCTAAACACCAACATTCATCAAAGGCTTAGTTTTGGTCGCATTATTTATTGGTAAATCGTGGCAAAAAACTTGGGTATGGCCACATTTTATAATTTTTGTGTGGTCGTTTCTATGTTTTATATACTATTAAACACCTGCTTTTAGTCACTAATAATTGTAGTGACTATAGTTCTGGCTAAAACCTATTTTTATAGAATTTTTGTAATATATAGTGTGGCTAAAGGATAGTAATAGCCACACACACTTAACTAAATTATACAGAGTTTTATTTGTATTATAAATGATCAATAATAAATAATAATACCAAAATTGAAACACAATGCTATATATTCTAAAATTCAAACACTTAGCCATGCATAATCCATCACCAAACTAAATAGCAACATAATTAATGTAATAGCTAAGACCAATCCATACATAATCCATCACCAAACTAAAACCACAATTTCAATTAGAACAAAAGTATGATCAACTAGCTAGAAATGAAGGATGCTTTGAATTTGATTGAAATTTATTGGCTTTTTTCTTGGCTTCTTCATGTGCCTTTTTAGAAGACTCCAACGTTATAACTTCAACTTGCTTATGCTTCTGAATTTTACTTGAGATTGTTGATTCCTCTGATTGTCTCTATTGGCGGCATCAGTGATATCTTGTGTTGGGATTAATCTCCAAGAAGGAATTACTAGGGCAAGCTGGGCAAGAACACTTCTCACCATTTGATTTGGTGTTATGGCATCTGCAACCTAGATATTTAGCCAACAAAATCATGTTAAATTATGTACATAATGTACTGATCACTCAAATAATCAGGCATTACAAGCATTTACCATTGCTTGATAGAAACAAGAATCCATCTATGTGTTCTATCGCTTCTGATATATCGAAGAGATAAAAGGATTATATTTCATCTTCAGCAGCCTCGAAACAGAGACATATACACAACAAAACAGATTATTACACATATATGAAAACACACAAATAATGATAATAAATTATTAGACTATGTGCTTGTCGTATAGTACATACACAGGTGACCAATCTTACACTCTACAGAGGGACTACTGCCAACTGCCAGCTTAAAATCAACTAAGTTTCTTACACATAGTACGGGGACTATAGCTCCAAATATATCTATACCTCAGATAAAATTGGAGTCATGAAATTAGTCATCATCTCAATGAAATGAAGAAATGGATTGCATAGTATTCAACTGTATTCAGGGAAATAACAAAAAAGTCCGAGGAAAGATCACAGAATACTAACACGATATCAAGCCCAAACACATTTTCCCCCCAATACAACCACAATAACATCAACCACTACACTGAACAACAACTAATTCAACAATCATATATAACAAACAAATCGGCTCAATATCGTATATAATTATAACTTATCACCACAAAAGCATAAATCAATCATACATACATACAATACAATCAAATTTTGAACAAAACATTATCGAAATATTCGAAAACAAAACAATATCGAAACAATCGAAAATGAAACAACATCTCATACCTGCCGACAACAGTAACCAGTAAACAGCGATTGAGAGAGCTTGGGATTTGCTCGATGTATGTGTTCCCTACTTTTGTCACAAACAGAAATTGATAATCAAGATAATGAAAGCACCTTTATGTTTGTGACAAAAACACGAACACCTACATCTACCAAAATCAACTGACCAACAAACAGATCGGGGCCGGGACTATCTAGCAAAATCAATTTGTATGTGTGTGTTTGATTTGAACTTGAGCCGTGAACATACTGAAATCGAGCTAAGAGCCGTGAACATATGTGTGTGCTGAAAAAGAAGGGGGAAAATGGGGAAATGAAATACTGGGTAGGGAGGGAAGTGAATTATTGGGTACATAGGAGGGAAAGAGGAAGCGGGAAATGAAATATCGTTTAGATTTAGATTTTTATTTAAAGTCGTACAAGATATATTTAAAGTCGTACAAGATAAATTTAAAGTCGTACAAGATAAATTTAGATTTTTTTTTTAAAATTTTGCATAGCACTAATATAAGTAGTTGTTCACATCCGTACGGTTGGATCGTCCAAAAATTAATTAAAAAAATTGTTTGTTAAGTGGGCGGTAGTCTCGTTTCTTGAAGTAGTACTTTCACTTGATTTTTGTTATAAAGTCGTACAAGATAAATTTCGATTTTTTTTAAAAAAAAATTCATATCACTAATATAAGTAGTTGTTCACATCCGTACGGTTGGATCGTCCAAAAATTAATTTAAAAAAATAGTTTGTTAAGTGGGTGGTAGTCTCGTTTCTCGAAGTAGTACTTTCACTTGATTTTTGTTATAAAGTCGTACAAGATAAATTTAGATTTTTTTTTAAAATTTTGCATATCACTGATATAAGTAGTTGTTCACATCCGTACGGTTGGATCGTCCAAAAATAAATTTAAAAAAATAGTTTGTTAAGTGGGTGGTACTCTCGTTTCTCGAAGTAGTACTTTCACTTGATTTTTGTTATAAAGTCGTACAAGATAAATTTAGATTTTTTTGTAAAATTTTGCATATAACTGATATAAGTAGTTGTTCACATCCGTACGGTTGGATCGTCCAAAAATAAATTTAAAAAAATAGTTTGTTAAGTGGGTGGTACTCTCGTTTCTCGAAGTAGTACTTTCACTTGATTTTTGTTATAAAGTCGTACAAGATAAATTTAGATTTTTTTAAAAATTTTGCAAATTACTAATATAAGTAGTTGTTCATATCCGTACGGTTGGATCACCCAAAAATTAATTTAAAAAAATAGTTTGTTAAGTGGGTAGTAGTCTCGTTTCTCGAAATAGTACTTTCACTTGATTTTTATTATAAAGTCGTACAAGATAAATTTAGATTTTTTTTTAAATTTTGCATATGTCTTCTAAATATTCCAAAATGATTTAAAAAAATTAGATGAATTAAATTTGGAGTTTTGGTATTTTAAAATGATTTTTGAAAATTAATTTTCATTTTGAGGTAAAACTTGTAAAAATCATAATAAATTCATTTTTGATCCCAAAATTATTTTAAAAATATGGGAATGAAGCTAATTTTGTGATCTTGTTTTTTTAATTAAAATTTTGATTTTAGAAATTATCTTCTATTTAAACTTCAGATTAATAAGTGATTAAATTTGATTTTCAGCAAAGTAGTATAATAAATTAGTAAAGTAGAGGGTACATATGGTTATGTTTTAACCCTAATTCATTGCTACACACAGCAGTAGCCACACTCTCTTCTATTTTGCCGCCTAAAACAAGAACCCCAATCATATCCTTTTTTTCCCTCTTATACAACAACAATTGGTTCTAGATTTGATTGAAATACCCAAGATTAACAAAGCCCCTTTCTGGAGAAGATGAGCGGAGGCACTGTTCAGTTCAATTGGCATGACACAACGCCTTTATGTCTTAACCCTAGGTTTTCACCCCTCTCTGGCGAAGATGATGTCCGGCAATTAGTACCTGTATGTCTCCTCTCTCTCTCTCTCTCTCACTCTCTCTCTCTGGCTAAATCTATTAAGTCTTGCGTCTATTGGAAATCTAAGTTAATATGATTAACTTAGTTAATGAATGTTTATTTTCTGGAGACTTTAATTTTAGTTTTAATTGATTAACTGACTTTGAGAATATGTTTATTGAAATATTTTGACTAAAACTGTTCGTATTAATCTAAGAGAGTTTATTGCGTCTATTGGGAATCTAAGAGACTACAACTGCATGCAATTATGACATTGATCTCAGTTAATATGAGCGTTGTTTCATATGCCTTACACTCTTCTATTTAAACCATCCCTAGTTAATCCCCTTTCTCATCCTCTCAAACATTCTTAATTGTTATCAAACCCCCCGTCTATCAAATGGCCTTCAACGCTCTCACCATACGTATTGCCAATATAGTGTTCAATTACGAAAACTTCACGATCGTAGTGGAAGGTGCAAGCTTTCCAGTGGACGCTGTTCCAAAGAACATCAGCTCTGAGTTCTCCTATGATCAGCAAATCGAGTGGATGTTTCTGCTGATGCACTTCGATCTAGAGAAGGAGAGGAGGGAGGTGGAGCGTCTCCGGGCCCTGGAGTTGCGTGAGAGGATCATTGGACTGGCTGTCACCATATCCAGGATTTACAAGAGGAGGAGGGAGACTGGTTCTTAGAATTTTGTTATTATTTCTTTGTAATTTTTTTTTTGCAATGTTATGCAAGTGTTATGACGTAAGGAGATAGTTGTTATCATGACAGTGTGGAAGTATTTTTATTTTTATCATAACAATTGTTATTTATAGTGTTATGTATGAGTTCTTTTTGTCTTTTTCTATTTTTCAAGAAGGAATAGCTAGGTAAATCTGCATATAAGGTAATTTTTGTAGTAATTGTCATCCCTAATACTCTCTTGTTTGACATGGTCATTGTTCATTATTGGTAGCTTAGATGCATTTGATTTGCAGAAAGAAACATGGTGTATGACGTGCTTAGAGTTTCATTGTTTATTGATCATTAGCTTGTAAGTATGCAGTTGTAGACCTGTAAAAGATGTGTACTTGATGAATGTTCTACAGATTGACTTGCATGATGGTTAAATCTGATTTATGTTTACTCACATATTGAGGTATTTGTTAATGTTACATCAATGTTGACAATCTTCACTGATTTTGACCAAGGGAGATCTCAGCAACATGTAGAGAATACTTGTAATATCAGCAATACTAATACTGGTTTGGGTGCTCCTCAACATGTAGAGAATACTGGTTTCAAGGTTAGTGTATAGTCTGTGATTTATAAGTATAATTGCTTATTCTTTTTCATATTTTGGGTTGATTTTCATAATGATTTCACTTGCCAGTCCTCGACGTAGGTGGAGCTCACAGAAGCTGAAACAGAGTATGTAGTCAATGCCGTGAAACAGAGTATCCGTGCCTTACACTAGTAAATTTGTTTAATATCTTGATCTGCATATTGCTAGGTTTCTGTTATTGTGAATGCTTCTGAAGTTGAGGAATTTTCAAAAGTAGCTATCAAACCTGTACGTTCTCTAGCTTCATAGGAATTTAAAGTTTCTTTTATATATGCCTTTAAAATTTTATATAAGAGTGAGCTCGTGCGTTATATAGGGGTGTTGAAAAGGATAATGTAGCAAGAGGAAAGAGCTTCGTGCAGACTTGTTGATGTCATATTGTGGAAAGATGGATATTTCAAGGAACCGACCATTCTGATTGTACATGGAACCTTGTACTGTTGTACATATTAAATCTATGTTGTATTGTAATGGTAATACATCTGTTCCAACCCAAATAAAGATGTTAATTTGGCTCGGAAGCACCTCCCAGTTTTGACTCCTCATGTTTTGAATAAACCAAGACGTTCTTATGAATATATTTGCTTGAAAATAGTTTGTTACTTTCGACAGATAGTTGGAATATGGAATTTGAATGTTATATTATTATTGCATATATATTCAAATAGTAATAAAATATTCAAATTTCTAACAAGGATATCAGTCGTTGTCACCTGTTTTCGAAACTTTTTAGTCACACAATAATATAGTCACTAGTTTTTAGCTTCCTTAAGCGAACAAAGCTCTGACATATATGCAGAAAACTCTACTTTTTAGTCACATATAAAATGTAGTGACCATAGGTTATTTCCCATTTAGCCACATCACCGAAAACAACTGTGGTTGTTTCGTAACATTTAGACACAGCAAAGAAGCGTCGCTAGTTATTGTCACACTTCTATCTCTCAAGTATGACTATAAATTTTGGAATTGGTCAAAGTCAAAAAAAACCATGCTGTTATTGTCACATTTTTTTGAAGTTGTGACTAAATCTTCCAAAAAATGTGTCTTCGGTCACTCGAAAAACAATTGTGTGGCTAAAACTTGGGACGATGATCTTTAGCCACTCGTTTTTTCCAAAGTGTCACAGCCCTTACTGTACAAAAGAGTGACGAAAGCCCAAATTTGACGTAGTGAGATAAATCTATCGAAGTTAATTTTCGATAGTTTTTGAAAAGGAAAAGAAAAACTATCGAAAACAATTCTCGATAGTTTTTGAGTTTAATTTAAAATGTATCGAAGTGGATTTACTTTATTCAATATTTAAATCCTCGATAGATTTTGAAAAATTAAGAAAAATATCGAAGTGAACTTAATTACTTAATATTAAAGTTCTCGATAGTTTTTCCAAAAGCATTTGTTCGATAGTTTTTCAGATTTTCAAAGAAAAACACTTCGATAGTTTTCTGATAAACCTTTTAAAATTCTGAGTTTCAAAAAGTTCGATAGTTTTTCAAAAACTATCGAATTCCAGTTGACAGGTTTACCCCTTGCAGAAAAATATCGATAGTACATTAAAATCTATCGAAACCTGAAAGGACGATTTTACCCCTGTCAGTTTCAAACGTATATATCACTGCCTTAGTTCTTTTTCAGTTTCACTTTTACAGATCTGAGAAAAACTTACGCTTTTATATACTTACAGAGAGATAGATACACAAACAAGAACACCATTCGATAGTTTCTTCATTTTTTAACCGAGAAAACCTTGAAAACTTACTGTTTCTCACTGTTGAATTTATTTTAACCGTGAAACACTTGTTTTGTGTTGGTTTTAGAACATACTGTTGAAGAATACATCGAAATAAAGTTGTGAACCTCACATAAATTGTTAACAAGTACAATTCTTAGAAGTTGATTGTTTTTAAACAGTCTAGTTTTCTGATCTAATTGACTGGTTGGTGTTAACAATTAGGGTTCTAGATTTTTGCTTGGTTCGAGTTGTGTTTTCAGAAAAGGGGTAATTTTTGTTTTAAGGGTAATTTTTTTTTTGGTTTGATTAATTAGGGATAATTAATTAAATTCAAGTGGAATTTTAGTTTTGGTTTAAAATTTATTTTCTGGAAATTTGAAACATAATGGCTGGAGAATTTATCGTAACCAAAACTAATCATGTCTCGTTCCAAAACTTGCAAACCATTACGAATCCTCAAATTCGTGCATGGGCAGAGTTTTTGAATATACGTTCATTAGTGGCATACGCTGTAAGTACTCCCGTAGTCCTTTGTATCGATCAACTGACTGCGTTGTACACATCCGCCACGGATACAAGTGAGAATAATGTGAGATCCTTTAGTTTTGTTGTGCCAGGGGGCAGAACAATAAGGGTGACGGAACATGACTTTAACAGAATACTTCATTTTCCTACAGAAAATCTTGTTCCGGATCCCACAACTGAGGAAATACATGCTTTCTTCACTCTTATCAGAAGTCAACAACCTAACTTCTTGGTGGGAGAGTTTCTAAAGCATTACCTGCCAAAGCCATGGAATTTTTTCTTTCATACCCTGATACATGTTTTTACTGCCAAGATAACAAATCTGCATGGCATTCCCTTATTCCTTCAAAAGATAGGGTTTGCCATTGCGAACAATAGGCATATTAACATAGGACGGATAGTGATTGATCAAGTAATTCTGTGCATGGGACCACTGGATGAAAGAACAGGCATAAATGAAGATGTGCTCTGTTTCTATCCTAGGTTCCTACAGCTAATTCTCAATGATATCTTAACAGATGATGAACGAGAGATCTTTGAAGGTGAAGCCAACCAGGAGTGCATGAGAATGAAGAGCAATGCCATAACCGCTCTCATTAGGAAGGACAACTATCTTCCAGGGGTACCCACTGTTCTCACTGAATATCTAAGAACGGTGCCCCTACCACTTCTACCCCCAGGGGAACAGGTAAATCAAGGTAATATTCCACAACCTGAACCTGTAATGGCACCTGTACCAATGGATGTTGATCCAGAGCCCTCAGTGGCCATTCCTGACCAGGAGGTTGCAAACCCACAACCTCTAACCACGGTCGAAGAGCCTTTGGAAGAGCCAAATGAAAACATAAACGAACCTCCTTCCCCTACTATACCCATTAAAGAACCATCCATGAGTGTAGAGGGAGATAGTGCCAAAGCAGCACCACATAAGGAGATACACCCTTCAACAGCAGCTCTGCCTTCCTCTAAAAGGAGAAGAACAGAAACTGAGGCAACTGCTGATACTTCATTTCTCTCATTCAAAGAGCCCTTTACTGATTTTTCTGATGCTGATTGGGCTGCGCTAACGAAAGCAATATCTGAACCAATAGCTCAATCAAGTAAGGAAGAATTGACGGAAGCAACTGGTGTTCCGACCATATTACGGTCAGGTTCACTGGTTGAAGGTTCTCAGAACCAAGGGTCTTCACAGACGTCGAGAGAAGGCTTTGACCTAAATGCACAATCTAAAAGGTCATTGTCTACCTCCCCAGATGGAACATATCTGGATCCTGCGGGTAAAGGGTCTGGCGTAGGTGCAGATCGGCAACTCGTTGACAGTGAATCAATTACTATTGAGGAGTCAACTGAGGTGAAGTCTTTACAGACTCACGGGGAAGATTCGGGATCTCTGCTGTTAAAAGAGCCTGTTTCTAACCCCCTAGAGATTCAAACTCTAGATCCTTCAAAGGATATATCATCTAAGGATGATCAGCAACTTGGTTTATCCAAGGACGGGGACTTGCGAAGCCCCATTGCACCACCGGTGACCTCCTTAAGGATGGCTACGGTGATCTCTTCTGCAGGTACAATCAGCACAAAGGATTTGAGTGAAACAAAAACACTTACACCTGGCCTGAGTGGGAAAGGAAAAATGATTCAAACACCGACAGAAACGTTGAGTGTACACCCAGAGCCAAATGTGAGGAGTGACACCCTAACCCTACCTAATATTAATGATCTGCTGCTACCAACAGAAAGAGAGCTACAAGTTCAATCTTCCCTCAAGGAGATGACAGTTCGGGACAAAGAAGGAAATCCACTTTTCAAGGTTCCACTGCGACCTTCCTTTGACCAAGGGATCTCCTCCAGTCAAGACAATGTTTCTTTAAAGTCTATTCAAGAGAAAGTTGACTTGGCTGCAGCTGATTCCAGAAGAACATTCAGGGTCATTGGCAGTGCATCTGGCACTATAACAGGTACGAAGCAGGCAGTGGACTCCTTAAAGAAGGAAGCTATGGAAGAACTAGTCGAGCTGAGGATGGACGTCAGGGAGCTTAAAGATGGATTCATGAATGAAGTAACTGCACTGTCTCAAGGACATGAAGCTTTGAAAGAAGACGTTCTGGTTATCCGGGATGGTCAAGCGCGGGTAAAAGATGCAATGGATTCCCTTTCACGAGTGGAGTCTAAGCTAAACAAGAGGCTGGATCACATGGAAAAGACTACCAACTCAAGATTGGAGAACATTGACCTGTCGCTAGCTTCTATAAATGAGTTTAATAAGCAGCTTATGGATTTCTTGGAGAATCAAGGTGACGGAGTACAGTCTATATGGAGTATGCTAAAGAACCAACAATCTGGACAACCTGGTTCTTCATATCAGCAACCTGATCCTTCTAATTTCTTTTATGCTGAGGATGCTTTTATCGAGGATTCCTCAACTAAGGGGGAGAAAGTTGGAGAGGGGGTGAAGGATAAATGGGGAGTTTGGGAGACTGTTGAGGCTATTCCAATCAGATAGTACTGGATTGAGGAGCTTGTAGAGGAAGCCAAGGAAAGTGAAGAGGAATTTGAGGTCATGCATGAGCAACCTATTCAAGAGGAGCATGAGCCATATTATTCGGAGCGAATAGAACATCTATCTTGGATGATGATATGGAAGAAGCAAATTCTCTATCACAGGAAGAAGAAGCTGCCTTGGAAGCAATAAGAGCTCAGAGAGCTGCAATAGATGCCAGGCAAGCTGAGAAGGAGAAACAGCAAGCAATTCTGAGAAGTGAAAAGCTAAAGAGAATGAAGGTGTATAATGAAGTGAGGAAGAAGAAGATGATGGATCTGGCAAAGAAAGATGGTACTGAATGGGAAATGGCTTATAAAACCTTTTGTGGAGTTGAAGACGGATTACAAGTCAACGACAATGCAGAGGTGGAAGTCATTATTCAGGACATCAGAAGTGCTAATCTTGAAGATCAGACTTACTTTAAAGCACTGAGAAGCTCTATAATCTGTCTGAATGCTGGGGTTAAAGCAAATGGTGCCTGGAGCTTATTAATCAGTTTTCTGGAGAAAGGTACATTTGTGATTTCTACTAAGTTTTTAGAACAGAGGACATATACAGAATTACAGGCTATACTCATCAAGATCCAAAGAACCACAAGGCTAAATGAACTGCTCCGTGAGCATGTTAAGGAGATCGTGATGAAAGTCAGTCCAGAGATTACTGAAGATCCTCCAATGGTTAGATTCATGACGAATGACTTGTTCAGAATCTGCTATTTGGCTGAGGACAAACTGAGGGACTACCCAAGCAACTATCTAATCTCAGTTGAGAAGTATCTTAGATCCACTGGATTCTCATCAACGGAGAAGGACAAAGCAGCAGACACTCTTAGAAGATTTCTAATGGAGAATGTTCCTTACTATAGGAAAAGAGTGGAAAGAGGATTAGAAGTGCATACCAGACTGCCAAACATGCCAAAGCTGAACAAGAAAGATGTTAACATTGCATGGTTATGGGCTGGAGTGGGTCAAGAGGTTGAATATATTGGAAGACACATCCAAGGAGCAATCCTTAAACCTGGAGAACCACTGCACTATCTATCAGTGATTGATTATCAAGCTGCTAACTCCGATCCAATGATTGAAGAAGGTGAGATTGGAATGGACTGAATGTTGAAGCAAAGAACAGCTCAGACTAGAGGAGCAACTTCATTGTATAAAGTTTAATTGTTTTTTGATTTATGAAATCTGGAAATGTATATATATCTGATCCAGAATGCATTGATATTATTACGCTGTCTTACTTTAAGTAGTTTAATGTTTCCTTAGTTAGTTGAGTTATCCTCGAAGTATTTGCTTGTCGAACTCTATCCAATCAAATAGGGGGAGATTGTAAAGCATAATGTAACATAAGATGTAAAAGAGATAACTACAACTCAACAAAGGACAAGACAGACAATAATATTAACAGAAGCACAGGAATCCAGAATCAAAGAAGAAAAGGTAAACACAAAAAATCAAAATACGTTATGTATTCTTGAAGTCCGTAAACAGGTCACGGAAAGAAGTTCATGAAAATGTTCAAGCCTCAGTGACAGCAAAAGAAACAAGACTTTCAAGGCGACAGAAGTATGTGAATGATTTAGGGTTAAGTACCACGGGATTCCAGTGATTTAAACGAAGCAACCAGAAAGACAAAGGACTTATCAGCAGCACTATATTGAAGACATAAAATAAGAATTGATCAAGTGTTATTCATCTGTGAACCAGACCAGTTGCACGAGTTGACGGCACTAAGAAGATCAAGCTGTTTTATCGTCTCAGAACAAATTGATACAGTCCATTACTTAAACACCCGGGAGCTCAGGAGTTATTACTAAAGGACAAAAGACAAGTAAATCAATTCGATAGTTTTTCTTTTAAGAAAACTATCGAATGAGAGTTTAAGGTGATTGAATTAAAAACAAATAAATCAATTTAGCATTCGATAGTTTTGTTTTAAAAACTATCGAATGGTAAAATGATTTGTTTCATTCGATGGTTTCTTAAACCATTCGATGGTTTTTTAATTGGGAGCAGGTGGAAAGTAATACTTGTTTTTCAAGTTGAAGAAGATCCAACGGCCAGGATTGTTTCTACAAGTTTGGTTCGATGGTTTTTCAAACCAAAGTCTGCAGTTAATACAGAGTGAAGAATGTGTCTTCTTCAGTTAAGGATTCTAACACAGAGACATTACTGAGAGAGAGAAGAGCCGGAGAAAATTATCAGAGAAATTAATAGTGCTCAGAACTTGATCATTGTTTTGTATTTGTGTAACCTTAAACTCATTGACGCTAATCTACGGATTAGAAATTGTAGCACCCCTCGAGGTTTATATTTATAAAAAGATATATTCCCCGAAACTTGATTTGGTTTGGTGTGTTTGATTTCGTTATAGAACTGAAAGATTAATCCGTGAACGAAATTAAATTATTTGTGAGTATCGTATTCAACCCCCCCTTCTACGATACTTTGGACCTAACACTATCATAGCCACTCTGTCCTCTAAGTCCGGGACTTTCAAAGCCTCTCGAGTGAATCGATTGATGTAGTCCCTTAGGGCTTCATTCTTTCCTTGTTGGATTGCCATGAGTGACGCAGAGCTTTTCTCATGCACCGTTCCACTAACGAACTGATTGATAAAAGCTTTGCTTAGTTCGTTGAAAGACCCAATTGAGTTGGGAGGAAGACGGCTATACCAGCGTTGGGCCATGCCTGCTAAGGTTTGTCGAAACGCCCTACACTTGACCGCATCGTTGGTTGGCTGCAACAGCAGTGCATTGGAGAAGGTCCTTACATGATTTGCGGGATCTCACGTTCCATCATAGGCTTTGATCGAAGGCATCTTGAATTTTCTGGATATAGTCGTTTTCATGATGTCTTGAGTAAACGACGATGTAGGATCATTAGGATCTCCTAGGGGCAACAGAATACTAGGATCACCCCTTGGGGCTTCGGCCCTCTTGGTTCTTCTTGCCGGTGGATCCAAGTTGATTATCGGGATCCCTTCAGTCGTTCGGCCTCAAGATTGAGCGGCCTCCTCCTCAGCAAGGAGTTTCTTGAGTCTTGCAGTCTCTGCCTCATGGGCTGCAATTTTCTCCTTAATAGTTTGGGGTTGATCCCGATTTGTCTGGGAAGAAAGTCTCCTTCTTGGGGCGACATCCTCCCCAGTTGTATAACCCTCATCCTCGGTGTACGGGCCCGAGTAATCTTGAACAAAAGGGGTCTGGCGAGCTTGGGGTCCTAGACCTTGAATATAAGGGGGCACATATGCCTCATGTTAGATTGGATTAGTTCCACTACCGCCCGCCATGGGTCGAGGGGGCATGCCATAGCTTGGCATCCCCAAAGTCTGATTCGCGTATTGAGGGAGATCAGTAGTATGGAGTTGAAGGCTTCTCGGTGCATTCATGATGAGTGGAGAAGTCGAGATTGGTTGCTGGTGAACGGTCTCTTGTGGATTAGATCCATGAATGACCATCTGCAGGGGATTCGTCCCTTCAACCGAAATTGGGACTTCCGGTCCTTGAATGTTGGTGGGGATATTCGCCCCTTGAGTGCCAGTAGTCGGCGGTGGCTGATTTCCGTGAGTATCAGCCTCAGAGGTGATAGAGCGATCCTCAGGAGTTTGAGTATCCCGACCTGTTCTTCGTGTGTTTGCCATGGTTGATGTTGTCTTCCCACAGACGGCGCCAAATGTTATGGATTAAAAAACGTACTTGTGAATTTAATGCTAGGATTAATGAGCTTTCGAGCTTTAATGGCTGCACTTGTGTTTCGAGACTAAATCGGTCCTCACAAGATGCCTACGTATCTCAAATTGTTATTGAGAATCAAGCCAAAGACGTAGTTCTGATTGTAGGATCAGGGACCTTATATAGGCGTCTCTGGAGCCTAGTATTTATGGTATGTTTAGGAGACTTGGCGAATAAGTCTCCTTTTAGTTATTGGATAAACATTGTGTTGCTTGCTGAATAAGTCTTCTCCTTGTCGATAAAGGCTATGACTCATTAATTGCCTTTAATTGGGATTCTGGATCCTTCTTTGACCAATTTTCCATAATTTGGGCTCTTTTCATGAGCTGTATATTTTCCCTATTTATTAATTACAAAATTAATAAATAATCAGGGATTTGGGCATTAAATATCGAGCCTTTTCATTGGACCGTCAATTATATTTCTATAATTACTTTTCTGTCCATATCAATTATTTACTTGGCTCTTAAAAGCCTTATCTTTTCTTGTTTTAGTTGAGTTATCCTCTAGAGGTATTTGATTGTTATTGTCTAACAAACAAATAGGGGGAGATTGAAAGGCATATGTATATGCCTATTTGTAATCACAGAGGATTCTACTCAACGTAAAATAAGATGTAATAAGTAAATAATAAAAGTTATATGTCACAGGAATCTCAGAAGATAATATATGTCAAAAGAATGAAGGTTAAAGTCATCTACAGACTTGAAGTAATTCTACATTGAAAGAAGTTCAATTTATTGATCAAGCCTCAGTGAAGTATTCAATCTCAGTGGATTTATTAAAGTGACAGATATTTCAAGATGTGACAGCAAATGTGCAGGTTATAGAGTTTAAGGAAAAGGGAAAAGAAAGTGGATCATTGTTTAAAGTCAAACAGGTGAAGAACAGACATTGCAGTTAGTCACTCATGAACCAGACAGTACATTAAGTGTCAACGTTCTACAAGTGTTATTTCTTCATCTAAGTTTTAGTGGTTCAAGAATTAATTGTGGAGACAAGGAATTATATTTATTCTCTTATAAATAATTATTTCTACTAAGTAAATTATTTATTAAATTAATTCTGTAAAGAATTAATTTAATACATAATTTACTTTAATAATTACTTAAATTAGAATAGAAATGAACTAGAAAGGCTTAGTTTATTAACTAAGAAGACTAAGAAGAGAGTCATCCCGAATGTCTTCCTAAGCCAAAGACAGTCTTCTCGAAAGTCTTCCCAGACCAATGGATTGTCTTCCCGAAAGTCTTCCCAAGCCAAATGTTTGTCTTCCCGATTGTCTTCCTAATGCAAATTCTAGGAAAAGCTTTGGCGCGTGAAGAAAAAGGATGCAGTACATGTTTAAATACACATGTGTAAAACAGATAGAACACATTTACACAAGACAGAAAAGCAAGAAACATTCCATTCAAAGCATTCTGCCTTTACTTCAACTGTCCGAGCAAATATTTATCAGTGGAATTAAATCTTGAATTGTTCTTAACATTTAATCCATAAGAATAGTTCTCTTGTACTGCTTTGACAATCTAGCGGATCATAATCCCTAGAAATTATATCGAACTACTTTTTAGTATCCGATCCTTTTTATTACAAAAATAGATAAATTCATGTCGAATTTATTCTAAGTTTGTTTTATCAAGAACTTTGTAATCTGTACTCAGATTTGTAACACCCTTCAAGTTTAATAAAGTTTTATTTAACTTGAATCTTGTTTCATTTTATTCCGCATTAATTTGTTCTTAATTTGTTATATCTTCAAAAGAACAAATTCGATTAAACGGTATAGTTTGTATTCAACCCCCCTTCTACAAACTTATCGGGACCTAAAACATCTTCTTGTACTTTTTGATGTTTCTTGTGCACTTACACGAAGTGCCGGGGACATCGTGATTTGAAGTTTCATGTTGTGATTCTTGGAGTGAAAAAATATAGTCGATATACCAAGGAACAAATAATATCTTTAAATCTTTGCAAAATTTTCTAAAGTTCATTAAATGAGTTGAGTAGGTTGTGATGTAACCAAAAATATTCATTTACAAAAAGTATTCCTTTTAGCCCCTGAAGTTACCAAAAGTATTCCCTCTAGCCACTGAATTACCCGTAGATGTCCAATTAACCGTTATACTGGTACCTTTACTAAATGTCGAATGTCTATTTTTCCCATCCAATTTATACCGGTTTGAATTTTTTTAGTCGGTACCGGTATAAGGATTAATTGAACTTTAATGGGTACCTCAGGGGCTAAAAGGTACGATTTCAAAATTTTAGGGCAGATGAGTATAAATCGTCAAACTTTAAGGGTTAAAAGGTCAAAAAGCCTATTCTAATAAGGAAGCAAGGAACTGTGTATCATTAATTTGGAATAATATGACTAATTTACCATCACTTATCTTGGTATGTTTGCTAAGTATCACTTACTTTAGAAACTTAGTAACTTTATATCCGTTGGAGAACGAAAATATAAGAAAAGTTGATTTCTGAGTTTTATGAGCAACTAGCTTTATAGCCCGTGCGAGGCACGGACATGTTCTAGAATATTGTGTAACTTTCATTAATTTCAACGTATTTTATGAGTTATAGATATATTGATATGAGATAATTATAATATAGATTAAAATGTCATTTCAAAATATGAGAGTATAATTATCATTTCGCATTGAATAAATTGACTCATTGAAATTCTTAGTTCATTGAAAAATTATTGCATTCTCCACCCCACCCCAAAATCTCCCCCCCCCCCCCCCCCTCTCTCTCATGCCCCCTCCTACGGTGGTCTCTCTCTCTCTCATTCCCCTCCTACGGTGGTGGTTGCCTTCTATTTTCGATATCACTCTTCGGAGACCTTTCTCTTATCCTTCTTTTCCCTCTTTTACCGTCTCTTTGACTTTTATTTCCTTTCTCTCCTTCTCCTCCACTTTTTCTTCTCAACTTTTGTTTAGGATCTGTATTTTGATCTCTCTCTCTCTCTCTCTCTCTCTCTCTCTCTCTCTTCATGCCCCCTCCAATGGTTGTTGCCTTCTATTTTCGGTGTCACTCTCTAGAGACGCCTCTCTTATGTAATGATTTTCGGGAAGACATAATATATTCCAACACATTTACTGAAATGCATGTTATGCATTGTTTATTTAGGGTGCGTCATAATTGTTTACTCAAATGCATTCTTTGACTATTTAGTTTGTGTTTATTTAGAGTGTGTATTATGTGTTTGATGGAATGCTTGAACCAAATTTATAGGCTTTGCGCATGTAAATGCACTTGGGGTTGGTCTGCTCATTAAAGTAAATATTTGTCATGGGTTGTTGTTTGAGCTGACAGTGACAAATTGTTCTTTATCGATATTGTCGAGTTTGTGCTTTTTTTGGGGTTAATTTATTTATATTATTTGCCTCTTTCTCTCATGCCTCCTCCTACGGTGGTGGTTGCCTTCTATTTTCGGCGTCACTCTTTGGAGACCCCTCTCTTATCCTTCTTATCCCTCTTTTACTGTCTCTTTGGTTTTTCTTTCCTTTTTTCCCGTCTCCTCCACTTTTTCTTCTCAACTTTTGTTTTGGATATGTATTTTGATCGCTCTCTCTCTCGCATGCCCCCTCCTATGATGGTTGCCTTATATCTTCGGCGTCACTCTCTAGAGACCCCTATCTTATCCTTCTTATCCCTCTTTTATTGTGTTTTTGACTGTACATTGAGCCAATTTGTTCACCGTTAAAAAACAATTATACCCTTCAAAGTGTAAAATGACTTTTCAACCCTTTACTCTATTTACTTCATATTAATATCTTCGTTATTAATACATTTTAACGTGTCTAATCATTAATAACTAATATTCATTAACTATACTAATTATTTTGTACTCAATACTTGCATAATAATGAGTTAGATATAATTATATATATTAATTATCTAATCATTTAAGTATTTGTAGATAGATAAATATAATTATAAATTATTATATTTAATAATGATGGATTAATAAATATAGACGTGTTAATGATGCTTAATGAATTAGATGTAATTAATATATGCATTCATTACAAAATTATTATTATATAATAAGTAGGGGTATTTTAGTAATTTTAGACTGAATAAATTGTCTCAAGCAACCCCCTAGTTGCTCTATTATATATACAAGCCTGTAACCCGTGCGATGCACGGATGAATTTTAGTTTTTATTTTATTTTATTATCTATATTTTGATTTATATGATTTTAAAAAGTAATCAAATATAATAATATATGTATGATGTTATTCTACGTTTTTTAGCCTATAAATTGTGCGATACACGGAAGAATTTTAGTATTTTTGATTTATTATTTTAGTATTTTTTATATGATTTTTTAGTATTTTTTATCTTATTTTATTAACATTTATTTGTATTTTGATCTTAAAAATTCTTAATATGTTGTTGACGGAATAATATCTTGAACTTTTGAATGTAGCTTAGAAAAATAGATGATATAAATATTTAATAATAATATGTTGTTGACGGGATTCGAACCTTGAACCCGTGGGAGCATTTTAGATATCAAGAAAAGAATATTTTTTTAATATTACATCAAACGGTTCTCATTTATCGATATTTACATCTAACGGTTATTATTTAGATGACCAAACTACATATGACCAAATTACCAACCAAATAGATGGTGGTTACTCTAATTTAATTTATATTATTATTATTATTTTAATATTAGATCTAATGGTTCTCATTCATCTATTTTAAAATCAACAATCCTTATTGATTTGGCGGTACATGACCAAAATTTTGGATAAGATTTCTCATACGCTTATTATTGTATATAAGGATTTAATATGTTTTGCAAACACCTATTTTACTTCCAATATTATATGTATGTGTGTGTGTCGCGTGAGTGGAGGCGTATTTGGTATTCATTATTATATCGATTAACATAATCTTATAATACGTGAGATAATTTAACCATGAGATATTTTGTACATGATTTGAACTGACTAACTTGCCCCTGTGTTTATTATTTATTAGAAAAAGTTGTTTGTAGAAATTGAACTTGAGTTTATTTATTAACTGAAACGTCTTTATATCGCTAAACTATAAAATCACATATTTTTGGAACTTCGCTCGAAACATGTGAGTATCATTTGATAGAAGACATTTTATTTAACTTCAAAATATATAAAAATAATTATGTAGCTAAATTGAACTTAGGTTATATTGTTGACGGGATTCGAACCTTGAACCCGTTGGAGCATTTTAGATATCAATAAAATAATATTTTTTTAATATTACATCCAACGGTTCTCATTTATCTATATTTACATCTAACGGTTATTATTTAGATGACCAAACTATCAACAAATGACCAAACTACCAACCAAATAGAGGGTGGTTTGCTTATAATAGTATAGTATAAATTTCAATAATTAAATGTATTAAAATAAGTTTTAAAATAAATAAGTAACTATTTGCCCGTGATATTTTTGGAGTGAGAGGTTTTATTAAGGAAAAATAGAAAGAGCAACATGTTTTAGCTAAAAAGGTAATTGTCCATAATTAAAAATATTAAAATAGGTTTTAAAATAAATAAGTAAGGGTTTACCCGTGACATTTTTGAAAAAGCAGGGGTTGTAGTAAGGAAAAATAGAAAGAGTAACATATGTCTTAGTTGAAAAAAATGGATGTTTGTGATTTTATAGAAAAAGAATGGACTTTGTTATCAAAATAGAAAATATAATGTATTTTAACTAAAAAGTTATTTGGTTATAAATAATATTATTATTTAATAATAGTTTTCTTAAAAAATGAACAAATTTAAAAAATAACATGTTTTATCTGAAAAGGTAATTGCCCGTAATTAAAAGTATTAAAATATGTTTTAAAATAAGTAAGAGTTTGCTTGTGATATTTTTGGAAAATGTGGGGTTTTAGTAAGAAAAAATAGAAATAGTAATATGTTCTATTTTAAAAAGGTAATTGTCCATGATTTTTTTAGAAAATAGAGGATTTTGTTAGAAAATATTGAAAAGTTAATGTATTTTAGTTGAAAAGGTAATAAGTTATAGTTTTTTTTAAATGAAAAAAAATACAAAAAGTAACATGTTTTAGTTGAAAAGGTAATTGCCGTAATTAAAAGTATTAAAATAAATAAGTAAGGTTTGCCCGTGATATTTTTGGAAAATGAAGGGTTTTAATAAGAAAAAATAGAAAGAGTAACATGTTTTCGTTGTTTTTTTTTTAGAAAAAGAGAACCCTAACATTGACATCAGTTACATAACCGTTTACAAATAACTAAAACACATGTGCGATGCAGGATGAATTTTAGTATTTTTTATTTTATTATCTATATTTTGATTTATATAATTTTAAAAAGTAATCAAATATAATAATATATGTATGCCGTTATTCTAAGTTTTTTTAGCCTATAAGTTGTGTGATACACGTATGAATTTTAGTATTTTTGATTTTTGATTTTAATATTTTTTATATGATTTTTTTAGTATTTTTTATCTTATTTTATTAACATTTATTTGTATTTTGATCTTAAAAATTCTTAATATGTTGTTGACGGAATAATATCTTGAACTTTTGAATGTAGCTTAGAAAAATAGATGATATAAATATTTAATAATAATATGTTGTTGACGGAATTCGAACCTTGAACCCGTGGGAGCATTTTAGATATCAAGAAAATAATATTTTTTTAATATTACATCCAACGGTTCTCATTTATCTATATTTACTTCTAACAGTTATTATTTAAATGACCAAACTACATATGACCAAACTACCAGGGTGGTTTGCTTATAATAGTATAGTATAGATAATATAATAGATTAAGCAATTCTAAGTACTCAAAATAAATAAAATTAGGTTTCTATTCTATGGTGGTGCTTTCTCTAGACTTGAAACAAAGAGAGAGTAAACTACATGTAAATTACAAAGAAGGCTGTATAGGTAGACTTGTCTGTTCATTGAGAATGTGAATTGAAAAGGGCAGATGAAAAAAGTTGCTGCAAGTCGGAGGAAATAAGCAATGAACAAAAAATCTGCATTATCAGAGAAAAGAGAACATGGTGGTGTAATAGAGAAATACTAGGGAAAGATAAAAACCAATTTCAATTTTTAAAATTTTAGTTTAGTACAAATTTTAATTGGTTTCTTTATCTTAAATTCTTCTGCTAATTTGCAGAAACTGAACAATGAGTTGTGTACTACGTACAAGTTGTACAAACTGGTCGTTCACTAACCGTAACCTTATTTTTCTGCAGCTTGTATTAGTCATAGTGATACTCCCATTCAACGTATATATAGTTCAGGTCAATACTTCTTGCTCACGTGTATCTTTCACTGTATATGTGTTCCTCTATGGAAGGTACACTTAAATGAAGATTGATGGTGACTAATGTAATTAGTTCAAATTAACTCGGTTGTATAATCCTAATTCTGTGAATGCGGGTTGTATTCTCAACAATTTTTTTGGCAGATCAATTTACTAGCCACGTTCAGGCTTTTAGAAGTCTTGAATTTAATTTTTGTTACTACAGTTCAGGTGACTACAAATGCAGAGTGCGATATAAGTGATGTTTTCAAGACCTTCAATTTCAATTTCATCCAACTCAAAACCGAATATATTATATTTGTATCATTGTATTGTATCTCTTAAAAGTAGACGTGTTATAGCCAAAATTCGGTATCGGGTTTTTAGTGTAGATTCGGGTCAAGTAATAATCAATTGGGAATATCCAAGATGCAATTAGGATTTGGACTGGCACAAGGAAGATTTAGGGCTTGCCTTAATAGGGGAAGGGGCGCCCCCACTGGCCGTCCACCCTTAAAGGGTGCGCACTCATGGTACAAAGTGATGACTTGACAGAGGGTAAGAGCTATATTTACATGGGATTGGCATAAGGAAGAGTAAGGGCGCGCTCCTTTAGGCAATCCACCCATTGAGGGTGCGTCCTCTTGGTTTGAAGTAGCTACTTGGTGGTGAAGGATGACTCCATTGACTTGATAATGGGAAGATATTGAAGTCTTCTCTCTTAGGATGTCTCCTAAGGGATGGATGTCCGTTATTGAAGGCCTCCAGGGGTTTGCCTGATGATTGAAGAATTCCCTCCTAGGATGTGCCCTAGGAGGGGGATGGCCGTTGTTGAAGGCCTCCAGGGATATGCCTGATGATGGAAGGCCTCCTCGTGTATTTAATGGGCGCGTCCTCATTGGGGATGTGGGGTAAATCTTGGTGAGTGCTTTGGGAGCTCTGTTCCTGCATTCAATGGGCGCGTCCTCATTGGGGAACTTTGGAGTAATCCTGCACTTTGCACCCAAACGCTTGGGATCACTTGTCCTGCAATCTGGTGGGTGCTTCACATTCGGGGGACAAGGATGCGTCTGACATTTGGGGTAAGTAATGGATATACCTGCAACTACTTTGGTCAGGGAGATAGCTGGTAGCGGTTAGTGTCGGCTCCAAAGTTGGGTCGATGCCATATTCGTGAAGTCCCTAGACTATAGTTGAGCCTTGGGCCTTTGTGACTAGGCCTCGTCGTTGGACATTCCTAAAGCGAGTTGAAGACCAATTTCAGAAGATGGATCAAGTATCTTAGTGGGTCTCGGATATCAGAAACCAGCCCATATAGGTTACTTGTTCCCCAAAAACTACGTAGGGTACGTAGGCACATTGTAAGGGGTTGGAAGCGAAGAGCTCAGCGAGCCACCACCAAGAAACCCTTACAATCTCAGCCCCCAATTCATCACAACCACCACACTCTGGCGACTTTCCGGCGAAGAACCACCGTCATAGATCTTGATTTCGGCGACAAACCTCGAACTTTGTTAATACCGAATTCCTCTGTTAACAAGAAGCTTAAGTTTGTTTTATCGATCATTGACAGTGGTCTCGGGCATTGTTTTGATGAAAATATACTGAGAAGTATTGAATGGTTTGAAATACTTTTCGACAGTTGTAGATGTTACTACGAGAACAGCTTGCAATTGCAGTCATGATAAGCTTTTATTGCTTTTATATTTGGATTACAATCAAAGAACTGCACTAGGCTAGCGAATTTTTGTAAAGCAAAATGTAACATAAAATGTAACAGAGATAACTACAACTCAACAAAGAACAAGACAAACAATAATATTAACAGAAGCACAAGAATCCAGAAGTAAAGAAGAAAAGGTAAACTCAAAAAATCAAAATATGGTATGTATTCTTGAAGTCCGTAAACAGGTCACGGAAAGAAGTTCATTGATATGTTCAAGCCTCGGTGACAAATAAAGAAACAAGACTGTCAAAACTATAGAAGTATTTGAATGATTAAGAGTTAGTACCATAGGATTTTAGTGATTTTATTGAAGCAACCAGAATGACAAAGGACTTATCAACAACATTGAATTGAAGACATAGAAGTATTGATCAAGTGTTAGTCATCTATGAACCAGACCAGTTGCACTAGTTGTCAGCACCTAAAATATTAAGATGTTTATCGTCTCGGAAGAAATTGATTTAAGTCTAAATATGAAACATCCTGAAAGTGAAAAGAATATTACAAGGTATGTTTAGGTTTAAATAGAAGTACAATATGCTTGATGAAAAAGGAGAGAATCTTCAAGGATCAAACTACATTAGAAAACATTCGATAGTTTTCTTTTAAGAAAAACTATCGAAATTGATCATGGGGATTTGGAAGAAAAACAATCGAAGTATTAAAAAGTAACTAGTTTTCATTCGATAGATTTTATTTAAAATCTATCGCAGAAAAGAAAATTTAGTTCCTTCGATAGTTTTTTAATTAAGGAGCAGGTGAAAGTTTTGTAACTTTGTTGGGTTGATGAAGACTTGAACGGCCAGGATCATTTCTGAAATGGCTTCGATAGTTTTCCAGTCTACAATTGAAGAGTGAAGGCAGTGTCTTCTTTAGTTAGGATTTTCACAGAACATTTACGAAGAGAGAGTGTGAGCCAGAGAAATTTACAGAGAAATTAATAGTGCTTTGAATTCTATTATTGTATTGATTTTGTGTAACCTAAACTCATTGAAGCTAATCCTACGGATTAGAATTGTAGCACCCCTCGTGGTTTATATTTTTAAAACGATATATTCCCCAACTCGTGTTTTGATTTGGTGTATTTGATTTCAGACTAGAACAGAAATAATTATCCGCGAACGAAATTAAATAATTTGTGAGTATCATATTCAACCCCCCCCCCCCCCTCTACGATACTTTGGACAGAATCGAGCAGACTACCAACTCAAGACTGAATGACATTGACCAAAAGATAGCTTCTATGCAAGAAATGAACAAAGACATTGCTTTATTCATGGAAAATCAAAGTGACGGTATAGAGTCCATATGGAATATGATGAGAAACCAACAATCTGGTCCTTCAACCTACTATTTTGAGGATTACTACATAGAGGATTCCTCAACTAAGGGGGAGAAAGAAGGATGGGGGAAATGGGAAACAACAACAACAACAACCACTATTCCAGTGAGACAGTACTGGATTGAAGATCTTTTACAAGAAGAACAAGTTGAAGAGGTGTAATAACCCCAAATTTTGGACTTAGTTAAAAAAAACAATTGATGAATAGTAAAATTGCCCCTGATGAATAGTAAATTTGCTGAGGGAAAATTTTTCAGACCACACTATGTGGATGATATGGAATGAATGTTTCGAGGTTATATTATTGATGTATAGGAAGAATAAGTGAATGTAAACGCGATCAGAATCAGGAGATTCCAACTCTAAATTTTGGTCACTATTTATCGGACAATCAAGGGTGAATTGATTTGATCGTTTTGAGAAAGTGTGTAGGATGAGAAATCCATGATCATACCTTAAACCAAGGTGAGAAATCTAGGATCACATATTAAACCAAGGTAGTGGAGAGATCAAGGAAGTATTTCTTAGCTTTGGTACTAAGAAACGTTTTTGAAATCACTTGAGACTATCGCGAAACAAAAAGCGTAACAAATTATGGATTAAACCCTAACCAAAGGAGGAGTATTATATGAGATCATCAAGTTAAATATATAAGAGGATTGATGATACAAATGATGACATAAGCATAATGCAGAGGAGTGACATAAGCATGACAAAGTGATGACAAGGTGATGAATCACCACCTTGTCACCACTTTCACCACCACCACAAGTTCAAAAAGAGGCTTATCATTGATGACAAAACAAGCTATTGACCACACAATTATATGGCTGGTGATTAAGAGTAATTAGACCAAACAAAAAGAAAAGAAAAAGCAAGAAAGTATCATTTTCTCCATTTTCTCAGAATTTCTGCCCAGCTTGACCATGGTGGAAAGCAAATTTCATAACTCCAAATCTACTCGTCCTAAAATCGCCAAATTTGGACCATATCTCCCCCAATGTATACCCAAGGTACGTTCAAAGTTTCATGGCCATCAAAGAAGTGTAGTATGGTTAAATATTGGATCAAAGTTGAGGCATGAATAGTGACTCATGAAATTTTTGTTTTGATCTTGAGTTTTAAGGGTTGTTAGGGATGATTAAGGATCAAGGGAGAGCATACAAGCTATTGTTAGTCCATATTGAATATCAAGGAAGGTATAAACCTCTCACACCTTTTTATTATACTTTGATTATATTGCTAAGATTGATGATGTTTAGTGATAGTATGGATTAAAAGTTGAATCCTTAGTTATAGTGATTGTTTAGTGATTATTTTGATGGATGAACTTGTGAGTATTGGTATGAACTTGTTTGGGCAGAAAACTTGTGGTATTAACTTGAGGCTTGATGGTTGGTTGATTGGTTGTTGATTGGTGGTTGATTTGAGTGTTTAAAACACGGGAATCATGAATTAGCGTCGTTACCATGTCGAATTTTACTTAGGTAGTTTGGACAGAAACCACGGTTACTTTACAGGGCATAAACATAAGATTTCTGACCATGATCATGTAGCCTCTGTTCCCTAGTTTGTTTTAGCGAAAGAATCGTATCTTTTTGCTTTACGGTTTAGGAGAAACGTCCGTTTTAGTAAAATCGGTTTCGGGTAACTAAGTAGTTCATTGCATGAACTTGGAGAATATGATCAAGCCCCTTAAAAATGGAATTAGGTCATGATATTAAAATGGATACTAACATGGACAGTTAGTAAGTGAATCAATAAGGTTTCGGGTTAAAAAGATAATGTTTCGATTTTATAAAAATGTCGGAACCAAAGCTGCGCGATGAGTAAGTGGTTCTGCACTTCACTTCCAAAAACCTGCTGCTCTCGGGATTTTGATCCCCTTAAGCAGAAAAACATGTTCAAGCATTTTGTTCTATTCTTTCTCTAGATCGCGCACGCGAAAACGGTGTGTCATTTCGACTAACGGTTAAGGAGATATGAGCGTTTTAGTGAAAGACGTGCGAATAGTAACTTTCCGTAGCTCATCCAAGTTTCCGAATACATCTCACCAAATGAAACCCCTGTTTTGAGATCGAAACTTTTATGATAAATATTACAAATACTTAAGATGACTTCGGAAGTGGTTTCGTATTTAATTGCGAATTTTCCAATTTATTAAAAGTGTTAGAGTACGAGTGGCGTAATAGTAACTCTATGAAAAGTCAACTCTAGGGTACTACTTTGACCAACTGTTGTGACTAAGATAAAGGATTATTTCGAGTCGATTAAAACACGAACATTGTTGAGGAATAACGTGGCTACATGATGTGTTTGACTTATGGTTGACTTATAGTGACTTGTTATGAGCGAATGATTACGCTAGGGACTGATCGAGTATTTCTTTGTTTATAGATTTCCCGGCAAGTTCTCGAACCCATAACAACCAAGGACCCGATGCAAGTTTTCTCATTCCATGCTGTATTTTAATGTACCATATAATGATGATGCATATGATAGATGCATGCAAGTTTTCAAACCCTACCTTACATAAGTGATGCTATTGTGATATATATTGTGATATATAATTTGCTTTAATGCTGTGAAATGATTTATCAATTGTTTACGCTTTTAATAAAAAGCTGTATAAGGTATAAGGTTTATATACTAGATAATACTGAATATAAACCAAGGTTAAAGGTTAAAGACTCTAAGTAAAGAGTACTTGTACGATAGTTTTAAAACTTAGACCGGGAGTCAAATTATTATTTTGTTTTAATCTACTGTCAGAAGTTGGAAGGTTCCAGGGACAGTTATATTTTAAAGGTTTATTAAATATTCCAATATCTATATTATTGGATATTTAAGGTGAGATATTATAACAAATATTATTTGAATATTGTTTAATTAAAGTGAATATTATTTTGAATATTCACTTAAGTGTTTTATATTGAATAATAATTCAATAAGTATTAAATGAATATTATTTAATTAAAGTGAATATTCTTTCTGAATATTCACTTAAGTGTTTATACTGAATAATAATTCAATATTTATTAATTGATTATTATTTAATTAAATGAATATTATTTTGAATATTCACTTAAGTAGTTATATTGAATAATAATTTAATATTTATTATTTGGGTATTTATTAAATATTCCAAATATGATTTAAAATCATAGAACCTTATTATATGGTTAAAGGTTCTATTATTTACACAAACATACAAATTTCTGATTTTCAGAAAAGGTATTAAAATAGAGATTCCCAACTATTATCTTAAGATAGTTAAAGGTAATTAAATGCGGTTAGTATTTTCTAACTCATCGAAAACTGGGAATCTAGTTCAAGAATTCGATGACAGAGTTTTACTTCCACTGTTCCTCTAGAATACTTATAACTAGGGGATGGCTCCCCCATTCAAGTAGAGTATTTCAAACTCGCTGAACTCTGAAATTTCAATAAACTCCCTGGTCATGATTTCAAAATACGTAGTAATCATCGGTAGTCTCGTTGACTAATGTCAACCCACACTTGACTTACTCCTTTCAATTACTCTGGAGTAAGGTGTTCTAAACGGTTACAAAGTTTTGACGAGTATTCGTACTTGGGAAATATGGAATTAAATTCCGATTTCCGTTTCATTAATGTTTTTCATCATGGGAATTGGAAAGGCCTACACGGCAATGAAATAGGTGTCGGGGTAGTGCCAAATTTATCAAGGCTTGCCCGGTGATGAAAAATAGGCGCCGAGGTAGTGATCTCTTGAGTGCTAAGGCTTGCCCGATGATGAAAAATAGGCGCCGAGGTAGTGATCTCTTAGCACAATGGCCCATATGCGGTCAGGGTGATAACCGAACAGGAAGTCGTCCTTCTACTAGTAGAAAAGAAAAGTTACGATACAACGGCTGATCACCGTGTATCGGGTGTTCCAGTATATTCCCTTCCCTCCAATTGGAGTTGTGTTGCACATTGTAATGAAAGCCTAGGTGCTGAGTTACTGATAATGTGGCAGTGATGAGTAATGATGTTCCTCATACGGTAGTTGCACTGTATGGTATGTTTTGACGAAAAGAATAATAAAATATCATTCTGTATACGAATGAAGTTTAAAGGTTTTCCTTCATGATATAAGCTTACATATATGATTAAGCTGTTATATCTGATTGTCGAGCTATAGTGCTCATTCTTGCTTCTTTTACAAAAGGTGTTCATTACTGATATTCTACAGTATTTTGAACGGTATGAGATATCTAAATAGATATACAGTATATTGAACTGTATAGTATTTTGAATCAATGGATAGGCTTTAAGCCTTGATTCCATTATTTGATATCTATTTTAAAAGATATGTTTCGAATCTTGGTTCATTATATCGATACCAAGGATTCCTAAATGAATTACGAAAAGTAACTGAGTATGACTATAAGTCATACGGTATTTTGAACAGTATACTATTTTGGGGGTCGAACCCTAGTAGTTTTTAAATATGGGTCCTATATGAATTATCTACCTGAAAGGTTTAAAGATTTAAACTTGGATAGATTTCTTGCTGAGCGCTATTAGCTCATTCTTGCTTTATTAAAACTTTAAACATGAAGAAAACATTGCCGATTCACCTCGTGTTACGAGAGCAAGGGAATGGAGAGACCACCCTTGAGTTAGTTCAGCAAGATGAATACTGCCGGAGTTAGCAGAATAGTTGTAGCTCGGTTTTGTAAGAGTTATTTTCGATTAGGTTTGTATTATTAAACCTTGTATAGAATTGTGAGGTCTATTATTGTAACTTCAGGTAGAGGTTGTAAATAATAGATGAGATCCTGGATAGTACATTTGGTTTGTAATAACAAGTGTTACTTATTGTTGCTCATTTCCAAGGCTATAACTTGTGTGTGTGTGTAAGTGATTGGGGTCTTTGAAGTTGTATTATTAGAATGTTGTAAGTAATGCAGGTATTGTATAATTGATGGAGCGTGACCACCCAGATTCCTAACCCCGGGTCTGGGGGTGTTACAGAAATGGTATCAGAGCGTTAAGTTATAAACTTGGATTTGAGAGTGTTAAGAGTTATATCTAAGTAAGCGAATGACGTGAGGACTGATATAGAGTTCGTAAAGTGGACTACCGGAAGTAGTGCCATTGAGGATGTTAAGGTTAAAGAGTTTAGTAGAAGACTTATTGGAGGATCAATAGGACCATTGAAGACCATCATAATGATGAGACGAATGTCTAGAATTATACCCGGATTATCAAGGACATTAAGATAAGACGCGGAGCAGAGTCTCGGTTGCAGTTGGGGTAAGGTCGGAATGGCCAATACCAATGGATAACTTGACTTAGTAAGAACCTAAGTGTTTGTAGTTCATCGTAGTTTGCCACGAGAAGGCAGCACATGTGAAGATTGAGACGTTTACAGTCCTTTACGCGATCCGAATTACTAAATTGCGTGGACTAGTTAAGGTATTATCTTGCGTATGAGGTCCAAGCCCTGAGAACAACGATTCCACCAGAGTTGGTGTATTTTCCGTCGATGGGTATTTTGTTACCTAAGAGGAAGACTGTTGCGTACACGTAGTACCAGAACGTTATCGTGAGACGAACGTGCTAAATCGCATCGCGAGTATATTTCGTACGATAGGCCATGATGGCTCGACTCAGAAATCAAAGACATGAAGAATGGATAGCGTGATTCTGATAAAGACACGAATGGTTGCAACGAGCAATGCGGCAATCTCAGGACCTACGAGGAACGAGACCTATGGTGGCCTGGGGTTGGATTCATTCGATACGACTAGTGTTGAGAAATTACATATACGTTAATCGACCTTCATCTTTTGAGGATGTGTTGATGCGGCCGTAGGAGGCCCAATCTCTGGACAATTATCGTGGAATGACGAATATGTTCGAACTCCCAACCTGATTGCGAATTTGTACGTTTGTGAGGTACCGTTGGTTAGTGCCCTAAGCCATAAAGGCAGAAAGATAAGATCATCCTCGTACGGGTGATGTTAGAAATTATGATGACCATTGACTTTTTGGTATCTACTTGCTGGTACACTACTCAATCTAAAACCATTCATGCCTGTGTTACCTTGAATAGTTCATGTCAGGTAACCTTTCCAGTTTCCTACTTCAACTTGGGATGCAACCAACAACTGTTATATTCAGTTTATTCATTTACTTTCCTCCACTCATTACCTTAAGGGTTAAATACGCAGAATTAAGTTACCATTACTCACCGGAGCATTTTGTTTATGTTCCAGGACGACCTGAAGAGGGAACCATTATTCATCTATCCTTCTAGGTCTATATTTTATTCTTTATTCTTTCAATTATCTAAGGAATGTTCAATTAATGCTTCCTTAATTATTTGACGAATATTCTTTAACGATTATTTTGATATTCGATTTCTTTTTTTCATACTTGGACTCCTCAGTAGAGTTCATAAATATCTAGCTATGTGTCTAAAACATATATGATGTATATTTCAGAGACTACTCGTAAATTCTTCTCTTCTATTAAGGAGAGATTTGCACCTCAGACGTGAAATCGTGGAAAGGATATCAATTTGATATTGATATTCCGAATTTAATTCTATCGAGGAATTTGACAAAGTTTATGTACGGAGACACCATTGGGTGGACCGTTTCACTGATGAGAAATGTTTGGTGGAAGGTTATCGATTGTTCCGATACCAAGAACCATCTATTCAAACCTTATATTCTATTCAAAGGTTATAATTACCTTGTTTGTCCCAAACTTATTTATCCTTCTTTTTCAATTCATTATCCGAGTAGTCAAAATTTTCTTTTCTTTCTTTCTTCGACTACGATGTCGAGATTTTGTACTAATAGATTGAAAATGGCTAATTGTATGTGCCATTATGAGTGACTAGTTAATTGTTCTAACTATTTGAAATTTTAATGATATGATGAAAATCTAGCTAATCATCCTAGCTAGATGCTGCGTCCCAAACTAATCGAACTAGCAAATTTTGTTCAGCTAGTTGTTAATGTTTATTGAAATGAACTAGTTATTGTATCACTAAGTTCAACTTTCGGTCAAATTTATATAAGTGAATTCACGATGCATTTGGTATGCAGTGAAGTATGATGAGAAGATTTTCAAACGATAATTTGATTGAGACCTAACCAGGTCGCCCCCTCAGCGAGAATTTTTACAAAGTTTTTTTTATATATATAAAGCATTCAGTTGCTTGAAGTGTTCTTGGTACCATGCAAGTATTTTCCTTAGTATTTGGAAAAATAGAGCGTTGAAGCTTAGAGCTAAAACAAATGAGCCCGATAAATTATGAATCGAAGTTTACGGAAATTGCCAAGGTTTGTTTCGCATGATGCGAATTCAGAATAACGAAGTGTTCGAAACGACTGATTATGTTACCTTGGTTAATTATGAAACGACTATGATAGAAATGGAAGCAAAGTGGACGAGAAAGAAATGGGAATAAAGAAAATAGAGTATGAAACGCGAATAGATTGAGAAAGAAAGAAGGTAAGAATTCAGATTGTCGGACGAGGGAACGATTGACCTCCAAGGAGGTGAAACTTGTTTAGCGACTGTGATGGATACGATACGGGAAGTACCTAGCGTACAGAATATCCCTGTTGTCAACGAATTCGAGGATGTATTTCCAGAAGATCTTCCGGGGTTACCACCCGATAGAGATATAAAGTCTGCTATAGAATTAGCTCCAAGAACGGCGCCAGTTTCGAAGGCCCCGTGCCGACTAGCTCCAGTCGAGATGAAGAACTTAGTCGCTCAACTGTAGGAATTATTAGATAAAGGAATGATAAGACCAAGGGCGTCACCGTGGGATGCACCCGTGTTATTGGTGAAGAAAAAGGACGGCAACATGAGGCTGTGCATAAACTATCGAAAGCTGAATAGGCTTACAGTTAAGAATGAATACCCCTGCCAAGGATCGGTGATTGGATCGATCAGCTGCATGATGCAGTTAAATTCTCAAAGATTGATTGAGAACTGGATGCCACCAGTGTAATATTAAACTTGAGGACGTACCCAAGACTGCGTTTCGCACTAGGTATGGACACTACGAGTTTTAGTGATGTCGTTGGGCTAACGAATGCCCCTGCAACTTTAATGGACTTGAGGAATCGAGTTTTCGAGAAGTATTTGGATAAGTGTGTCATAGTGACATCGTCAATATTTTGGGTTTACCTCAAAGACCGAGGAAGAACATGCAGAACATTTGAGGATCATGTTAGAAGCACTGAGGAGAGAAAAGTTTCCAGAAATTAAAGAAGAGACTAGTCACCGCCCTGTGCTGGTACTGCCAGACGGGAAGGGAGATTTTGTGATCTATAGCGACACATCGCATAAAGGATTGGAGTGTGTGCTTATGCAGCACGGAAAGGTAATTGCGTATGCATCCAGACAGTTAAAGGAATATGAATTTAGATACCCTACGCATGACTTAGAATTGGCAGCGACAGTTTTCTCTTTAAAGATTTGGAGGCACTAATTGTATGGAAAGAAGTGCGAGATTATATAAGAACATTAGATACGCTTTCCCAGAAAGAACTTAACATGAGAACAGAAAAGATAGCTAAAGCTAATCAAGGATTATGATGGTGGGATTCTTTACCACCCAGGGAAGGCCAATGCGGTGGCCAATGCCTTAGTAGGAAAAAGAGACCTAAGATGATAACATCGTCGGATAAGTTAATCCAAGGATTTGAGAAAATGGAAATTGAGGTTAAGATAACCGGAAATGGTATTAAGAGACTATTTGAGGTTGTAATGCAACCAGAATTGTGCAGGAAATCAAGTTATGTCAAGAACGAATGACGAGTGAAGGTATAAAGTCAATGTTGGAAAAAGCATTAAAGGCTGAGAAAGATGATAAAGGAATCATGAGGTATTTTTACTGAGTTTGGGTTCCTAATGTTCAAAAGATAAATGATGCTAATTTTTCAGGTTGACTAATAAGAGGTCCTGATTGTGCCAGAATAAATTAAGGAATAAAGATCTGTCATAAAGAAACAGCTACACCGAGAGTACAAAAAGGTAAAGAAAGTTAAGGAAACGTATAAGTGGTCGGATAGAGGAAAAAAGATTTATCAATTGGTAAGCAAATATTGGATATGTCAGAAAATGAAGGCTGAATAAAGACCTAGTTGACTATCATAGTTAGTAGAGATTCCTGAGTAGGAATGTAATTTTACTATAATGGATTCTGTGATAGGATCAACAAGAATCGAGTCGGACTATGACGTCAATTGAGCTATAATTGATGGATCAAATGAGTCTACTCATATTTTGTTTTTAGCAAGAGATTTTAAATCGAAGGGTTGCGAAATAGATAATTGGGTGACGTGGAGTTCCAGTCACCATCGTGTCAGATAAGGACCAATGAATGAACTCCCGATTCGGGAGGAGTTTTCCAAACATGTTTGACAATGAGTTTGAGTGCAAGCACTACGTAGGATCCGCAGATCGACGGATCGACCGAAAGAAGCATTTCAGACAACTGAAGTTATGGTAAGCGTTGTACCACCGACTGCAAGAGTAGTCGGATGTTGATAGAAAATGGGTGTATAATAGTACAACCAGAATTTGCTTATATAAAGCGTCTGGTAGATATCACAGACCGGAATGAGTAAGTGTTGTAATGAACCAGAGGGTTGAAGAGTCAACCTGGAAACTGGAGATTCCTATATTGAAAGAGTAACCTCGGCTATTTTCTTAGATTCCGGGACGGAATCCTTTTAAGGAGGGGAGACTGTAATAACCCCAAATTTTGGACTTAGTTAAAAAAAAATTTGATGAATAGTAAAATTGCCCCTTATGAATAGTAAATTTGCTGAGGGAAAATTTTTCAGACCACACTATGTGGATGATATGGAATGAATGTTTCGAGGTTATATTATTGATGTATAGGAAGAATAAGTGAATGTAAACGCGATCAGAATCAGGAGATTCCAACTCTAAATTTTGGTCACTATTCATCGGACAATCAAGGGTGAATTGATTTGATCGTTTTGAGAAAGTGTGTAGGATGAGAAATCCATGATCATACCTTAAACCAAGGTGATAAATCTAGGATCACATATTAAACCAAGGTAGTGGAGAGATCAAGGAAGTATTTCTTAGCTTTGGTACTGAGAAACGTTTTTGAAATCACTTGAGACTATCGCGAAACAAAAAGCGTAACAAATTATGGATTAAACCCTAACCAAAGGAGGAGTATTATATGAGATCATCAAGTGCAATATATAAGAGGATTGAGGATACAAATGATGACATAAGCATGATGCAGAGGAGTGACATAAGCATGACAAAGTGATGACAAGGTGATGAATCACAACCTTGTCACCACTTTCACCACCACCACAAGTTCAAAAAGAGGCTTGTCATTGATGACAAAACAAGCTATTGACCACACAATTATATGGCTGGTGATTAAGAGTAATTAGACCAAACAAAAAGAAAAGAAAAAGCAAGAAAGTATCATTTTCTCCATTTTCTCAGAATTTCTGCCCAGCTTGACCATGGTGGAAAGACAATTTCATAACTCCTAATCTACTTGTCCTAAAATCACCAAATTTGGACCATATCTCCCTCAATGTATACCCAAGGTACGTTCAAAGTTTCATGGCCATCAAAGAAGTGTAGCATGGTTAAATATTGGATCAAAGTTGAGGCATGAATAGTGACTCATGAAATTTTTGTTTTCATCTTGAGTTTTAAGGGTTGTTAGGGATGATTAAGGATCAAGGGAGAGCATACAAGCTATTGTTAGTCCATATTGAATATCAAGGAATGTATAAACCTCTCACACCTTTTTATTATATGTTAGATATAATTGCTGACGTTTGTTTATCAGTGTTTAAGCAACAGGTACTGACCAGAGTTTATCAGAAGCCGGTCAGAGTTTAATTAAACTCTGACAGGGTGAAGAGTTTAAAGGAAGCCGGTCAGAGTTTATTTAAAGTCTGACAAGGTGATAGTTGAATTAGCTGTCGGTGCTGAATTGAAGATTCTAGAAGCAATATATTCTGAAGATGGAAAGAAGCAGAATATATTGATACAGCTAAGGAAACGGAATAGAAGATAAGAAGCAATCCTTAATTGATATCAATTGTATAGCTAATTTGTAGGAATATCAATTAGATAAGGATTGTGTAACTGTGTACTATATAAACACAGATAGGTTATCCCTAGAAGGGATGCGATTATTGAATATATTATTCTTGTAACCTAGAAGCTCTTTGTGATTCATTAACATCACTAAGAGAGAATTATTTAATATAATTCAGTTTGTTGATTTACAAACTTGTGTTCTTGATTGTTATTCTCATACATACTTGATTATATATTGTGTATTCGGCCTAACAATTGGTATCAGAGCCAAGGCTGTTTAATATATACAGTTTTACGATTCAAACACAGTATTAATCATGTCTGAAGAAAATCAAATTGCTCCTAAGGCTGAACAGGTTAAGCCCAATTCTGTGAGTCGATATGAAACAATCAGGGTTCCAATTCTCAGGCCTGTAGAGTATCCAATTTGGAAGGTGAAGATGACCATGTTTCTGGAGGCTACAGATCCAGAATATCTTGATAGAATATATGATGGTCCTCATATGCCAACAAAATTATCCCCTGTTGTTGATGGTCAAGAACAGAAGACTGTTCCAAAGGAAAAGAAAGATATGACTCCTGAGGACATCTCATCGATTGCAAAGGATGCAAAGGTTAGACATCTTCTCCACAGTGCTTTAGATAATGTTATGTCTAACAGAGTAATTGGCTGCAAGACTGCCAAAGAGATATGGGATGCTCTAGAAGTCAGATGCCAAGGAACAGGTGCTATCAAGAAGAATAGGAGGACCATACTAACTCAGGAATATGAGCACTTTGATTCAAGACCTAATGAAACCTTGACTGAGACTCATGACAGATTTTGCAAATTATTGAATGATCTGTCTCTGGTTGATAAAGAATATGAGCTTGAAGAGTCAAATCTCAAGTTTCTGTTATCTCTACCTGAAAAGTGGGATTTAAAGACAACCACAATAAGAGATAATTATGAACTTGATGATACAGAACTTGATGAAATCTATGGGTTGTTGAAAACTCATGAACTGGAGATAGAACAAAGGAATAGAAGAATGAGTAAAAAGACAAAATCTGTTGCTCTCAAAGTCGAGGAGAAGCCCATTAAGAAGGAATCATCAAGGAAGAAAGCCAAGGGAAAGGCTTTAGTCATTAAATCTGAGAGTGAGTCATCAAACTCTGATGATGATTCAAACTCTGATGAAGCTTCTGACTCTGAGGATGATGAAGAACAAATGATGCAAATGGCTGCATTGATGGTAAAGACCTTCAAGAAGATGGGATTCAAGAATTTCAAGAAGGGAAAGAGATTCTCAAGGAAAGATTCAAACTCTGATAAGAGAAGTTTTAGAAAGTCTGATGGAAGGGAGACCAAGTCTGGCAAGAAGGATAAATCTGAAATCCAGTGCTACAAGTGTAAGGAGATGGGTCATTATGCCCCAGAGTGCAAGAAAGGCAAAACTGAGAAAGCACTTATCTCTAAAGGCAAAGACTGGGCAGATACTTCAGACTCTGATGATGGAGAAAACTATGCTCTTATGGCAACTGTCAGAGATGAGACTGAATCATCGGAAAATAAGGTACCCCTAACTACTTATGCTTATGATACTGATAATATCTCTGAGTTAAGAGTATATCTGAAAAGTGTTCATGTTAGCTATAGGGATCAGACCTTAGAGAATGAGAGAATTAAAGCTGAGAATCTTAGTCTTAAAGATAGAAACAAGTTTCTTGAAGAAGAACTTGAAAATATGAAGCAGATTCAAAAAGAAAGAGATGATGCTGTTTATGTAGAACAGGAGTTGCTGAAAAGATATAGGCAACTAGAATCTGATTTAGAAAAAGAAAGAAAAATAATCAAAACTTGGACAGATTCTGGAAGAGACACTCATCAAGTGTTTCAGACTGATTCTGTAGGTTTAGGTTATTGTGAAAATGATGAACTTAGGTTTAAAGACAAGGTTAAGGTAAAACCACAACTTAAACCTGTGAAATTTGTTCCAGAAGCCAATAAGTTAAAATCTGTTGTAATAAGGGAAGCTGATATGGAATCAGATGAAGCTTGTGAAAAACAGGAGAATATTATAACAGAAAAACTTATGGAGTTAGAAGCTGTTAGAAAACCAGTAAAAACTTGTGAAAAACAGGTTAATGTTGGCTTGATGACAGGAAAACAGTTCAATCATAAGTTGAAAGAGGTAAAGTCTGCCATGAAACCAAAAGGGTCCAAGAAAAATAGGAATGGAAAAGTAGGCATAAATAACAGAAATAATCATTTGCCTAATGCTGGTGCTTCAAGGAAAACATGTTACAATTGTGGTAGTTCTAATCATCTTGCTAGATTTTGCACTAAGAACAAACATATTAATTCTTTATCTTCTACATCAGGAGTAAAGAATGATTATGTAAGAGTTAAACCACAAACTTTATGCAAACACTGTGGGAGCACTTGGCATTCCATTTATACTTGCAAGAGTTATCATGCTATTTATCACAACTATTATGAGCTAAAACCCAATTTGAAATGGGTTAGAGCAAACTCTGCTAGTGTAAAATCTGACAATGTTAGTTTAAACTCTGATAATACAGATTCTGCTGCAAAAGCTAACACTGTTAAGAAAGACAAAGGATCCAAGCAAGTCTGGATCCTTAAAACTAACACTTAGTGTTTGTTTGTGATTGCAGGGCATAATAGAGAGCACACTTATCTTGGACAGTGGATGCTCAGGACATATGACTGGAAATAAAGCCCTGTTATCAGACTTTAAGGAGAAGGCTGGCCCAAAGGTTTCCTATGGAGATGGCAACATAGGACACACTCTGGGATATGGCAATATCAATCTTGGAAGTGTCATCATCACATATGTAGCTCTAGTCTCAGGACTCAAGCATAATCTGCTATCTGTGAGTCAAATCTGTGACAGAGGAAACCATGTAGATTTTTATAGTGAATACTGTGAAGTTATTAGTAAATTTACTGGAAAAGTTGTTCTAGTTGGACACAGGCGCAACAACATTTATGAAGCAAGTTTGGTAACAAACTCTGATGGAAAAACAGTGTGTCTGACAGCCAGAATGTCAAATGAAGAGAGTTGGAACTGGCACAAGAAGCTCTCTCATCTCAATTTGAACAACATCAATGAGCTAATAAGAAAGGATCTTGTAAGGGGACTTCCAAAATCAATACTCAGTCTAGATGGCCTATGTGATTCTTGTCAAAAGGCCAAGCAAAGGAAGTCATCTTTCAAGAGCAAATCTGAATCTTCAGTAATGGAACCTTATCATCTTCTACATGTTGATCTCTTTGGACCAGTGAATGTGATGTCCATGGGCAGAAAGAAATATGCTCTAGTAATTGTTGATGAATATACTAGATATACATGGGTGTATTTCTTGTCAAAGAAGGATGAAACTGCTCAAACTCTGATGGATCATGTAAATCTACTGGACAAAGGATCACAGCACAAAGTCAAAATTATAAGGAGTGATAATGGAACTGAATTCAGAAACTCAAACATAGAAGCTTTCTGCAAGGAAAGAGGAGTGAAACAAGAATTTTCTGCACCTGGAACTCCACAGCAAAATGGTGTAGTTGAAAGGAAGAACAGAACTTTAATTGAAGCAGCCAGAACTATGCTTGATGAAGCAAAATTACCAACATACTTCTGGGCAGAAGCTGTTCAAACTGCTTGTTTTACTCAAAATGCAACATTGATCAACAAGCATGGGAAAACACCATATGAGATGGTGAAAAATAAGAAGCCAAATTTGAAATATTTTCATATATTTGGATGCAAATGCTTTGTGTTGAAGACTCATCCTGAACAGTTGACAAAGTTTGAGTTAAAAGCTGATGGAGGAATCTTTGTTGGCTATCCATTGTCAACAAAAGCATTCAGAGTTTATAATCTAAGAACTAAGGTGATCATGGAATCTATACATGTGTCATTTGATGACAAGAAAATAATTGGACTTGAAGACAAGGATGGATATGATCAACTGCGTTTTGAAAATGAAGATCTATTCTCTGATGATATAAACTCTGATGAAGCAGGGTTGACAAACTCTGACGAAGCATACTCTGAACCTCTACTGGTAAATACTGGAGAAACTGGAAATTCTCAAATTGAACAAAATAGAGAATCAGTTGAGGGGGAGCGTGAAGAAACTCAACAAGACACAGCAAGTGAGTCAGTTGAGGAAACTGATTCAAACTCTGACAGTTCAAACTCTGAACCATCCAATTCAGGGGGAGCCTCAGATGCTGCAGAAAGTCAACATATGAATCAGGAGAGCATGGATCAAGGGGGAGGATCCAATAATGATGCAAGAAACCACTTACCAACAGCAAGAAAGTGGACACAGGCACACACACCTGATCTCATAATTGGAGATCCTGATGCTAGTGTGAGAACTAGAAGTGCAACAAATAATGAGTGTCTGTATCATGCTTTCTTGTCTCAAACAGAACCAAAGAAAGTGGAAGAAGCTCTTCAAGATGCTAATTGGATTACAGCAATGCAAGAAGAGTTAAATGAATTTGAAAGAAATGAAGTCTGGACACTTGTACCTAGACCAAAGAATAGATCAATAGTAGGTACAAAGTGGGTTTTCAGAAACAAGACTGACAGTGAAGGTGTGATTACAAGAAACAAGGCTAGACTTGTGGCAAAAGGTTATTCACAACAGGAAGGAATTGACTATGATGAAACCTTTGCTCCAGTTGCAAGATTGGAGGCCATAAGAATTTTTCTGGCCTATGCTGCACACAAGAAGTTTAGAGTCTTTCAGATGGATGTAAAGAGTGCTTTTCTCAATGGGAAGCTTGCAGAAGAAGTGTTTGTTGAACAACCACCAGGATTTGTAGATTCCAAGCATCCAGATTATGTCTACAGGCTTGACAAGGCATTATATGGACTAAAGCAAGCACCAAGAGCATGGTATGAAACTCTTGCTCAATTTCTTTTAGAAAGTGGGTTCACAAGAGGTACAATTGATAAAACCTTGTTTTATTTCAATTCTGGTGATGATTTGCTTTTAGTTCAAATTTATGTAGATGATATTATTTTTTGGATCTACTAATGACAAACTCTGTAAGAAGTTTGCAAAGCTTATGCAATCCAGGTACCAAATGAGCATGATGGGAGAACTTAGTTATTTTCTAGGCTTACAGGTCAAGCAAATAGATGATGGGATTTTTATCAATCAAGCAAAGTATACCAGAAATCTTCTAAAGAAATTTGTTATGCTTGATAGTTCATCTGCTACAACTCCCATGGCTACAGCAACGAAGCTTGACAAAGACACAGGAGCCTCAGTAGATATGACTAACTACAGAGGAATGATAGGGTCTCTACTGTATCTTACTGCAAGTAGACCTGATATCATGTATGCAACATGTCTTTGTGCAAGATTTCAAGCAGATCCCAGAGAGCCTCATCTAACAGCTGTAAAAAGGATCTTCAAATATCTCAAAGGAACCATAACCCTGGGTTTGTGGTATCCTAGAGAATCAGAGTTTAAGTTACTTGGTTACTCTGATGCAGATTTTGCAGGCTGTAAGATAGACAGAAAAAGTACAAGTGGAAGCTGTCAATTTTTAGGTGACAGATTGGTTTCTTGGTACAGTAAGAAACAGAAATCAATTTCTACATCCACTGCAGAAGCAGAGTATATAGCAGCTGGTAGCTGTTGTGCACAGATCTTATGGATGAAGAATCAATTGCTGGACTATGGGTTAAGGTACTCTAGAATACCTATTTTCTGTGATAACCAAAGTGCTATTGCTATGACAGGTAATCCAGTACAGCATTCCATGACCAAGCACATCAGCATAAGGTATCATTTTATCAGAGAACATGTGGAAGAAGGAAACATTGAGCTTCATTTTGTGTCTACAGACCAACAACTTGCAGATATCTTCACCAAACCTTTGAGTGAAGCTACTTTTACAAGATTGGTAAATGAACTTGGAATGATCT
This sequence comes from Heracleum sosnowskyi, assembly GCA_030848705.1. Taxonomy (NCBI): domain Eukaryota; kingdom Viridiplantae; phylum Streptophyta; class Magnoliopsida; order Apiales; family Apiaceae; genus Heracleum; species Heracleum sosnowskyi. The sequence goes on along the minus strand of CM061241.1, from coordinate 71,883,056 downwards.
CTGGTTCTGACTAGAGATACGGGTTAGACTCATTTTTTATGTTCATGATTTCTTACATGTGTTAACTGTTATGTGAACCAGCATGTTAAACTCTGATGATAAACTCTGAAAGTAATCTCTGATGCTAAACTCTGTTGGTCATACTCTGATAGTTACAGTTTAATGTCATACTCTGATTGTAATTTTGTCTGAAACATTTGGACCAATGAAGAAATTTGTATGAAGCATAATTCTCAGTAAGTAACTGTGAATCCTTAAGAGTTGTATAGATTCTGATCTCGATTATGTGCAGTAAGTTAACACAGCATGATACTGTCTCTGTATTTATACCATCTCTTAGTTTATTAATCCTATACACTGAGTCTGTATTAGCTGTTTGCATTTTCTCTCATAAGTTAATTATATTTACTGATGAAAAGTCTAAACTCTGATTCTTAATTAAAAAGAATTCACCCTCAAATCAAAAGATGCCAAACAGTGCACAAATTCCTTTGAGATCATGTTATGCCTAGGAAGATCCAGGAACTTATTGTATGAAATAAGGGCTAAAATCGTTGATTTTTGGTGACTAGTGCCAACCACTGATTACTGGAAAAATAAAGAAAAAAAAATATATAACATAAAAAAAAAAAAAAAAGGGGGTGAAAAATTAAAAGATATATCCAAATGAAAGGATATCAGAAAACAGAGTTTAGATATAAAATCAGATGTTATGTTATACATGAGAGTTTAGGCAACCAGTTTTTACTACTTTCGTTTGTGGATTTTATGCACTTTGAGATGATCTAAATATTGATTACGGTAAACTCTGCTATTGCACACACAAATTTTCACACCTGTACAGATTGAGAGAAGAGTTTATTGACAAAGAAGGACAAATGGTAAACACTGATGTATTGTGTGACATATGCCGAGGTAACTTTGTTTTAATCTCTGATGGTTAAAATAATTTCTTTGTTTCAGACATTTTCTAATTTTGAGATTAGACATTTGTTTTTCAAAAATGTATGATTTGTGCTGTAATTTTGCATTAAACAGAGAAAAGAAAGAGTGTGTTTGATAAGTCCTGATGGTGATTAGTAGCGCTGATGAGTATGTTAGTTTATTGTTTAAAGTGATATCATTTCTTTCACTTTACGATTATTTGCGATTCTGATATGTAAAACAAAAAAAATGGATCTTTCTCATTAATCGATTCAAACTTTGTTTACATTCAGACAAGTTCATATTCTTGTCTAGCTACTTGTTCGATTAACAGGTTATTATAGCATCTGGGATTTTCAAGGCTTGACAACCCCCTGATGTTGGATCATCATCATCATCCTCTCGCCTTCTCTTTCTGGTTTGCAGCTTGCAGGATTCCAAGAAGACATTCTTTTTCGAACCCTTCAAGTAGCTCTGATAGAAGAGCATCATACAGATCTCCACAGCCTCATCATCTGCAAGGATGGGCACATCATATGGTCCAGGACGGATGATGTGCACATAGGGGTTGGAGATAGGTCCTTCCGCTATTTCATCATCAGCGATGAGACCTTCATCATTCAGGAATGATAAAACAAGAAACTCATCAATGATATAGTTTGCTTGTTGACGCCAGTTTAGATTCAAGAAAGCTTCTACATCTATGAATTCAAAGGTTCCTGCCATTTGATGTATGGTATTTTTTTTTTCTTGATATGTGTATTGCCTGTTGATACAATGCTCCAGCTTTTATAGCATCCGACAGGGCAACTGAAAGGTTTTGATTGGCTCGAAGCTCTGGAAACAGTAAAGTGCGGAGTTCCAAGACAGTCATTATTCTTCTGACTGTTGAGCTCCTTCGTACTTTATTATTATGTTTCTGAGATATTAAATTCGATAATTTTATTATTATTGATTTTTTTCTTGAGCGGATATGTGATGACAGGTGTCTCCACGACTGCACGTGTGTATTGGAAGTTGTTCAATACAGCTATTAGCGTATGCACGTTTGCCATGTTTCCCACTCACATGATTATAGGAGTAAGACAGTTGTGTATTAATGATTAAAAACTCTTCAGTTTTTAATCTTTAATTTTCTGATAAATACAATACACACATCTTCAGCTAAACTTTTCACATCTTACTCATACACATCTATTATCACACACATATTCACAAACACCTTTCTACACACAAACTCTGTTAAGCTTTCACATCGATTACTTGTTCTTTCTTCAAAATCTTCTCATGGCAACCACAGCTTTCGTTTCGTCTGGGTTAGAGTTCGTCCCTAACAACTATGCTGCTCCTTTGGCAAATGAGAACGCACCGGAGGCGTTTCATTTGATTCAGGATTTCTTGTCAAACTCTAATGTTGGAACTGCTCTAATCGCCCCTTTGAAGCTGTCTGCATCTCAAATAAGGACTTTTTGGCAGACAGGCACTTATGATAATGGAGGAGAGTCTGGGTCTCCGTCCATAATTTTTGAATTTCAAGGAGAAGAGTTTGTAGTTACTCCAACTACTGTTCGTGATGCCCTGGGCCTTGAGGACTTTAATGCTTTCACAATCTCTGTTGGAGATTCTGAGTTAGTTTGTATGATGAGAGAAATAGGCTATTCTGGACCACTGACAAAGCTTGGTCAGTTGAAGCGACCGCTCTTGAGAAAGGAATGGAGTTTCTTTTTCGACTACATAACAAGGGCGTTCGGGAAGAAGTGCACGAATTGGGATGCAATTCCCACTGATAGTCTGCAAATCGGGTATTCTCTTCTTTACGGAGGTAATTTTGATGTTGCTAGACTAGTTCTAAATAATATAGGTGAGAAAATGACTGAAAACAGAGGTGTAGTCTATTTTGCAAGATTTTGTCAATTAATATTCTCTGAATGTGTTTCTGAAGTAGAGATAGCTGAGAATGATATGATTCCATGTTTTAAATTACATAAACGAATATTCTCTGATCTAACCAATAAAGATAACAAGAAAGGAGATGTTGGTGTTTTGATGTTGCCTGAGACTGTGCAACAATTCTTGATCAATTCACAACAACTACAATCACCATCAAATGCTGAAGCTGGGCCTTCTGTGTCTCAACCACAAAGGTCAAAGAAATCTAAGGTAAGGGTTGTTAAGTCTGTCAGCATAAACACTGAAGCTGGGGCATCAAATGCTGATGTTATGTCTCAGAAGACAAGGATAAAGAAAAGAAGAGCCAATAGGGCAAAGTCTGTTGTTGAAACCTCAGAGACTGAAACTAATGAAGAAACTCTTCATCAGAGAAAAAGAAGACTAGTGGCTGCACATCTTTTTGGTGCTGTAAATATAACCATGGACAGAGTCTCTAAGGACACTGAAGCTCCTGCATCAGAGAATGAGGAGATTGTGGCTGAAGCTGTTCCTCAAGATACTCCTGAAATTGTTGTTGAGGAGGATATTTTAAATGCTGATGAGGACAGAGTGTTTGTAAACACTAAAACTCCCGAAGTGTTTGTTCAGGAGGATGCTGCAAATGCTGAAGCTGTCAATCTAGACAGATTAAATACTGATGCTACTATGGATTTCGATGCTCCTACATCAAAGGTTCATGATGTAGTCGAGGAAGCTGCTACTCATTCTGATAGCAGAGTTTTTGATCATGAAGCACACACCTCTATCCATTCTGATCATTATACAGAGGGTGTGGAAGCTGATCAAGTCACTGATCAGGTAGAAGAATCTCTAGCCACTCATACTGAAGTTATTTCTTGTGATCTTGACAACGGTGAGGAGGTTAATCAGATTCAAAGAGAAGCAGAGGTTTTTGCTAAGGTAAACTCTGATATTCCTGAAGCTGTCGCAGAAGAGAAAATTGATGAAGCTGCACAGTTTACTGCTGAAAATATTCTTCCTGAACATGCAGCAGACACTAATGAAGAAGCTGGAAATGATGCTGAGGGTTCTCATTCACATCCTAGCATTCAAGTTTCATTGGCTGATGATGTCAATAGTGATGAAAGAATGGAAGTTAATAGACAGACCAATGAACATTTCCAGAATATGTACTACAAAAATTGGGCTGATGCAGATTGTGTTTTCTCAGCACAAAGGGCTGCAGATTTGCTATCTGATTCTGTCAAGAAGATATCCAATACTGATGTACTTACAAGTTTACAGGCAACTGTTGTTCAAGTCAAATCTCTTCATAATAGATTTGATGAGAATCAACAGATGTTTACAAATCTAAGGAATGAATTTTCTCTCAGGGATACAACTTTGAAGCTTGACAGATCATTTTATTCTACACAATTCCAGCAGCAAGCCAAGGATTCTGAGGAAATCAAGAAAAGGCTTGGGAAAGTTGAGGAGAATCAGGCTGACATGTCTACTCAATTGAATTCTATTTCTAATGCTCTAGAATTGCTAACATCAGTATTACTTTCTGATGATGTCAAAAAGGGGGAGAATGTACCTAAAGACAAATGCAAAGACATTCAAGCTCTGAGACAGAGGGATGATTCTACTGATGGGGGAAGCAAAGGAAATAAAGGAAAGGTCATTGCTCAAAGGCAAAGCAGGACTAGAGTAAACTCTGGTAGACAAATAAACTCTGAAAAGATAAACTCTGGTGGACAATCTACTTCAAATCTCAAGAGTTTAGTTGTTTCAACTAATCCATCTACTGATGAAGAGATTGCTGCTAAGATATTCATGAAAGAGCATGGAAAGAATGTAACTATTGAAGATATCCAGGCTGAAGAACAAATGCTTGCTGAGGAACACAAGAAAAATCTTGAAGCTGGAATCTACAAGAGAAAGGAAATCAAGGCTCCTAGAAAGAAAGAAGTTGGTATTTCTATCAAAGAGAATATTCAACAGAGTATACAAAATACAAGGAGACCTGTGATTAGAAACTCTGATAAGGGTAAAGGCATAATGATTGAAGAGCCTAATCTAAAGAAGAAAGATATTTCAACCTCTGACATTGCTCAAGTTGAAACAAGATTAGCTAAATCAACCTCTGACGCTGCTCAAGTTGATGTTTCTATTGAAGACATGACAACCTCTGACGTTGCTCAAGTTGTACAGAAATCTACACTACTTCCAGGATTCAGCAAACCAAAAATTCTTGAAGACTTAAAGCTTGAAGCTGTGAATTTCTCAGAAACCAGAACAGTATTGGGAAAAGAAGCCTTTGACAAATCTGGACTGGGTTCACACAGAGAGAGAAGAACTAATAACGGATCTCAAGACAAGTTTTCATTGGCAGAATTTGGAGTTGGAATTACTCAAGAAGGTCTTGACAAACTGGAATCTGTACAGATGATTTTTCACAAAGGAATCAAAAAGGAATTCTTGTTATATTTTATGGCTGATGGCAGAGTGTATAGATTTGGTGAATTTGATATCCAGTTAAAACTTTGGGAAGAGCTAGAGTATGTTCTATATCTACTTGAAGTAAAGAATAGAAGTACTTATGATGCTGCTCGAGTTTTGAAGGAAAGGATGATGAAATCCAAAGTTTTGAGTGGAGCTGGAGTATCAAGTGCATACATTCCTAAATACAGAGATGCACATGGAAAGTTGGTAGAAATAAAAAGGAATAGTGCTAGGTTCAGAACTGCACTAAATAAAAAGGTTCTTGAGTTCAATCTAGAGTCTGATAAACCTTTTTATATCAGACTTGGCAATGAAATGAACAAAAACAGCATATATTCTTTGAGGGCTGCCATTTATCAAATTGGTGAAGATGAACCAGAAATGAAGGAGCTGAAGAAGATTATGATTGCTGAATTGAATAGAGCTGAGAAGAAACTACTGTTAGACTATATCAGGACTGTGCCTGATATTCAAGAAATCAAGTAAAGTTTGACTGTAAGTTTTTAATATATTTTCTATTCTAAGTCAAATTTAAACTCTGTTTTAAATTAAACTCTGTTATATGTTAAACACTGCATTTGTTAAAAGTTTTTGACATCATCAATTATATGTTTAACTTGTACATTTTATTATGAACAAGTTGGGGGAGATTGTTAGATATAATTGCTGACGTTTGTTTATCAGTGTTTAAGCAACAGGTACTGACCAGAGTTTATCAGAAGCCGGTCAGAGTTTAATTAAACTCTGACAGGGTGAAGAGTTTAAAGGAAGCCGGTCAGAGTTTATTTAAAGTCTAACAAGGTGATAGTTGAATTAGCTATCGGTGCTGAATTGAAGATTCTAGAAGCAATATATTCTGAAGATGGAAAGAAGCAGAATATATTGATACAGCTAAGGAAACGGAATAGAAGATAAGAAGCAATCCTTAATTGATATCAATTGTATAGCTAATTTGTAGGAATATCAATTAGATAAGGATTGTGTAACTGTGTACTATATAAACACAGATAGGTTATCCCTAGAAGGGATGCGATTATTGAATATATTATTCTTGTAACCTAGAAGCTCTTTGTGATTCATTAACATCACTAAGAGAGAATTATTTAATATAATTCAGTTTGTTGATTTACAAACTTGTGTTCTTGATTGTTATTCTCATACATACTTGATTATATATTGTGTATTCGGCCTAACATTATACTTTGATTATATTGCTAAGATTGATGATGTTTAGTGATAGTATGGATTAAAAGTTGAATCCTTAGTTATAGTGATTGTTTAGTGATTATTTTGATGGATGAACTTGTGAGTATTGGTATGAACTTGTTTGGGCAGAAAACTTGTGGTATTAACTTGAGGCTTGATGGTTGGTTGATTGGTTGTTGATTGGTGGTTGATTTGAGTGTTTAAAACACGGGAATCATGAATTAGCGTCGTTACCATGTCGAATTTTACTTAGGTAGTTTGGACAGAAACCACGGTTACTTTACAGGGCATAAACATAAGATTTCTGACCATGATCATGTAGCCTCTGTTCCCTAGTTTGTTTTAGCGAAAGAATCGTATCGTTTTGATTTACGGTTTAGGAGAAACGTCTGTTTTAGTAAAATCGGTTTCGGGTAACTAAGTAGTTCATTGCATGAACTTGGAGAATATGATCAAGCCCCTTAAAAATGGAATTAGGTCATGATATTAAAATGGATACTAACATGGACAGTTAGTAAGTGAATCGAGAAGGTTTCGGGTTAAAAAGATAATTTTTCGATTTTATAAAAATGTCGGAACCAAAGCTGCGCGAGGAGTAAGTGGTTCTGCACTTCACTTCCAAAAACCTGCTGCTCTCGGGATTTTGATCCCCTTAAGCAGAAAAACATGTTCAAGAATTTTCTTCTATTCTTTCTCTAGATCGCGCACACGAAAACGGTGTGTCATTTCGACTAACAGTTAAGGAGATATGAGCGTTTTAGTGAAAGACGTGCGAATACTAACTTTCCGTAGCTCATCCAAGTTTGCGAATACATCTCACCAAGTGAAACCCCTGTTTTGAGATCGAAACTTTTATGATAAATATTAAAAATACTTAAGATGACTTCGGAAGTGGTTTCGTATTTAATTGCGAATTTTCCAATTTATTAAAAGTGTTAGAGTACGAGTCGCGTAATAGTAACTCTATGAAAAGTCAACTCTAGGGTACTACTTTGACCAACTGTTGTGACTAAGATAAAGGATTATTTCGAGTCGATTAAAACACGAACATTGTTGAGGAATAACGTGGCTACATGATGTGTTTGACTTATGGTTGACTTATAGTGACTTGTTATGAGCGAATGATTACGCTAGGGACTGATCGAGTATTTCTTTGTTTATAGCCCGGCAAGTTCTCGAACCCATAACAACCAAGGACCCGAGGCAAGTTTTCTCATTCCATGTTGTATTTTAGTGTACCATATTCTCATGATGCATATGATAGATGCATGCAAGTTTTCAAACCCTACCTTACATAAGTGATGCTGTTGTGATATATATTGTGATATATAATTTGCTTTAATGCTGTGAAATGATTTATCAATTGTTTACGCTTTTAATAAAAAGCTGTATAAGGTATAAGGTTTATATACTAGATAATACTGGATATAAACCAAGGTTAAAGGTTAAAGACTCTAAGTAAAGAGTACTTGTACGATAGTTTTAAAACTTAGACCGGGAGTCAAATTATTATTTTGTTTTAAACTACTGTCAGAAGCTGGAAGGTTCCAGGGACAGTTATATTTTAAAGGTTTATTAAATATTCCAATATCTATATTATTGGATATTTAAGGTGAGATATTATAACAAATATTATTTGAATATTGTTTAATTAAAGTGAATATTATTTTGAATATTCACTTAAGTGTTTTATATTGAATAATAATTCAATAAGTATTAATTGAATATTATTTAATTAAAGTGAATATTATTTCTGAATATTCACTTAAGTGTTTATACTGAATAATAATTCAATATTTATTAATTGATTATTATTTAATTAAATGAATATTATTTTGAATATTCACTTAAGTAGTTATATTGAATAATAATTTAATATTTATTATTTGGGTATTTATTAAATATTCCAAATATGATTTAAAATCATAGAACCTTATTATATGGTTAAAGGTTCTATTATTTACACAAACATACAAATTTCTGATTTTCAGAAAAGGTATTAAAATAGAGATTCCCAACTATTATCTTAAGATAGTTAAAGGTAATTAAATGCGGTTAGTATTTTCCAACTCATCGAAAACTAGGAATCTAGTTCAAGAATTCGAGGACAGAGTTTTACTTTCACTGTTCCTCTAGAATACTTATAACTAGGGGATGGCTCCCCCATTCAAGTAGAGTATTTCAAACTCGCTGAACTCTGAAATTTCAATAAACTCCCTGGTCATGATTTCAAAATACGTAGTAATCATCGGTAGTCTCGCTGACTAATGTCAACCCACACTTGACTTACTCCTTTCAATTACTCTGGAGTAAGGTGTTCTAAACGGTTACAAAGTTTTGACGAGTATTCGTACTTGGGAAATATGGAATTAAATTCCGATTTCCGTTTCATTAATGTTTTTCATCATGGGAATTGGAAAGGCCTACACGGCAATGAAATAGGTGTCGGGGTAGTGCCAAATTTATCAAGGCTTGCCCGGTGATGAAAAATAGGCGCCGAGGTAGTGATCTCTTGAGTGCTAAGGCTTGCCCGGTGATGAAAAATAGGCGTCGAGGTAGTGATCTCTTAGCACAATGGCCCATATGCGGTCAGGGTGATAACCGAACAGGAAGTCATCCTTCTAATAGTAGAAAAAAAAAGTTACGATACAACGGCTGATCACCGTGTATCGGGTGTTCCAGTATATTCCCTTCCCTCCAATTGGAGTTGTGCTGCACATTGTAATGAAAGCCTAGGTGCTGAGTTACTGATAATGTGGCAGTGATGAGTAATGATGTTCCTCATACAGTAGTTGCACTGTATGGTATGTTTTGACGAAAAGAATAATAAAATATCATTCTGTATACGAATGAAGTTTAAAGGTTTTCCTTCATGATATAAGCTTACATATATGATTAAGCTGCTATATCTGATTGTCGAGCTATAGTGCTCATTCTTGCTTCTTTTACAAAAGGTGTTCATTACTGATATTCTACAGTATTTTGAAGAGTATGAGATATCTAAATAGATATACAGTATATTGAACTGTATAGTATTTTGAATCAATGGATAGGCTTTAAGCCTTGATTCCATTATTTGATATCTATTTTAAAAGATATGTTTCGAATCTTGGTTCATTATATCGATACCAAGGATTCCTAAATGAATTACGAAAAGTAACTGAGTATGATTATAAGTCATACGGTATTTTGAACAGTATACTATTTTGGGGGTCGAACCCTAGTAGTTTTTAAATATGGGTCCTATATGAATTATCTACCTGAAAGGTTTAAAGATTTAAACTTGGATAGATTTCTTGTTGAGCGCTATTAGCTCATTCTTGCTTTATTAAAACTTTCAGCATGAAGAAAACATTGTCGATTCACCTCGTGTTACGAGAGCAAGGGAATGGAGAGACCACCCTTGAGTCAGTTCAGCAAGATGAATACTGCCGGAGTTAGCAGAATAGTTGCAGCTCGGTTTTGTAAGAGTTATTTTCGATTAGGTTTGTATTATTAAACCTTGTATAGAATTGTGAGGTCTATTATTGTAACTTCAGGTAGAGGTTGTAAATAATAGATGAGATCCTGGATAGTACATTTGGTTTGTAATAACAAGTGTTACTTATTGTTGCTCATTTCCAAGGCTATAACTTGTGTGTGTGTGTGTGTGTGTAAGTGATTGGGGTCTTTGGAGTTGTATTATTAGAATGTTGTAAGTAATGCAGGTATTGTATAATTGATGGAGTGTGACCACCCAGATTCCTGACCCCGGGTCTGGGGGTGTTACAAGAGGGATTTGAGATCATGCATGAGGAACAACCAATGGAAGAGCATGAACCATATTATCCAGAGCCAATTGAACATCCTATCTTGGATGATAATATGGAAGAAGCAAATCCTCTGTCAACAGAACAAGAAGCTGCCTTGGAAAGATTAAAAGCTGAGAAAGCAGAAAGAGATGCCAGGCAAGCTGAGAAAGAAACCCACCAAGCAATTCAGAGAAGCGAGAAGCTGAAAGGTTTAAGATGTATAGTGAATTAAGAAAGAAGAAGGTGATTGATTTGGCACAGAAGCATGGAAAGGAATGGGAGGTAGCTTACAACACTTTTTGCGGAGTTGAAGACGGATTAGAAGTCAACGACAATGTTGAGGTGGAAGTTATCATTAGGGACATCAGAAGTGCAAATCAAGAAGACGATACTTATTCACTGTATTGAGACATTCTCTTATCTACCTGAAGGCCGGGGTGAAAGCAAATGGTGCCTGGAACATCTTAATCAATTTCATGGACAGAGGTACATTTGTGATCTCCACCAAGTTTTTCGAACAAAGAATTTACACTGAATTGCAGGTGATGCTCATTAAGATCCAAGGAACTACAAGGTTAAATGAACTGCTCCGTGAGCATGTTAAAGAGATCTTAATGAAGGTCAGTCCAGAGATATCTGAAAACCCTCCTATGGTAGGATTCATGACAAATGACTTGTTCAGAATCTGCTATCTGACGGAGGACAAAGGGAAATATTACCCAAACAACTATCTAATATCAGTTGAGAAGTATCTTAGATCCACTGGATTCATGACTACGGAGAAGGACAAAGCAGCAGACACTCTAAGAAGATATATTATGGAGAATGTACCCTATTATAGGAAGAGAGTGGAAAGAGGATTGGAAGTGCATCCCAGACTACCAAACATGCCAAATCAAAATCAGAAAGATGTTAATATTGCATGGTTGTGGGCTGCAGTGGGTCAACGGGTTGAATATATTGGAAGACACATCAGAGGAGCAATCCTTAAACCTGGAGAACCACTGCACTATCCATCAGTGATTGATTATCAAGCTGCTAACTCCAATCCAGTAGTTGAAGAAGGTGGGATTATATTGGACTGAAGATGAAGCAAAGAACAATCTGCTCAGGCTAGAGGAGCAACTTCATTGTATAACTTTTACTGTTCTTTGTAATTTAGAAATCTAGAAATGTAGATATTTAATCCAGAATGCATTTAATATTATCAATATGTCTTACTTTAATTAGGTTCATGTTTCCTTAGTTAGTTGAGTTATCCTCGAGGTATTTGCATGTCGAACTCTAACAATTAAATAGGGGAGATTGTAAAGCAAAATGTAACATAAGATGTAACAGAGATAACTACAACTCAACAAAGAACAAGACAAACAATAATATTAACAGAAGCACAGGAATCCAGAAGTAAAGAAGAAAAGGTAAACTCAAAAAATTAAAATATGGTATGTATTCTTGAAGTCCGTAAACAGGTCACGGAAAGAAGTTCATTAATATGTTCAAGCCTCAGTGACAAACAAGACTGTCAAGACTACAGAAGTATTTGAATGATTAAGAGTTAGTACCATAGGATTTCATTGATTTTATTGAAGCAACCAGAACGACAAAGGACTTATCAACAACATTGAATTGAAGACATAGAATTATTGATCAAGTGTTAGTCATCTGTGAACCAGACCAGTTGCACTAGTTGTCAGCACCTAAAAGATCAAGATGTTTATCGTCTCGGAAGAAATTGATTTAAGTCTAAATCTGAAACATCCTGAAAGTGAAAAGAATATTACAAGGTATGTTTAGGTTTAAATGGAAGTAGAATATGCTTGCTGAAAAAGGAGAGAATCTTCAAGGATCAAACTGCATTAGAAAACATTCGATAGTTTTCTTTTAAGAAAACCTATCAAAATTGATCAAGGGGATTTGGAAGGAAAACAATCAAAGTATTAAAAAGAAAATTTAGTTCTTTCGATAGTTTTTTAATTAAGGAGCAGGTGAAAGTTTTGTAACTTTGTCAGGTTGATGAAGACTTGAACGGCCAGGATCATTTCTGAAATGGCTTCGATAGTTTTCCAGTCTATAATTGAAGAGTGAAGGCAGTGTCTTCTTCAGTTAGGATTTTCACAGAACATTTACGAAGAGAGAGTTTGAGCCAGAGAAATTTACAGAGAAATTAATAGTGCTTTGAATTCTATCATTGTATTGATTTTGTGTAACCTAAACTCATTGAAGCTAATCTACGGATTAGAATTGTAGCACCCCTCGTGGTTTATATTTATAAAACGATATATTCCCCGACTCGTGTTTTGATTTGGTGTATTTGATTTCGGACTAGAACATAAATAATTATCCGCGAACGAAATTGAATAATTTGTGAGTATCGTATTCACCCCCCCCCCCTTCTACGATACTTTGGACCTAACAATCTTGATATGGAGATGGATCCTAAAACAGATGACTACTTGACATCGTACTCCTGAGTTTCTTTTCTTTTCTTTGAGTTTCCACTTCCGCCAGCAATGGGTTCATACTTTCTCATGCTTTCTTCAGCCTTGATATACTTTTCGGCTCTATCTTGGAGCTTCAGCATGCTCTCGGGTGGATGTTTAGCTAACGACCTTTTGAAGTGATCATCAGTAGTTCCTTGTTGCAGGGCTATCATAGCCACTCTGTCCTCTAAGTCTGGGACTTTCAAAGCCTCTCGAGTGAATCGATTGATGTAGTCCATTAAGGCTTCATTCTTTCCTTGCTGGATTTCCATGAGCGATGCAGAACTTTTCTCATGCACCCTTCCACTAATGAACTGATTGATAAAAGCTTTGCTTAGTTCTTTGAAAGACCCAATTGAGTTGGGAGGAAGACGGCTATACCAACGTTGGGCCATGCCTGCCAAGGTTTGTGGAAACGCCCTACACTTGACCGCATCGTTTGTTGGCTGCAACAGCAGTGCATTGGAGAAGGTCCTTACATGATTTGCGGGATCTCCCATTCCATCATAGGCTTTGATCGAAGGCATCTTAAATTTTCTGGATATAGCCGTTTTCATGATGTCTTAAGTAAACGGTGGTGTAGGATCATCAGGATCTCCTAGGGGCAAAAGAATACTAGGATCACCCATTGGGGCTTCGGCCCTCTTCGTTCTTCTTGCTGGTGGATCCAAGTTGATTATTGGGATCCCTTCAGTTGTTCGGCCTCGAGATTGAGCGGCCTCCTTCTCAGCAAGGAGTTTTTTGAGCCTTGCAGTCTCTGCCTCATGGGCTGCAAGTTTCTCCTTAGTAGTTTGGGGTTGTTCCCGATTGGTCTGGGAAGAACGTCTCCTTCTTGGGGCGACATCCTCCCCAGTTGTATAACCCTCATCCTCGGTGTATGGGCCCGAGTAATCTTGAACGAAAGGGGTCTGGCGAGTTTGGGGTCCCAGACCTTGAATATAAGGGGGCACATATGCCTCATGGTAGATCGGATTAGTTCCACTACCACCCGCCATGGGTCGAGGGGGCATGCCATAGCTTGGCATCCCCAAAGTCTGATTCGCGTATTGAGGGAGATCAGTAGTATGGAGTTGAAGGCTCCTTGGTGCACTCATGAGCAACGGGGAGGTCGTGATTGGTTGCTGGTGAACGGTCTCTTGCGGATTAGATCCATGAATGACCATCTGCAGGGGATTCGTCCCTTCAACCGAAATCGGGATTTCCGGTCCTTGAGTGTTGGTGGGGATATTCGCCCCTTGTGTGCCAGTAGTCGGCGGTGGCTGATCAGCCTCAGAGGTGATAGGGCGATCCTCAGGAGTGTGATTATCTCGAGCTGTTCTTCGTGTGTTTGCCATGGTTGATGTTGTCTTCCCACAGACGGCGCCAAATGTTATGGATTAAAAAACGTACTTGTATATTAATTGCTAGGATTAATGAACTTTCGAGCTTTAATGGCTGCACTCGTGTTTCCGGACTAAATCGGTCCTGACAAGATGCCTACGTATCTCAAATCGTTATTGAGAATCGTTATTGCCATAATTTGGACTCTTTTCATGAGCTGTATATTTTCCCTATTCATTAATTACGAAATTAATGAATAATTAAGGTGTCGGGCCTTAAATATCGGCCTTTCCATTGACTTGTCAATTATATTTCTATAATTACTTTTCTGTCCATATCAACATGACTGTCACGTTATTTTGTGCAATTTTTGAAAAATATTTTTGGGTTCACTACCATTACCAATTTACCATTACCAGATAACATCAGTGTTCTAAAAATCGGTGATTAATTGTGATTAATCGTCGATTAATCGCTAGACGGCGGACCAACGAATTAATTAAGAGAAAATCCGTTGAAATTTTTTTTTTCTAAAAAAATGTTAAAAATTGGTGAAAATGAAAAAAAAATCGGACTAGACAGGGAAAATCGGTCAAAATTTGGTTATATTTAGCCCTAATATAAAGATCTCCCAAATTGTCGCGGTTAAATATGCTCGTGTTTGATTAAGTAGCTATTTTGTAAATTCATCAACTAATTACTCTCTTTAACATATTGTAATCTTTTAGTTGCTCGAATTGTAGTATCTTTAAAATCTCTAAGTTGCTAGTGTTGAATTCTATTGTTGTACTGATTTAAACATATCATCATATACAAGTGAATTTAATTATTTAATCTGCAATTTTGTTCTCTCTTTTGCTTTAAATTTCTATAAATTTTAATAAATAGTTATCTAAGTCTAAAATATACATATACATATTAATTGTATTAAAGAGTAATATTACATTAGTTTCGATTAATCACTACGATTAATCTTCGATTATCCGATTAATTCATTGACAGTAGCTCTCGATTAAGTCTGATTCCCACTTTTTACATTGAATAACATACTTAAATATGGTCTATGTCCTCACTTTTTTTGCGATATTTTAAGATTTTAAAAGATTTTTGATTGATAAAGTCATATATAAAAATATATCATGTTGTCTCCATTTTTAATTTAAATATTTTTTACACAATGTTGATTCAAATGGATTAAAACAAAGTTGTTATTTTAAAATTAATATTTTGCATTTTTTAAATATTAAAAATATTTAAATAAATATTTAATCTATTTTATTATAAAAAATATTTAATCTATTTTATTATAATTTTTGAATTTTTAAATATTATTAAAATAATAATTTTTAAATTTAGAATAAAATTTGATCGATTTAACCATAAAATAAAAAGTGAAGACCGTTAATACAACTCGGATGGATATGAATTAACTTATTATAATATACTACCTCTGTTCCTAAATAAATGACGGTATATATATTCTGAAAGTCAAACTTATTTGAGTTTGATCACATATTATATATTATTAGTTTATAATTTTTAAATTTAAAAAGTGAATATGATAGAAAATCAAATATACTTTTTAATAATATATTTTTCATAATTTTTGTGTCTAACAAAATATATTAATTATTGATCAAAGTTAAGATAATTTGAATTAAAATTTTTATAAAATACCAGTTTTTTGTGGAACAAAGAAAGTAATATTTTTGCTTTATAAACTTTATTGTAGTTCATAAACGCGCTGAATCTTATAATCAAAAAGGGAGGGCCGAATTGACACTTTCCCGGCTAATGTCTAAAATTTTTAAGTTTAGGCGCTAATTAAACTTTTTTAGCCTCTAGTTTAGTAATTTGACAATTGTATCAAGTCACCCACTTTCTCCGGATCTGGTGCTTGGCCTATGAAACCTCATTCTCATCTCCCATTTCGCCACCACTCATCAATTTCAATACTTGATTTCATCCGTTACAATATGACATCAAATGACTTCTGAAACATTCCATCACCTCTACGGCCTACTTTTTTCTTGATCTTTGATTTATAACGGTAGTGTGTGTGTGCGTGTGTGTGTTGCTTAAAATTAGACGAGCGTTTCTTTTACTCTTTATTCATAATTCAAGTTTTCAGAAATTGTGTACATCTACGCTTTCCATTTTACTATGTTATTGAATGTCCATGTCTCTTTGTTGGAATTTCTGCTTAACTTGCACTAAGTTGGACTTATATCTATTTAAGTGCACACCAACTGTTTGTTGGTATTACTCAATTTAGGACAACTGAACATAGCCCAAGCTTACGATATATTTATTTGAATGAATAGAGATCGATCTTAAAGTCATTTTTTTGTTTGCAGTCACAATATCTTAATCAAGTGGGATATTGTAGAATGTTGAGCGACAAGAAGAAGGCCTCTATCTCTGTTACTGCTCAGTTTGTTGCGTTAGGCAAATCACATAAGGTACATGATTTTCATTAGAAAAACCAATACTAGAAAAGGCTTTGTACATGAGCTTGAAGAAGTTTCTGTTAGCCAAGTACTTGATCATATATTTTGCCAGTACTTGCTTGCTTCTCTCCGAAAAAAAAGGAATACTGTAATATTGTTTCTATTTGGCATGTTAGATGTTCCTATATTCCATGTGTTCAATATTTATAATCCTCTTCTCAATGGGGAAGTTGCAGTAATGGAGGACAAACTACAATAATTAAGTGAACTACAAGATCGAAAGCTACTTGAAGGTAACCTATTGTTATATACGTAATATATTTAATTATGTTCTTAGATACTAAAAGAGACTTTGAGATCGCTATTGTTGATCCTGAATAACTATTTGTTACTTATATTGCAATCTTGAATTTTGTGCTTATATAAGTTTAATTGGTGCTGGAAAAAGCTGGAAAAATGTGCATTATTATTATTATAGAAAATGTGGATGATTTATGGGCGAGATCATTGTAATCTTAGATTCCTTACTATCTTAATATCTACTGTCTCTCTCTCATGGCTAATGTATTAATTTTGTATTTACAGGATAGTTTTGATATCAACTTGAGTGATGACAACCGAAAAGTGAATTGATAAGCAAATTGAAAAGCATCGAAAATTAGTCAAATTTCTACTTCAAAGGTCAAATACACTAACAGGAAAATGCAGTTGGAAGAATTACATGCACCTCCAAAATTCTAATGCTTCGGATAAATCAAGTTCTACTGCCATTGTGTTGGGGGATATTCTAATGCTTCCAACAGATCAAGTTCTCCAGAAATTGTGTAGGAAATTGAAGAATATTTTATAGATTTCGATGTATAGTTATCTGAATTTATTAAACTATGTTGTTCATGTGTATATTAATATTTTGTGGTCACTGTTTATCTGTGATAAATCAATAATGAATTTTTTTTTGAATTTATTTAAAGTTGAATATTTCATTAGCAAACAAAAAAACATATTAATGAATAATTGCCATTAATAAAGTGTCATGTGGCAACATGGAAAGTTACCATGTGGCATCATCGAGAATCTCCATGTGGCATATGACAAAGTTGCCACATGGCACAATTAGGATACACCACGTGTAGTAACCCCACTTTTCAGGATTTATTAATAATATTATTTGAATGATTTATTGCTTTTCTCAAAAAGGAGAAATTGTATTATGTGTATATTTTGTTTAATAATATTTGTGAAAGTTGATTGTTTTATCTGGACAATTTAAGTGCGAATTTCCTATTTATTTTAGTAATAAAAAATAGTAATATTTATTTATTCAGATTAAATTGAAATTTCTGCAGTATGTGATTAAATGTTTAAAATGATAGTATGTGACTATGTGAATGTGGTAGTATGTGTGAAATATTATTTTAGTATTTGTTAGTAAGTTTGAGCCCGGCCTAAATTGATTTTATAAATAAGGTGGAAAATTAGTTAATTCTAAATTTGAGAATTTAAATACTGTTGAGTGATTCCAGTATTTGAATTATTTTTATGAGTCAAAATTTATTTTAGTAGTATTGAATAATATTTTTAGAATTATGTGTTAAAATTATTTGTCAGTAATTATTAGTAAATTTGGGCCCGACATATTTGTTTTTAGTTAAAATTCATTTAATTATGAAATTGTGCATTTAAAAGTTTTTAGAACAATTTTAGTTCATAAATTATTTATTTAGTTAGAATTTATTATTTTAGAATTTGTTCGTTTTAAAAGTTTAAATTTTCGATGCGCGTTAGTTCGTTAATGGCAGTCAGAGGACTATTAAAATGTAAAATAAGCATCCTTATCTTTTAATCGTCCTTATCCTGATCTGACTCTATTTTTTAAAACCCACACCACATATACACGCATATATACACACGACAAAGAAAAGTAGAAACAGAACCCCCCCGTCTGTCACCGCTGCACGCGCCACCCTCCTCCTTCAACTTCTTCTCCTTCCGCGCAACTCTCCCCCTCCCCGTGTTTTTCCTTCGCGCGCTGCTGTCCTATTCCGTTACAGCTGCCGCCGCAACATCAGCCGCGCACAGCCAGCCGCCGCCTTTCTGCGTGAACTCCGGCCAAACTCCGGCCGCCGCCCGCCGTTGCCGCCCGTGTCCGGCCAACAACCACCACATCCACTATCCCCTGCCTCGGTGAATTCCGATTTCGATTTTTATGGGTATGAATCAAAGTTTTGTCGATTATTCCCTTGTTTAGTAAATTGTTGAATAGCTATAATTGATGTTTCTTTTGGGAATGATTAACATTTAGTTTTTGTGAATATTTTTGTGCTAATAAATAGATTGAATTCGATTTTGTTTTTAATTGAGGATTTAGTAATCCGTTGTTGGTATATGTGAGTTTATAGAAAACTCGTTTTGTGATTTAGTGGTGGTATTTAATAAATTCGATTTTTGTGTTTAAATGAGGATTTGGTAATTCGATTTTGGTGGTAATTATACATGTATATAAATTCATTTCGTTTAGTCATTATGTGATAATTGCGAATTTGTTTTTCGTGAAATATTAATTATAAGTTAGTTTTGTTCGTGTTATTTATGTGCAAAATGGTTGTGAAATTTCTAAATAAGTTTTGCTGAGATTTTAAGTGTTTTCGATGAACTTCATTTGTTCGTAGCTTAGTTATAATTATGAATCTATTTAGTTGTGACGAGATTTAAATGTAGTATTTAAATTTCGGGGTAATTCTAGAAGTTTAATTCGGAATTGTAGATTGGAAATTTTGTTTGGGTAATTCTTCTATTTGACTTATATTGCGTGTTTAAATGGTTTTAGTATGGTGAGTATAGTATGTGTTTAGTCCTGTTAATATATATGAGGCTCTTAGCAATGTGAAGAAAGAATATAATGAATATGTACCGTAATTACTAAATTCAGTTGATGTTAATTGTTTAAGTTTAATGCTAAACAGTTTTACGGATTTGGTTAAGTAACTCTAGTTGGTGAGTTAAAGTTAATATCTGTTTAATCTCAACTTGTTCTATGAATATTAATTATGGTGAAGTGATTTTATTGTGAAGGTTTAAACTGATATTTGAGTTGATATTTGTTAAAACTCATTTGGATGTAAGGTATTATGAAGTGGTTTCATTGTGAAGAGTTACTTTTGATATTCAAATTAGTTTATTTTATGTAACTCTAAACTTTGAGATTTTTGTTAAAGATCGTTGATTGGTGATGTGAGGTTTGTATAGTGACTGGATATACAGGTTAATATTGTGCTGTACTATGTGATCCGTCCTATGATTGGGGACGCAGCATAGTACATGCAAAATTTTTGGCTAGTCCTGTTTACGAACGGGTTATGCCGAAATTTCATAAAAGCTGAGTATTTATTTTATTATTTGTTTTTAAGTCATTAGATTTTAAAGGGTAATTGAATTTGATTATTTTTAATCAATTTTAGATAATAATGAAATTGATTTAATTGACCAATTAAGTTGAGAATTAATTGGTGAATTTTATTAATTGGTTATTATTTAATTTTGATTATTTATAAATCAAATTTGATTATTATTATTTTCAAACTACTTTAATATTTTAGTATTTATTTATTCATGATCGGTTTGACTTGATTGATTGGGTCAAGTAAATGAGTTGTTGGATTGTAATCGAGTATTTCTGACTCTGTGTTATATATATATATATATATGTCTAAATGTATATATACACACCCACACACATATATAAGTGGTTAAATGCTACATGCTATTATGTATATTACTGAGTTAAGTGTTTCATCAGCATGCTAGTGTCGAGTAAATGCATGATTACTTGCTATCTTCCATGTGTATTTATCGTTGAAACTAGTTATAATTGGCTAGATTACGATGGATATGCTACTTGTTTAACCGAGTATATAAATGCTATAAAAGGGGTGACACTTAGAATTGAATTTTAATGATTGTCTCAGGAGTTAAATGTTTATCTTCTAATATTAAGTTTGGTATTGTGTAATGGCATATGAGTTGATAAGCTCTATGTGCTTGGAGGATATATTGAGTTGAGTATGTTGTTTTATAATTGTGAATTCAGATTGATTAAGTAAGTTATATGAATATGTTAATTTGCAAATTGATTCTTGGTTATTGATATTAGTTTAAAACAGGTAAATTGTTATATAAATAGAGGAAGTTCTGCCGAATTTCCGGCAGGACTATTAAAGGAATATTATTTGAAAATGGTATATGTATATGATATGAGATGCTAGTCGAAATGCATACGTAAATGAAAGGTGTTTATGTGTTAAAAGTGTGGCTATTAGAATTGTATAATTATAAAAGTTGTCAGTCTATCCATGTACTATGTGTTACGTGAAGTATATGAACTTATGTGAATTAGATGATGGACGTGTTACGTGATAAATATGAATGTGATTGCTATTTCTGGATAAAGTAACTACAAGTCAATACAAAATTATTTTCTAATATGTTTATTTTCTCATATGTTTTCTGCAAGTTGAGGCAGATTATTTGAGTATTAAATAAGTTATGGATTTAATTGTGAATTGTTGTGGATGGTTGAATTAGTATTTTTGGTATTTTAAAAGCAGGGCAATGTCCACTTTATGATTATGTCATGCCCAATTTTCTGTAGGATATATATGTGCTTAAGTTTATAAATAGTTAAATTATGTAAAAGTATAGTGCGAAGGCTAAAGTATATCTTGTATTTAATTAGTGAATAGTTGGGCGGACACGATCTCGGTAGTGCAGACTCGTAGCAACCGCATGTGTGATGGAACCAAGAGTTATCAGAATAGAGATTTGTGATGACATAAGATAGAAGAAGATGAGAATCATAGTACTTCAGCTTTACGTAATAGCGAAGTACCAAAGGCAAGTTTACTAACTCGTACTCTTTTGTTCAGAGTACCGTATCGAGATTTTTGTTTTCAATTCTTAGTTTATTTACCGTTTTATAACCAGATTCCCTTATTATCCCGAGATTGAGATAACCTATTGTTTGTGATTTGACGAACTCTATTTCTTTTCCTAACTTATACCTTGCAGCACCTTGTATTGTCAGATTATACCTTGAATCCTTGTGATTGGAAATTACATTCTTATGCATTTGTCTTAGCCTAATCCAGTTGATAAAGTTAAGCTTACAGTTGAAAGTATTAGTTTAAATTGATGAGGTAGTCGATTGTTCCGACACCTAACTCCCAGTATTAAGTTGGAATTGGAAGTTTTTAATTAAAAATGAAATGTTTTTTTAAGGACTGCCGACGCCAGTTAAAGTAACAGTATTATGTAGACCAAAAGCGGCCTTGGATCCAGTTCAGTATTTGGACATACCGTGGGTATGGTCCGGGGTTTTGGTGTGACTGATCATCCACCCTAACTCGCTGCGTCACAGTAAAAAACCAATTCTAACTTAAAGATTGAACCAGTTTATTATTATTGTTCAGTTATCAATTTAGTTGATTCTTTTCATATATTGCCATTGTCTTTGGCCAGCTGAGTTCACTTTATCTATATTGCTACCATTGCATCATTATTTTATCTTGTGCAGTACTATATACTTGCTGAGCTTCTTTTGCTCACTCTTGCTTGTTTTACCTTTTAACCCTCCAATGAAAAAGATAGATTGCCAATATTTAATTGCATAGCTATGGAGCGAGAAGAGTCAAGATGACGTTGGGAAGATGAGTTGATGCAGAACATTTGGATCTAGTGTAAGGTATTGTATATAGTTGAATTCTAGTAAATAGTATATTGTATAAATTTAGTATTGTCTGGTATACTTCACATCGAAGTTATATCAGTGTTATAGATTTTATGTAAAGAGATTGTTGTATAAGAAAGTTTAAGTTTATTAAAGTTTGGATTCTTGTTTCTAGCACTATAACCCTTAAAGATTCTTGGTAGAGTTGGGGTCGTAGATGTTATATTTGTTTTGATTTTATATTCGGCAGGTGATTTTATTTGAGATTATAGCGTGACGACCCAATCCACTGACCCCGGGATTTGGGGGCGTCACAGTTGGTATCAGAGCGGAGTTATAGTAAACTAGAAACGAGAGTGTGTAGGAGTGTGTATAGTTATGTGAGAAATGTCAGAGCTCATGTAGAGTTCGTGTTGGACTATTGGATATAGTACCAACGAGTAATTTAAGATATAGTACTCGTTTGAGATAGTTGAGCATAGTTGAGTTGAGTTGGATGGAAATCCTTGCGACTATAGACGTAGCTGGTGGAATCTTCAGAGACAATTGCGGGTTGACGATGACGTTTGATATCGATAACTTTAGGACGTGTAGCAGAAGAACTTAGCATCGAATGACGAGTCGTCAGAGGAGCTGATAAAGAAGACATACCTGAAGACCTTGGCCATACTTTCCTTCTTATTGAATTATGTGACACTCTTTTAAGTTCTAAAACTCTGTCAAGTTTTGATATTTGAATTTCTAATTTTCTTCAATAATGAATAACTATATTATTGATAAATCATCATTTCCTCGTATTGTGCCAGAAATTTCTTTTCTGGTTATTCTTTTCTGGAAGTAGTATCTTTGGAATATGTTCAGTTGTAATCCAAGAATGTATCTGAGAATTTCTCATCAAAAGGCCTTACTGGTTAATTTGACTTTAGACTCATTTTAATATTCTCTACTCTAACTGAGATGAACAACCCTATTTATAGGGGACACAAGGACTCTATGTCTATGTGATAGAAGTTGGATGGGACGCCGTCACTTGTGTGTTGTGCAATACAAGAAGGCTAACTACCTTTAGTAATGTCTTATCTAAGGCACGCAACAGTAGTTCATTGATCATATTGATCTCTCAGTAATTCTTTATTCCAAAAACGTTTGCTTTGAAATTGTAACTCAACAACCACAAATGTGGGACACTTGATATGATACGACATCTTTTCATTTCAAATATCATGAATCTGATTATCTCAAATAATCTTGGAAGTATGCCAAGCAGGTTGGAATTAGTTAACTTTTGCGGTGGGATTATCAAGAGTCAAAGTGGATCAAGATGCGATTAGAATACTAGTAACGCGTAGCGTGTGGTGGTACAACTGAGTTTGCCTTATATAGAGGAACTGGTAGAAGACCAGACTATAAAGAATGAGTATCAATGAGTAAAGAGTTAGTATTATTGTGTATGCAACCAGAGTTAAAAGTTATTAAAAGAACCTTAGTAACACCTTCAGCTGATTCCGAGGACGGAATCCTTATAAGGTGGGTAGATTGTAGTAACCTTACTTTTCGGGGTTTATTAATATTATTATTTGAATGATTTATTGCTTTTCTCAAAAAGGAGAAATTGTAATATGTGTATATTTTGTTTAATCGAATTCGTCCTTTTAAAGATTTAACTGTTTAGAACAAATTAGTGCGGAATAAAACTGAAACAATATTTAAGTTAAATAAAACTCTATTAAACTTGAAGGGTGTTACAATTCTGATCACTGATTACAAAGAACTTGATAAAACAAACCTAGAATAAATTCGACATGAATTTATCTATTTTTGTAATAAAAAGTAGTTCGATATAAAATCTAGGGATTATGATCCGCTAGAAAGTCAAAGCAGTACAAGTGAAATGATTCTTATGGATTAAATTTTAAGAACAAATCAAGAATTAATTCACTGGCATAAATTGAATGCTCGGACAGTTTTGAATTGAAGAAGACAGCAGAATGTAATGTTAATGCCTTTTTCTTTTTCTTTATGTTGGAATGTAATATATGATGTCCTGTCTTCTGTCTTGAATAAATACTAATTGCTTTTCTTTTTAATCCATCCCACGTGCAGGCCAATTCAACAGAATGGAAATTGCCTTGGAAGACTTAGAGGAAAACAATCATATTGCTCTTGGAAGACTCTCGGGAAGACAGTGTTTGTGAAGGGAAGACAACCGGGAAGATTAGGGTTTGGCCTAGGAAGACTTTCGGGAAGACTCACTTGTGAGTCTTCCTAGTTCAAAAAACTAAGTCTTCCTAGTTCAAACCTAAGTCTTCCTAGTTCATATTTATTCTAATTTAAATAATTAACTAAATAAATTATGTATAAAATTAATTTTTTACAGAATTAATTTAATAAATAATTTACTTAATAGTATTAATTATTTATAAGAGAATAAATAGAATTAGTTGACTTCTCAATCAATTCCAGAATCACTTAAAATTTAGATAAATAACAAACACAATAGTACGCTGACACTCAATGCACGGTCTGGTTCATGAGTGACAAACGACAATGTCTGTTCTTTATCTGTTTGACTTTAAGCAATGATTCACTTCCTTCTCATTCAAGAACTCCGTAATCAGTATCTTTTGCTGTCACCACTTGAAATCTCCGTCACTTTAATAAATCCACTGAGCTTGAATACTTCATTGAGGTTTGATCAATAAATTGAGCTTCTTTCAATGTAGAATCACTTCAAGTCTGTAGATGACTTTAATCTTCATTCTTTGACAGATATAATCTTCTGAGATTCCTGTGACATTTGATTTTATTATTTACCTATTACATCTAAATTAAAGTTGAGTAGAATCCTCGGTGTTTACAAATAGGCCTAGACATATGCCTTTCATTTCTCTGCTTCTGTGTGATGCCTTCTTAGACTTCCCCTTTTCACATGCTTCACATAGTCCCTCCTGATAAAATTTCATCAGGGACAACCCTCTCACTAACTCTCTCTTTACCAAAGAGTTCATAGTTTTGAAGTTCAAGTGTGAGAGCTTCTTATGCCATAGCCAACTTTGTTCTGAAGATGTCTTACTGTAGAAACATGTAACTTCTCCTTCACTGGTAGAACTTAAGTCAGCTATAAACAAATTTCCTTTTCTCACTCCCAGTAGAGCAAGCTTCTCATCCTTCCTGTTTGTGATCAAGCACTTATTCTTTCTGAAATCTACATTGTATCCTTTATTACATAATTGACTGATACTTAGAAGATCGTGCTTCAATCCTTCAACAAGAGAGATGTTTTCAATGATGACATTCCCAATTCTCAGATTACCATATCCCGTAGTGAATCCTTTGTTGTCATCTCCAAAGGTTACAATCGAGCCGATCTTCTTAACCACCTCTGTAAGCAGGGACTCTTCTCCTGTTATGTGTCTAGCACAGCCACTATCCAGAATCCACACGACTTTTGAGCTTTTAACCTTACCCTGCAATCACAGATTGATTAAGCGGACTTTGGTACCCAAACTTGTTTGGGTCCTGAAGGTTTAGATACTTTAACATGAGTAACATTCAAGTCAGTCTTAACTTGTTTGACTTTCATGATGTCTGTGGATTTATCATTTACAGTATTAGTGCTACTAGATGCATTCATCAACTTAAAATAAGCATGCATGATATTGTATGCACAAAGTAAACACTTTTTCTTTCCACATGGTTCATGAAGATCAGGCATGTCAGACATGTTATGCAGTTCAGAAGTAACAGCAGTTTTTACTTTAACCTTTTTACATGCATGTGTAAGGTGTCTAGTAGAATTACAATTAGTGCACAACTTCCTAGATGCAATGGGAGAAGATGAAACAATATTCTGATTAACACTAGCTTTCCCATTCCTGTTCTTTTTAGCCTTGCTAACCTTATTGCCTATATCAGTTTTAGGTAATTCAGTTTTTACTGACTTCCTAGGCAACTTAGTCTTTATCTTTGCTTCCTTCAATAAATCCTCCTCAAGCAATTCTTGTCTAATGATTAGATCATCCTCATTAAAAGGTGTTGAAACAAGCTTAACAAAAACTGGACAATCTACATCCTTAAGAATATGTGGAGTATCCTTCTTGACAGCTGAAGATGTCACAGGAAATTCCACTATTTTCTTTCCAGTTCTTTTGTTGTAGTCAAATCCTATAGCAGTTTTATTCCCTAAGGTCTGAGTATCAGTTTTCTTGTACTCAGAATTAGACATGTCAATTGTAGTTAAGATAGGTACCTGAGATGATTGTGGTGATTCCTCTGAAGAGTCAGCCATTAGGGCAAGATTTACATACTCTTCCTCTTCATCTGAATCAGTATCATCCCAGCTTTTTCCCTCTGCAATATAAGCATTTCCTTTCTGCTTTCCAGATAAGACTTCCAGTTGCTGTTTCAACTTGGCATTCTCTTTCTTCAAATCCTCATAAGAATCTTTCTTCTCATAGACATCTTTCTTGTCTCTTTCTTGACGAGGCTTCCGACATTCAGTACCAAAATGCCCAAACTCATTGCAGTTGTAGCATCTTGATTTGCTTCTATAAATCATGCCAGTCTTGTAACCTCCCTTAAAGCCAGTGCCTGGTGAATACTTGCTCTTCTGAAATCTGTTGGTTGAGCCCTTGAACTTATACTTAGGGTTTCTCTTGAAACGAATGTGGCTAAACTTTGCAGCTAAGTACGCCATGGTTTTGTCTTCCATTTGCTCAAGTTCTTCTAGGGTGTAGTAATCACTTTCATCAACACCCAGATTTACAGAATCCATTTCAGCTTCTATAATCACCTCTTTTCCAGCTCTAGGGGTTTGAACCTGAATATCATAAGTTGTCGGTTCATCCACTACAAGTGCAGCTGATCTTGCGAGTGCAGAGTTCTTGTTGTCCACTGTCCCTGGTCCGTAGATTATCACTTTTTGTTCTTGCTCCATCTCATAAGTCTTAAGCTTGCCATAAATCATTTTCAATGGCATCTTAGTAAAGTCAATTCTTTCCCTTATGGATGAGGACTTGTGTTCTACATAATGGGGCAGTGTCATCATGAACTTCCTGTTTGTTTCTCTCAGAGGATAGGTCTTCCCTTTCATGGTTAATTCATTCAGCAACTTAGTATACTTCTCAAAGACCTGAGTTATACTTTCTCTAGGAAGTGACCTAAATGATTCATATTGAGAAGTCAGGATGTCCAATCTGTTTTCCTACACGTCTTCAGTTCCTTCCATTATCAAGTTAATGGTATCCCACATTTGTTTCCCGCTCACACAGTTCATTAACTGATAGCTCATTTCCTTGTCTGCGGAGTCTGTCAATATCAGCATCAGACATGTATCCAATTGAATCAGTTCCTTATATGTATATGTGTACTCAGATAAATCCTTTGGGGTTGAGCCTTGAGGAATTCTGGTACCATCAGGAGATGTTGATTCACCAACTGGTTTCATTGGTACAAACGGTCTGTTCTCTAAAATGCCAACATACAACGGATTAGATGCCTTGATAAATAACAGCATCTTCATCTTCCACAAACCGAAATCATCTCTAGTGAAGGGGGGAACCTTGATACCAGCAGTTGTCTTTGGAGCACTCATGGTTTCTGAAAATTTCAAATTGTTTAAAATTCAAGAAATTCCAATTAAATGAAAAATTTTGAAAGTTAAAAAAATATGCTTCAAATTTTCAAGCCTTGTTTGATTTTCGTCTCATTCACCGGATCTAATTTGTACGTCAATCAAGAAGCTCTGATACCAATTGTTAGGTCCAGAGTATCGTAGAAGGGGGGTTGAATACGATACTCACAAATAATTCAATTTCATTCGCGGATAATTCTTTCAGTTCTAGTTCGAAATCAAATGCACCAAATCAAAACACGAGTCGGGGAATATATCGTTTTATAAATATAAACCGCGAATGGTGCTACAAATTTAATATGTAGGATTAGCTTCAATGAGTTCAGGTTATCGTAATAAATACAAACTATAAAAATTAAGGCACTATAAATTTTTTGTTGTCAATGTTCTTGAGCACCCCTCAGACCTTCCTTTGCTCAAGGGAAAACCTTTATTCAAAGTCCCTCTCAGACCTTCCTTTGCTCAAGGGATCTCCTTCGGTCGAGTCGATAGTTCTCTATCTTCAATTCAACAGAAAATTGACTTAGCTGCACCTGATTTCAGAAGAACGTATAAAGCTTTGAGAAGTGCATCTGGCACAATTACGGGCACAAAGGAGGTTGTGGACTCACTGTAGAAGGATACAATGGAAGAACTCATCGACTTAAGAGCGAACGTCAAAGACCTAAGAGATGGATTCATAAATGAAGTACATGTAATACAACAAGGTCAAGAATCTCTAACGGAGGACGTTTTGGTTGTCCGGTACGCACAAGCAAAGGTCAAAGATGGAATGAATAGTCTGTCAAGAGTGGAGTCTCGCCTCAACAAAAGATTGGATAAAATCGAGCAGACGACCAACTCAAGACTGGATAGTATGGACAGAAAGCTTGCTGTGATGGAAGAGGTCACAAAAGACATTGCTCTTTATATGGAAAATCAAGGTGACGGTCTGGAGTCTATCTGGAATATGATCAAAAATCAACAAGCTGGCCCCTCAACCCACTTTGTGGAGGATAACTTGACGGAGGATTACTCAACTTAGGGGGAGATGGGATCAATGGAAACACCAATTCCGGTAATAGTACTGGATAGAAGAACTTGAAGAAGAAGAAATTGAAAAGGAGTTTGAAAGTGTGAATGAGCCAACAATAGAAGAGCATGAACCATATTATCCAGAGCCAATTGATCTTTCAATCATTGACGATATTATGGAAGAATCTGCTGAAGCAAACCCTCTGTCAATCGAACAAGAAGATGCCTTGGAGAAATTAAAAGCTGAAAAAGCTGAAAGAGAAGCAAGGCAATCTCAAAAGGAGAAGCACCAAGCAGTTCTGAGAAGTGAGAAACTACAGAGGTTCAAGATGTATAGTGAGATAAGGAAGAAGAAGTTGTTAGATTTGACACAAAAGCAAGGAAAGGACTGAGAGATGGCTTACAAAACATTTTGTGGAGTTGAAGACGGATTAGAAGTCAACGACAACGCTAATGTGGAAGTGATCACTCTGGACATAAGAAGTGCAAATCAGGACACTTAGACTTATTTCACAGCATTGAGACAATCTATTATCTACCTGAAGGCTGGAGTTAAAGCAAGTGGTGCCTGGAACATATTAATCATTTTCATCGATAGAGGTACATTTGTGATCTCCACGAAGTTTTTTGAACAGAGAATATATACAGATCTGCAGGTGATACTCATCAAGATCCAGAGAAGCACAAAGCTAAATGAACTGCTCCGTGAGCATGTTAAGGAGATCTTGATGAAAGTCAGTCCATAAGTAACTGAAGACCCTCAAATGGTAAGATTTATGAAGAACGTCATCTTCAGGATCTGCTATCTGGATGAGGAAAAACTGAAGGATTACCCAAATCACTATCTAATATCAGTTGAAAAGTACTTGAGATCCACTGGATTTAGCATACCAGAGAAGACAAGAGCTGCAGACACTCTAAGGAACTATCTCATAGAGAATATGCCTTACTATAGGAAGAGAGTGGAACGAGGATTGGAAGTGCATCCCAGACTACCAATCATGCCAAAGCATGATCAGAAAGATGTCAGCATTGCACGGGTGTGGGCTGGAGTGGTTCAAGAGGTTGAATATATTGGAAGACATATCATAGGATCAATCCTAAAACCTGGTGAACCACTGCACTATCCAACTGTGATTGATCATCAAGCAGCAATTTCTGATCATGTAGCTGAAGAAGGTGAGATCCTTGTGGACTGAAGATGAAGCAAAAAACTATCTGCTCAGGCTAGAGGAGCGACTTCATTGCTAAACTTTTTATTGTTCTTTGTAAATTAGAAATCTGGAAATGTAAATATTTAATCCAGAATGCAATTGATATTATTAATCTGTCGTACTTTAATTAGTTTTGTGTTTCCATTGGTTAGTTGAGTTATCCTCTAGGTATTTTCTTGTCGAACTCTAACAATCAAATGGGGGGGGATTGTAAAGCACAATGTAACATAATATGAAACAGAGATAACTACAACTCAACACAGGAACAAGACAGACAATAATTAACTGAAGCACATGAATCCAAAAGAACGGAAGACACGGTAAACTCAAGAAATCAAAATATGGTATATATTCTTTAAGTCCATAAACAAGTCACGAAAAGAAGTTCATTAATATGTTCAGGCCTCAGTGACAATTAAAGAATCAAGACTTTTCAGATTACAGAAGTATTTGAATGATACAGAGTTAGTACCAAAGAATTTCAATGATTTTATAATGAAATAACCTAGACGGCAAAGGACTTGTCAATTGTATTGTATTGAAGACATAGAGGTTTTGATCAGTATTAGTCATCTGTGAACCAGACCAGTTGCACTAGTTGTCAGCACAATTGAAGAAGATCAACATGCTTATCGTCTCAGAAGAAATTAATTTAAGTAAGACCTGAAACATCCTGGAAGTTAAAAGAAAAATTGATAAGGTATGTTTAGGTTAAATTGAAGTGCAATAGCCTTACTGCAAAGAGAAAGAATCTTCAAGGATCAATCTGCAATTAAAGACATTCGATAGTTTTCCTTTTTGAAAACTATCGAAAGAGAAAAGAGGTTTTTGATAAAAACCATCGAAGTGGTGAAAATCCAATCCGATAGTTTCTTTAATAGAAACCATCGAAGTGGATAAAATGATTATGTTTGATAGTTTTATTTATAAAACTATCGAACTAGTTTCAAAGAAACAAGTTATTCTTTTCGATAGATTTTATTTAAATCTATCGAATAAAAAGAAAAATCGTGTATTCGATAGTTTTTAATTTGGAGCAGGTGAAATGCATTCAAGGTTTGTCAGAGGTTGGTGAGGAAATGGACGGCTGAGATTTCATCCTAGCCTTCGATAGTTTTCCTAAAGTCTACATTTTGTGAATTGAAGACATTGTCTTCATCAGTTCAAGAATTGAAGAAGTTGCAGGAGATTAAATACGGAGAAAATTTAAGAGCTTGAGAATTTTAGAGAAGTTATTATCATTTGTATTGATTACTGTAACTTGAACTCATTGAAGCTAATCCTACGGATTAGATTTGTATCATCCCTCGTGGTTTATATTTATAAAACGATATATTCCCGACTCATGTTTTTCATTTGGTTGATTTGATTTCGGACAAGAACACAAATAATTATCCGCAAACGAAATCGAATAAATTGTGAGTATCGTATTCAACCCCTCTCTACAATACTTTGGACCTAACATAGAACCCGCAGGAGCCCGCTCGAGCCCGCACAACCAACCCGCCAAACACGACCAACCCGCACTAACCCGTACAACCCGAAATGTCGGTCCCGAATTCTATTTTCCCGATTCGAGATCGGCCCAGCTCGGCTCATTCAACACTACGTGTCAGTTTCGTGCTCGCCTGAGCCGAGTCTAACTCGTGTCAAGCTTGACCCGGCTCGCACGGACCGCCCATTTAGCCACCACTGCCGGCAGCATTCAATGCAGGAATTCTGGATACATACAGCGCATCACATTTATTTCATTCAATACTTTTAATTTAAAGATAAAATATCAAGTGGCTGATCGGTTAGGTCCTACTCCATTTAACAAGCTTTCCCGGGCATTGTTCTCGTGATATTTTTGCTCTATACGTATTCACAACGTTATCGCACATTCAATTTTATCCTTCTTCAGCGAATAAAAATAATTTTTACATTTTCTCTTCGAATTTTTTGAGCATCGACTTGCGTGTTTGTTGCACCGATTATCCATATTAGCTTTAAATATCTAAATTTTGGGATCGACTCTCTTAAATACGTGTTCACTTAACTTAAATAAAATATAACAATTTATAATTTTTCTGTACTGAGGAGTACCTTTATGATTGCAAAACCTGGCTATTATAACTTTATCATTAAAATATATAACGCATCTATACTCTTAATTAATAAGAAAAACAATGTGAAAATGGCGCGCGGTACTAAAAAGGACCAAAGTACCAAAGTATCAAATTTGGTTATCACTTAACCCGGGTTCGATTCCTCGCAACTACATAATTATACAAGATTTATTTACTTTAAATTCTTTAGCTTCATCCAGGGTTCGATTCCTTACAACTACGTAATTATACAAGATTTATTTATTTAATTTAAATTCAATAGTTTCATGGAGCGTTAGATTATTTGCAGCTACGTAATCATACAAGATTTATTTATTTATTTTAATTTCTTTAGCTTTATGCACGATTCGATTGTCTATAACTACATAATTAAATAGTTATTTATTTATTATATATTTTTATCATTTAATTCTCGAGAAATACATTTTAAATAATATTTATTAATAATTTATTAATACTAATATTTTAATGTCGACTTGGGCCCGTGGCACGGGTTATAAGCTAGTTTATATAACTTTGGTACATACTTGGGAGCGTGTTTTCCTCAATTTTTTTGATAATGTAATATACTCTTATTGTTCTTCTCATTTCTTCAACAATTTTTTTTTACTATTTGGCACGCAGTTTAAGACTCATATAAAATATACCTTCACAACTTATTTTTAAAATTTTAATTTTTTGAATAAAAAATCAAATATTAAAATTTTATTCAAAAGAAAAAATATATATATAGAACCCCGGGTCTTCTCATGTAAAGAAATGAGGGGACGGAGGGAGTATTATTTAATATTTTCTACTAATAAATTTTGATGATTTTTTTTTGTTCATGATAAAGACCATGCAACCGAGACTTGAGCTAACATTTCAACAACTATTGAGATTTGAGGCGCCTTTTACCAATTAAATGGATAATCTGGAGTGACTACTTCAAGAAAATCAGTCATCAAAATATTACTACTTTGTAATTTCAATCGGCATAATTTACAGAGATTTGATCTATAGGGCCTTGCCCCCTTGCTTTCCGACGAAAAAAACATTAAAATAATAATTAAGAAAAGATCGATGGCATATATACTTGTTCTCTCCTTCCCTATATATACACCAAGCCTTCCAAGTTATCTCATCATTCTTTCAGCACAGGCCCTCAAGCAGTTTGTTCATATCATTGAACAGTAGACCCAGAGCCGAAGGGGTCAGAATTAGGCCAAACACCAATAGAAATGGCTGATGAAGCTGCCGAAGCACTTCTTCAAGATGTTCCACATTATAAAAGTGATGATGATATTGAGGTAGGTGTGAAGAAAAGGTGGCACAACATATCGGCTAGTACAATACTTGAGCTAAAAAAACAAGTTTGGTTAGCAGGTCCTCTTGTTTTAGTTAGTCAGTTTGCAAACAATATCGGTGATGTTCGTTGGACATCTAGGAGAAGTCTGCCTCTCAGGTGCATCTATGGCAACTTCATTTGCTGGAGTCACTGGTTTCAGCTTGATGGTAACATGCGAAACCTTTCTGGCTTACCTTAAAAGGTTGCTTATGATATAAGTTGTTTCATGATTCGTAAGTGCATGAATAACTGTGGTAAATATTTCCCAAACATGACCTTAGCTTGTAGGTACATGACACTTTTTTGGACCTGGCTCTGCACCATATTCTTATACAGGACATCTCATGTGGGTGAAATTCTTCATACTCCGAATACATATCACATCCTTGCTAAAAGAACTGATGAACCTGATGCTCCAGTCAAGTGCTAAAAGCTTTGATGCAAATTCAAGTTTATGGCCACTTTTGCAGTTATGCTTTAGGTTCCCATTAGAAGAGTGATTACTGTAAAAGCTTCAACTAAATTATTTACAGAATGTGAGTCGCGTCCTGCACATTGGTAACATGTCTTTCCGAACATAGGTAACAAATAGAAAATACAGCAAAACAAAGTTTTCAAGCTGGTTTCTCTGTTTTTTATAGGCTTACTCCATATCCATATTGGTAAGTGTTTGCTATAAGTAATTTTCTATTTCTGTTAACATTTTCTAAAGCTGTGCGCGTATTTTACTTTTATGTAGTTGGGAATGGGAAGTGCCCTTGAGACATTTTGTGGACAAGCTTATGGAGCAAAAGAGTATCATATGCTTGGTGTACACATGCAGAGAGCTATGCTAGTGCTTATGCTAATGTGCATTCCTATATCAATTCTTTGGAGCTTTACTAGTGATATATTCACCTTCTTGGGACATGACCCGGAAATATCAGTACAATCTGGAATTTATGCCTGCTGGTTGATTCCAGCTATATTTGCCTATGGTCTCCTTCAGTGCCAATTCAGATTCCTACAGACTCAAAACAATATAAATCCTTTGATAGTGAGCACTGGTTTTACATGTTTAGTGCATCTTGTAATTTGCTGGACCTTGGTTTTCCGCTTTGGCTTTGGATCAATAGGCGCTGCCATATCTAGTGGGATTTCGTACTGGGTTAATGTACTAATATTGGGAATGTACATCAAGTTTTCACCAACATGTGAGAAAACATGGAAAGGATGCTCTATGGAGGGTGTTAAAAACCTTTCCTGCTTTCTTTCATTAGGCATTCCGTCATCTCTTATGCTCTGGTGAGTTCATTTTAATTATTTGAGCTATAATAGGTACTTGTAATCATTAATGATTTTATATCTGGTACAACGCAGTTTAGAGTTTTGGTCATATGAGTTTCTAGTTCTCATGTCTGGGCTGCTTCCTCATCCGAAGTTAGAGACATCGATGATGTCGATCTGGTTAGTATTTATCATTAGTTGACTATGTCTTAGTGTGCACACGGCCTTAAAGTTCTTCTTAATGCACATTAACTTTTACTCAAAAACTGAATTGTATCAACATTTAACCCCTTTGTTAACTGTCACTTTTAAATATTTATTCATTTATTACTATTATTGAATTTTCAGTCTGAACACATGTTCAGTGTTCTACCGAATCCCATATGGTTTTGGCAGTGCAGTAAGTAAGGGACTGTAAAATGTATTAACTTTTTTCTTATATCATACTATTAGCATATATTTTCGGAAAACATACTGATTAATTCCCTTGCTCTCTGTCGTCGGAAAGCACGAGAGTGTCAAATGAACTGGGTGCCGGGAATCCCAGGGCAGCAAAGCTTGCAGTACAGGTAGTTGTATTTATGGCTGTAGTAGAGGGCATCTTGGTAGCGTGTGCTTTAGTTGCAGTTCGAGGCATATGGGGCTACATCTACACAAATGAAGAGGAAGTTGTGAGGTATATAGCTACAGTGCTTCCGGTGCTTGCCATATCCAATTTTATGGATGGAATGCAAGGTGTACTCTCAGGTTAGATCTAGCTTCTAAGTCATAAAACTAAAGTCTCGGTAGAGGAATGAGTGTGTGAGGTATTTAAAATTTTGAAGTTGATTGTTCCAAAAATGAATATAAACTTGCTCTCTTAATGTTACTATTTACTACCTTAAGATTCTCTCTTGGTAGCTAGCAAGACGTTTGGTTAATTGGTTCGAGTCTCCGTGAAGGAATGAGTGTGCGAGGTATTTGAGCTTTTGCAGTTGGTTGTTCCAAAAACAAATATAAATTTGCTCTCTTAATGTTACTATTTACTAGCTTAAGATTCCGAACCAACATTTCGAACTTTGATTGAAAGAGTTGAGGGCAGAGTGCCAGAGTCTAAAATTTTTTCAGCAACTCAGCATTTTTAATTTTCCTTCATGTAGTTGCTTTCATTCATACTATATGATTTGAGAATCAATTAGGTGCCACAAGAGGATGTGCTATGCAGAAGGTTGGTGTATATGTGAATCTTGGAGCTTATTACATAATTGGCCTTCCACTGGCAATTTTCTTGACTTTTGTACTGCATCAAAATGGGAAGGTAACAAATTACTACACTAAGCTCTTGGTAGTTAATACGAATCAGACTCTGGATTTCACCCGGGTTGTCACATGCAAACAGGGCCTATGGACTGGAATTATCGGAGGAAGCAGTCTTCAAGCTATAACACTATTAGTAATCATCTTGCGCATAGATTGGGAGCAACAAGTATATTAATGCACTCTAGTCTCAAATGATAGAATATGATACTAGTGTCATGATAGCTAACTTTTCTCGTTGCTTAATTATACTTTTTCAGGCGAAAAAAGCGATGGACTTGGTGCATGGTTCCAAAATCCAAGGAGCTCATGCATTTTCTTCTATGCCTGTGGTATCTTCCATTACATTTCTAGATAGTGGCAAGCTTGAAGTGAGGGTCTAGATGAATCGAGAATCTGCAAGACTGCAACTGTTGTAGATTGCAGCATCTTGAAAGCTTATACTGAAGGTCTAGTAATGATGGAGATGAGAATCTATGTGGCGATTTTTTTTGGGACTGGGGTCCTCTTGCAAATATGAAAACCGATCTACAGTTTTGTAAGGGGATCTTCTGTTTTAGAAAAACAAATGTTACTTCAATTCTCTAAATTTTAATGTCACGTTAATTTAACTTCCTCCAAATTTTGATGTCACATTAATTTTAATATTTTCTAAATCATGATGTCACGTCACTTTGAAGTAATCGGCTAGTAGAAGTCGGAGATGTTCTAACTTGATCAACTGTATATTTACAAGTAAAGGCAAGTACAACTCAAAAAGGCCGTTTCTGTAATAGAAACAAGCTTTGAACTGGCAATACCCTGGTGATTATCACGTTTTTCTTTGTAACGTCTGTCCGCATTGAATTTATTTAGTTAGAAAGAAAAAGCTGTCCAGAAGCAATTGTAAACGTAACACTCCAGTCCCACACCAGAGCGTGACTAAACGTTTGTTTAGTCCATCAGACAAAGTAATACTATTAAATGCATTAAAAAAACATGATATTTTGAGCTTGTGATGGGTTTACTGACTATCCAAGTTGTTGCATTTGTGTCATTTCGAATTTGGATTCGGAACTTGACCCGATTTTCGAAAAAAAATCGAGATTCGACCCGGACTGTTAGAATAAAAGCTTGGTAATCTAGATTTTTTTTATGTTTATACAAATAAGAAAAATGCATCAGAAAAATGAAAAGAGCTATAAACATGAAAACATGTACCTTTTGAAAATAAAAAAATTTAAAAATAATTTTTGACGAAAAATCATTCAAGTTTAGCTACATAACTGTGAATCCATCTAACCGTTATATATAAGATATCTGTTGTGGGTATTTGACCAGTAACAATTTAATAATCACGAAAGATCAAAGATCATACGCCTTATATATTATCAAGTAGGCCAGAAAATATTCAATCACCATAGAAATGGACGAAAAATCTGACCAAGGAATTCATGAGAATCTCCTTGTTCCACAGTCTAGAGATGATGACATTGAGCTAGGTGTGAAGAAAAGGTGGTACAACATTTCGGAGAGTGCAACAGCTGAGCTGAAAAGACAAGTTTGTTTAGCAGGTCCTCTAGTTTTGGTTAGTCTTTTGCAGTACAGTTTGCAAACAATTTCGGTTATGTTTGTCGGACATCTTGGAGAAGTTTATCTCTCAGGTGCATCTATGGCTACTTCATTTGCCGGTGTTACTGGTTTTAGCTTGATGGTAACCATTTTTCCTCTTCGACTCGGCCTAAATTATTATCGGCTTGGATAATTGTACTTCATTTCGTTTTGTTATAGACTTTTAAGAAAATCAATAATTGATAGAATGAATCAATTTCTCTAATTTGAAACACTAAAACATGTCTGTTGGAATTTCATTGTTAAGTTTCGAGGATAATTTCACTGAATCATCCGAAAGACCCTAGGGAATCTCATATTTTTTAATACTTTTCTTCACTAGTGGACGACGATAATTATACCATGTTAAGTTACTGTTAAGCCTTGAGGCTTTAGGAAGGTCGAATTTACACTTATAGCGGTATAACATGTTTTTGTGTTTATATCCTGATAATGGATAATTAAGCAAATCATAAACAAAACAGAGTCTTTCAAAATATAGAGCTTTACTGTAACTTAGATGATTAGATTCAGATATATTTTCTTTATCATGATCAAAATGTCACTTTATTATATGCACGCTAGTGAAACCTTTTAGTGTATGCCTGTAACATCCCACATCGATTAGAATAAGCGTGTTTGAGGCCTTTATAGGTACAAGTCAACAATCAATGTATATCAAATCGCTAGCGTTTATGGACTGACATGTGGTGGGTTGTTGGGTCCGGTATAAATGATTGTGGGCTTGGATGTTATATTGCCTCTACGTAAACAGAACAATGCAGAGGCATTATTGATCTTGCTATCTCAGTTTATTCATTTTCACGAAGAAAAATGACGTTTGATGCATATTACACATTTTCTAAAGCTGTGCGCGTATTTTACTTTTAAGTAGTTGGGAATGGGAAGTGCCCTTGAGACATTTTGTGGACAAGCTTATGGAGCAAAAGAGTATCATATGCTTGGTGTGCACATGCAGAGAGCTATGCTAGTGCTTATGCTTATTTGCATTCCAATATCAGTACTTTGGAGCTTTACTAGTGACATATTCACCTTTTTGGGACAAGACCGGGAAATATCAGTACAATCTGGAATTTATGCGTGCTGTTTGATACCAGCTGTTTTTGCCTATGGTCTTCTTCAGTGCCAATTCCGATTCTTACAGACTCAAAACAATATAAAGCCTTTGGTAATAAGCACTGGTATTACAAGTTTACTGCATGTTCTAATTTGCTGGACCCTGGTATTCCACTTTGGCTTTGGATCTAGAGGCGCTGCTATTTCTAGCGGAATTTCATACTGGGTAAATGTACTAATTTTGGGAATGTACATCAAGTTTTCACCAACATGTGAGAAAACATGGACAGGATACTCTATGGAGGGTGTCAAAAACCTTTCCACCTTCCTTTCATTAGGCATTCCCTCATCTCTTATGCTCTGGTGAGTTTGCATCTCCTTCAACTGTCAGTATCATTTTCAAAAAAATTGGGCTATAATAGTAACTTGTAATTATTGATGATCGTGTATATGGCATAATGCAGTTTGGAATTTTGGTCATATGAGTTTCTTGTTCTCATGTCTGGGCTTCTTCCTTATCCAAAGCTAGAGACATCAGTGATGTCAATCTGGTACATATTTTTCGTTTGTTCATTATATTTTCGTGTGTACATTACCTTGATGGCCTGTTTTGGAACTTGAATTGACTTTGAAATTCTGGATTCGGTCAAATGACATGTTGGATTTGGATTTAAATTTCATTTGAAATTCAAGACATTCAACTATTAGTATAAATTTAAGAATTTAAAATGACAACTCTAGTCCTGTCATTTGAAATGAATTACGGCAGTGTTTGGTTCATTTTTAATGAGAACCATGAACCCGGTTAACAAGAATCGGAACCTTAAACTCAAGTGATAAGAAACCCCAATCCCTCTAGGTGGGTAAATCAAATTCATCCTACCTTTTGGGTTTCCATTTCATTCCCATTCCCATTAACCTCCATTCCCATTCCTGATTCCGATTCCCATCATGGATCCAAACGCCCACTACATGTTCCCAAAAACAATCTGAAGTCTTTTTTAATGCATCCAATGTGTTAATTTTATCATGTTGATTAGTTGATTTACCAGGACAGTACTACTATACTTCTCCATTGATATAACAAACACCATTGTTATTTGTCACTTACTATCATTTATTCATCTATTATTATTGAATTTCAGCCTGAACACATGTTCAGTGTTCTTCAGAATTCCATATGGCTTTGGCAGTGCAGTAAGGTAAGGGACTAGAATATGTTTCGATTGTTCTCCTATTTGGTACGATCAGCATGCTTTTTTCTGAATTCCTACTGATTAATTCACTTGCTTTCCGTGGTTGAAAAAGCACGAGAGTTTCAAATGAACTGGGTGCAGGGAATCCCCGGGCAGCAAAGCTTGCAGTACAGGTTGTTATATTCATGGCTGTTGTAGAGGGCATGTTGGTTGCCTCTGCTTTAGTTGCAGTTCGAGGCGTATGGGCCTATATCTACACAAATGAAGAGGAAGTTGTGAGGTACATAGCTACAGTGCTTC
Source organism: Heracleum sosnowskyi (assembly GCA_030848705.1). Lineage (NCBI taxonomy): Eukaryota > Viridiplantae > Streptophyta > Magnoliopsida > Apiales > Apiaceae > Heracleum > Heracleum sosnowskyi. The sequence continues at coordinate 71,842,745 of CM061241.1, read as the reverse complement.
CGGTGCTAGCCATATCCAATTTCATGGATGGAATGCAAGGTGTACTCTCAGGTTAGAGCCTGCTTTAAGTCATTAAAATAAGGCTTGCTCAAAGTCTCAAACCATGGTGCTTTTGTTTGAACTTCCTAACATAATATATAACTGTATTCCTTGAAATGTGTCCCAGCATGTTGCAGGCATGAGTGCGTGAGTATCTAAATTTTCGCAATTGACTTATCAAAAGATAAATAAATTATAAACTTGCTCTCTTGTTTTACTATACACTTGGGTGATTTGTGAATTAATTAGGTGCTACAAGAGGATGTGCTATGCAGAAGGTTGGTGTATATGTGAATCTAGGAACTTATTACATAATTGGCCTTCCACTTGCAATTTTCTTGGCTTTTGTACTACATCAAAATGCAAAGGTAACAAATTACTACACAAAGGTCTTGTTGTAAATTTGAATCGGATTCTGGATTTCACGCGGGTTGTTACATGCATACAGGGCCTATGGACTGGAATTATAGGAGGAAGCAGTGTTCAAGCTTCAATACTATTAGTGACTATCTTGCACATAGACTGGGAGCAACAAGTAAATTATTACCCTTCAGTGCTACCTTCTATAATGAACATCTCCAGTGTCATAAAATAATATTTGTTTGATGATAACAAAACTTGCTGGTTGTTGCGTGATTATAATCTTTCAGGCAAAGAAAGCGATGGACTTGGTGCATGGTTCTAAAATCCCGGAAGAAAACGTACATTGTTCTGGATAGCAGCAAGATTGAAGTGAACGTCCGGTAATGAATTGAGAATCTGCAACTGTTGTAGAATTATCTAACATTTCGAGATTGCCGCATCTTGAAAGCTTGAAGTGAAGGTCTTGTAATGTTATGAGAATCTGCTACTGTCGTACATTCTAATCCGCTTTCACATTATTTTAAAACTAGTCGTAAAAGCCGCGCTTCGCGGCGGCGTAATAAATTTTTTAAAAAATTCTATCAAATAAATTATGAAAATTACTCGGTCCTCGCTAATAAGCCGTCCTCCCGTGAAACACGCTTTCCTTTTTAATATCAAAATCTCAACTTTAATATATTGAATATATACTTGTCTTATATATTAATTTTTATGTAATCATACTCCTTTCTAATGAGATACTCTTTAGTTGAAAAAATATCTATATAACTTTACATATTCTACTTCAAATAGAATTTTTAGTTATGTATTATAAACGCTCATTCTACTTCCAATAGAATTTTTAATTGCAAGTACTTCTTTTATATCCGAACTCTTCTCCTCTATGAATCGAAACATCTATTCTACTTCAAATACAACTTTGCAAGTACTTCTTTTATATTTGAACTCTTCCCCTCTGCAAATTCAAACACCTATTCTACTTTAAATAGAACTTCGAACTTCGCTATAAATTCGAATTCTTCTCCTTAATAAATTCGAACATCTATTCTACTTCTAATATGTTAAAGGATATTTTTTTGATTTATCAGTATTTAAAATTCTAAAATTCTAGAAAATTAAAAAATAGATTGAGACGATCTTAGGGGCGCCACCTAATCTCCCGCGTATCATCCTTTATATATATATATATTGATTATTCTATCTTCAAAAAATCCTAAAAAGTTGGAGAAATTCACCAAAACAGCATTTTTATTTATAAAATACAGATAATGTCATCTCAAATCATACTCAGTAAAAAATTTTAGCCTAACATTTTAAAGAGAAAAGGTGTCAAATGGCACAATTTCAGATCAAATGACTCAAAAGCAGTGTTGTAAAAAGCGCATTATGCGGCCGCCAATGCGGACGCTTAAGCGGATTCGGGTATTAAACGCTTCGATTTTATACAAAGCGGGTAATTATGCATTTTTGAAGATTAAGCGGTCTAGTAAGCGGATTAAGCGGATTTAAGCGGTCAAAATGATGTTGACCTGCTAATTTTTTAATTTTAAAATAATAATATTTATTATAATATGACTATAATTATCATAAAATTTTAAAATACTTTTTTTGATTAAGAATATTTTATCGTTAAATTCTTATTACTTAATTATTACATAATTTAAATTTTACATGTAATAATATTATATTTAAAAATTTAAATATATATTATTAATCCGATTAGTGACCCGCTTAAAATTCCGCTTAAGCGTCCGCTTAGCCGCTTAAGCGTCCGCTTAGCCGCTTAAGCGCTAGAAGGTGTTCTCACCGCTTCGGAACGCTTTGCGCTTTTTAGAACACTGCTTAAAAGAGCACATCTTGAAAAGATGGCCTTGAATAGCCCTTGAAAGCGCTACTTCGTTTAGCGTGTAAGACCGTAGGTATACAACACTTTAGGTACAATATTAACTCCTTATATATAATAAGTGTAAGAGAGATCTTATCCAAAACTTTGGTATAATATAAATAATATAAAAAATTGTATTTGATTAATAATATGATAGTATTTAAATACTAAAAGATGTATTTTGATAATTTAAACCAATTATAAATGAGTTTTCTATATTGAATAGAAATCTTTATGTAAAAATTCGTAATTATCTTTTCTCTTTAGTTTATGGATAGTAGCTTCGCATGGGCTGTAAAATCGTTAAAATCTGTTGTCTAAAACTCAAGATAGAGCCAAACAGTAAAGTGATTATCTCAATTTTAATAAATATTTTTTTTATTGTAGCACCAATTTAAATTTTTTCCTAATTCTTTTAAATTTATAAATTCTATTTTTATTTCAATAAAATATTAAAATCAATTTAAGAAAATATTAAAAGCGATCTGGTCCGTGTACGATCACTATACGACCAAATTAATAATTACAGTTAGATCTTAAATAGATCGATGAGAATTGTTAGATCTAATATTAAAAAGTATATCTGATTAATAATAGAATTATATTTAAATACTAAAATGTGTATTTTGATAATTTCAAAGTTTTCTCTGTAAAAATTCTTAAATATCTTTTCTCTTGAATTTATGTATAGTTCCAATTATATTAGATAATAATTATTAAACCAAATATCAAGATAAGAATTCATATTGATTACAATATTAAAAATTATCAATATAATGCTTATGTATATCATACTAATAATGATACACGTGAACCTACACATACTTACGAGAACTCCTGTACATAAATAAATTTAAACACTTTTTTTTTTGAAGGAACATAACAATTTGATTAATCCAAATTATAATTATATTATTTTACATATAACAAACATAAAAGGATAATATCAAAATATTATTAAAATATTGAGGGTTTCATATTCATAAACGATAATTTTGAATATAATACTTAAATTAAAATGTGTATTTGATTAAAGGTATGATTATATTTAAATACTAAGAAGTGTGTTTTGATAATTTAAACCAATTATAAATTGGTTTTCTATATTGAATTGAATTCTTTATGTAAAAATTCTTAACCATCTTTTCTTTTCGGTTTATGGGTAGGTCAACAGGTCAAGTTAGATAATAATTATTAAACCATCATTAAATTAAAGATAATTTCGTTAGTTTTGCATGGGTTGTAAAATCGTCAAAATTCAATTTCTAAAACTCAGGATAGAACCCAAATAGTAAAGTGAGTATCTAAATTTTAATAAATTTTTTTTTATTTTTGTAGCACCAATTTATTTATTTTTCCACTAATTGTTTTAAATATAGAAATTTTATGTTTCTTTCAATAAAGTATTAAAATTAATTAAGAACAAATTCAAATCGATAAAGAATATAATAATATGAGAATAAAATTTTATATAATCATAACATAATTTTTATTCTATTTAATAATTTTTAAGTAATAATGTATTTTAAAATTTTATATACACTGTAAATAAAACCGAAACATTAAAAGTAAAAGCAGTTAGTAAGATACTTATATCAGTATATACTTGATATCCTTATTATATTAAATCCTTATATATAATAAGCATAATAGAGATCTTATCCAAAATTTTAATCGTACGGTCTTGGACAACCAAACTAATAAGAACCATTAGATCTTAACTAGATAACTGAAAATCGTTAGATCAAATATTAAAAAAGTGTATTTTATTAATAATAAGATTATATTTAAATTCTAAAAAGTGTATTTTGATAATTTAAACCAAATATACCAAATATAAATAAGTTTTCTATATTGAATAGAATTCTTCATGTAAAAAATTCGTGACTTTCTTTTCTTTTTCAAATCCAGTTAGATAAAAATTGTTAAGCCATCTTTTAATTAAAGATAATTTAGTTATCTTCATGTGGGGGTGCAAAATCGTCAAAATCTAATTTTTAAAACACAAGATAAAGCCCAAATTAGTAAAGTGGGTATTTAAATTCTAATAATAATTATTACGTCATCATTATTTTAATGCCAAATTAATTAATTTTTTCTAACTAATTTAAATTTAGAAATCTATTTTCAAAAATTCAAATCAATCTAAGAAAAATTCAAGTCAACAAAGAATATAATAATACGAGGATAAAATTTTATAAAATTGTGCATATTTTTATCTTATTTTATTAAATTTTATATCCTAACTAATTAAATATTATTTATTATTAAATAATAAATTATACGCAAATGGTGATTTTGTTTTATAAGAACTCATAGAGACCTAATTTCATTGTTAGCAGGACTATATTCATATTTAAAAAAATCGTATTTTGAAATTTTAGACTCAGCTACAGAGAGGCCTAACTTTTTTAACCTCTATACATTGTAAATTACTAAATTCGAAACTTTAAAAGTTTGTTAATCAATTAGTTTAGTACTTATTTGAAAAATCGTACTTTATAAAAAATATTATCAAATAACCCATGTCTACAAGAAAAAAAATGAAAAACAATTCTTATTTTTCAAAAAAACCTGTATATTTTAATATGTTGTTGGTAGATTCAAACCTTAGATAATTCTACGTGATAATTTTACTGTTATATCTAACGTTTCTCAACAATTTAATTTGAAAGATCCAACGATTATGAATTGAGTGATCGAGCGACCAGATTTATAAGAAAGCTTTCATTATTTAACATATTACAAAAAAGAGTATAATATATTTTAGCAATAAATATTTAAAAAAAAAAATAAAAAATTTAATTATGTTATCCTGGTAGTTTGGTCCTAAATACTGCCAAAACATTCTCAACCGTTAGATCCAATACTTTTAAAAATAGATGATTAAGATTATATCATATAAAAAGAAGTTATTATCTAAAAATGATATAAGTTAAAAGATATTATATTAGGATTGAATTTTCCAAAAAGTTAAAACATAAAAATAGTTGTAATTAAATAAGGAAACCCGTTTAATATCAAAATAATAAAAATCGTTTAATCTTAAATAGATAGGTGAAAACCGTTAGATTTAACATTAAAAACTGTATTTGGTTAATAAAGGGTATTCTAATAATCTAAACTACATATAAGTAGATTTCCTAAATCGAATAGAATTCTCAATATTAAATTTCGTCACTTTATTCTCTTTTTAATTTTAGAATAGTTTTTAATTGAAAAAGAACTATTAAACCACAACCAAATTGGCCAAATCTAACTTTTATAACTCAATATAAACAAATATTAAATTGAGCGTGTAAAATGTAATAAATATCAAATTTTTAACTATAATTTTTTTTGGCTAAATCTTTTTTAACAATAATTTAATCATGTAAACTAATAACTTTTAAATATTAAAATATTCATAAATAAATATAACTATAAATATTAAAAAAACAATCGTGTGTTCCATGGGTAATTAAAATATAATTATAAACAAAATAATTATAAATAAAATTTAAGTAACCGTGCATCGGCTATAAACTAGTATTTACAGCTATGGCCTACCATCTATATTAATGAGGAAAAGCTATGCAAAGTATTGTTATCCTAAAAGGTGTGAGGTCCTCAAGGTTGAAATGAATGGTCTGTCAGTGAATTCACGCGAAGACTCAAATGAAAGTAAAAAAAGTTGCAGTACAAAATACAAAAACGAAAGTTGATACGGTTATATTAGTGCGAATGATCTACTAAAATTTAGTCCGTATTTGGAATATCACAAAAAATTGATTTATAACTTAAAATAAGTAAGTGTTTTATAAGTGATAAGTTGATGGATTCTTATAAGTTATACGGGTGTTTGGATAAATTTACATATAAGTTAGTTAAGAGTTTGCTAAATTAAATTTGAAAAAATAATTATTAAATACAATGATTTCAACACTTGCATTTTAAATTAAAAAATATTTAAAAAACAAAGGTAAAAATATAAAGACCAACTAATTACTTCTATTACATATACTCCAGCAAAAAAGATCCACCAAGGCGTTTTACTCCTTCGTGCAAACACTGAAAGCTCTCTCAATCACATCAAAACCTTTATCATTTGGTGCCAGATTTATATAGGCTTCGAGTCCAGCAGCTACCCAGACAGATTTTGCAATCTCACAATCAAACAACACATGTATATCATCCTCATTTTGAAAATTTACACCAAGGAAAGTGTATGTTTATATCTACCTGCTTAGCTACTAGCAGCTGTTGGTAGACAAGCTCTACAGGTACGCCACAAAACCTTCACAATCTTCCCTGGTAACTTTACCTATATACATGTATATGAGCAACAACTATTCTTTATAACTATGAACCTCCATGTAGATAACCTTCAGCTATCCAGAAGGCAAATCCTATTGAAAGTAAATTTTTTGCTTGGCAGTAAATGGGAGTTGACTCCCGTTATATGTTTCCTCTATCTCCTCATTCACCCTTCCGATTTTCTTCCAAAATACATCTGATCTACCTATTTCTCTTTTATTTTCTCTTGCTTGTTCCTTACATACTTAGATTTGAAGCCTTTGTTTCATTGCAAATTAAATAACCAAGCTTCTTTACTTCTTTGTTTCATTGCAATGTAATTTTAAAAGGTATTCTGCCACAGGAGCATCCTTTAATTGCTTTTTGATTTCTAAAAAACATCTAGTTAAACTTCCTTAAACACTTAACTAATCCATCTTTGACCAGAAAACCTTTTAAACCTTATACAACGTAACAATACCAATCTAGCTACCCTGCATGCATTGTAAATAGTAAATAAGATTTTAGTTGTACTTACCTTCTTGAAGCTCCTCTTGACGAGGTGAGGAGGGCATGATGCTACTTGAAATTTGTGCAGGATCACTTACAACAAAATTTATATGTGTATCATCATCTTCTTCTATGTGCTGTAAATTTATATATATTTTTGCTGGTACAGCCAAACTAATAAGGACCGTTGATATTAAAATAGATTAATGAGAACCGTTAAATCTATTACTATATATTAAATCTCAACACAAGGACAAAAAATATCATTTTAATGGCTGTGAAATTACTATTTTACCCTTATTTTTTGAAAATTTACAAAAATACCACCATTTTAATATTTATGCAAAAAGTAGATTAAATTATGTAAGTTTCGGGAATCAAAACACTGATCTTTCCACAATCATACTTGCACCATGACCATATTGCTACACTTTGTTTTGAACTTAATTTCAAACTCTTATTAGATAAATCACATATTCTCTCATCTTTTTTTCTTTTTATTTTTGAGTAAATAAACATTGATTTATATTATTTCTAAAATATTGCATAGTATATAGTTAAACCAAATATTTTTGCGATTGAGCATATTCTACAATTCTATTTTGCCAATTTAAATGATTGATATATGCCGTTTTAATAACTGTGGATTTAACATTTTGTCCCTACATGTTAAAAAATTACAAAAATATCATACATTTTATATTTATGTAAAGAGTAGATGAAATTATGTTAGTGTAGGTAATCGAACCACAAACCTTCTCAAATCAAGCTGAAACATAAGGACTGTACTACATTTTATTTTGAATTTTCTTAAATTATTGATATATGCCATTTTAATATCTATGAATTTCCATTTTGCCCATAAATGTTAAAAAATTACAAAAATGTCACACCTTTTATATTTATGCAAAGAGTAGATGAAATTATGTTAGTGTAGGTAATCGAACCACTAACCTTCTCAAATCAAGCTGAAACATAACGACTGTACTACATTTTATTTTGAATTTCTTTAAAATTTTATTAGATAAACCACATTTTCTCCTCTTCTCCCATCTTTTTTTAAGTAAATAAAACATTGTATATACTATTTATAAAATATTGCATAGTATATAATTACAAAACAATTTAATGGATTGAGCATACTTTACAATTCTTTTTCGTCATTTTAAATGATTGATATAAAAAATAAAATTTTAAAATAATATAAGATTATAAATAAATGTAATTGAGTCCGAAAAAGATATGAATTTATTTACATTTGTCTCCGTGTAGATATTAAATTATTAAAATGAAAAATAAGATTTGGTTTTAAGAAATATTTATTTTTATTTATCAAATCATACATAATAAATGATTGCATCACATGATTTTTAGGTATATAAAACATTAAACATGCGAGTCATATTAGAGATATTTAGTGGACTGACTATTTAGAGTTTCAACGATTTAGAGGTATGATTGGTCTAAAAACATAAAATATAAAAAAGACAAAATAATTGAATTTATGCTAAAAAGATGACAACTCTAAAAAAAATCACATTACACTTTTTTCCTCTTTTTTCTAAAAAAATCACGGGCAATTACCTTTTTAAGCTAAAACACATTACTTTTTCTATTTTCCTTACTAAAATCCCTCATTTTCCAAATATATCACGTTTAAACCCTTACTTATTTATTTTAAAACCTATTTTAATACTTTTAATTGTCCTATTTTTCTTACTAAAACCCCTCTTTATCCAAAAATATCACGGGGAAACCGTTACTTTTATATATTAAAATTCAACGAAAACATGTTAGTTTCTACCTTTCCTTACTAAAACCCCTCATTTTACAAAATATCACGGGCAAATCATTACTTATTTATTTTAAAATATATTTTAATACTGTTATGGATTAAAAAACGTGCTTGTAAATTAATTGCTAGGGTTTAGAGAGCTTTGAGCTTTAATGGCTGCTCTTGTGTTTCGTGACTAAATCGGTCCTCACAAGATGCCTACGTATCCCAATCAGTGCTGAGAATCAAGCCAAAGACGTAGTTCTGATTAGACCTGGCAATTTGGTACACGACACGTGAACACGACACGAACACGACACGGATAATTAGTGTTTGGGTGCAAAAATTTGGTACACGAACACGAAAAAACACGAATATAATTAGTGTCGGGTTTGGGTTTTCACAATAGGTATACGACACGGAACGAAAGTACACGAATTAATGAAACAAATAAATAATTTTAAAAAATACTCCCTCTGTCCCCCTAGGTTCTTTACGTTGGGGGGACGGCACGGAGCTTAAGAAAAAGTGTAAATTAATAGGGAAAAGTAAGAAAAATGAGTAAAGTGGTGGGACCAATCAATATTTAATGTATAAAGTGGGTATAAAGTAGGTATAGTGGAGGAAAATAGTTGATGTGATTGGATTTTATATTATAAAATGTTACTATTTTTGGTATGTAAAGAAATGAGAGGGACGTACCAAAAAGGAAAGTGTAAAGAAATGAGAGGGACATAGGGAGTATATATTATTTATACTATTGCATATTTAGAAAATATATAAGCAATTATATATGAACAATAAATAAAAGTTTCACGACTAATTGGCAGTAAGTTATACATTTATATATAAGAAGTATACATTTTTATATATAAGTTATATTTACAATTTTTTGTAAAATTGTATGTAATACATATTTAATACACATTTCATAAAAATTTACATAATTAAAATAGTTTTATATTATATAAATTTTAATTAAATTAAATTTATATTTTTGTTTAATGTACACGAATACGACACGTAAAGTACACGACACGTTTTGAATTGGATATGTGTTTCAAATTTAGTACACGAATTCAAAACGGGTCGGATATGGGTTTTTCATTCAAGTACACGAAAACACGAAAGTACACGACACGAAAGTACACGACACGAAAGTACACGACACGGTCCATTTCCAGGTCTAGTTCTGATTGAAGGATCAGGTCCTTTATATAGGCGTCTGGAGCCTCATATTTAGAGTAAGTTTAGGAGTCTTAGCTAATAAGTCTCCTTTTGGATAACAGATAAACATTGTATTTCTTGCTGGAGAAGTCTTTTCCTTGTTGATAAAGGCTATGACTCATTATTTCTTTTTAATTGGGATTCTAGTTCATTCTTTGATGAATTTACCATATTTTGGACTTCTTTCCTAAGCGGTGTATTTTCCCTATTTATTAATTATGAAATTAATAAATAATTAGGGTCTTGGGCCTTGTTTATTGGGCCGTATTCTTGGACCATTCTAGGTATAATTAATGTATCATTAATTACATTTCTAGAATTATTTTTCTGTCCATATCATTTGCCCCCCAACTTCTGGGAAAATCTTCTTGGAATTTTCGTAGAAGTTATTGCGTATTTTTCCTCAAATTTTTCCATTTTAAGGGTATTTTTGACCTCAAAATAGATCATTTTCGACCAGGATTTCGACCTCAAAATAGGTCATTTTCGACCAGGAACTAGGTCATTTTCGACCAGGAACTAGGTAATTTTCGACCAGGATTTCGACCTCAACTGGTATGAGGTCGAAGGATTTGACCTCATTTCTCAGTTCTTTTTCGACCTCAAGCCTTCGACCAGGATTTCGACCTCAACTGACATGAGGTCGAAGGATTCGAGCTCATTTCTCAGCTCTTTTTCGACCAGGAATCCATTTATTTTCGACCTCATTTCGGTACGAGGTCGATGGATACGATCTCATGTTTCCGTGTATTTTCGACTTCGATCGTTCGACTTCGATCTGAGGTCTTTTCGACCTCAAATCTATTACTTTTCGACCTCAAATGGGTGCGAGGTCGATGGATTCGATCTCGATTCCTCGTGTATTTTCGACTTCGAGCCTTCGACCTCGATCTAAGGTCTTTTCGACCTCAAATCTATTATTTTTCGACCTCAAATGGGTGCGAGGTCGATGGATTCGACCTTGATTTCCCTTATATTTTCAATCTTGATCTAAGGTCTTTTCGACCTCAATCTTATTGGGCTTTGATTTTGCCTTGGCCTCAAATTTTATTGGGCCTAGCCTCAAATTATTTGGGCTTTAATTTTTAAAGTTTAATAAGAGGTTTATGGGCCTTAACTGGCCATAATCGGTTGCCCTTCCCTTGACCGGTTGGGTGACCGGCTGTTTTGGTTATAAAAGAGTGAGATTTCCATTTCACTCTTCACTTCATACCTTCAAATTTCTAAAAATTTCTCTTTAGTTTTTCTCTCTAGTTACTCCGTGGTGAAGCGATTTCCGGTGGGTTTTCCTCAGCCGTTTTCATCTTTTTCTGGGTTTGATCTTCATCACTTGAAGATTTTCTGGGCTTGTAGTTGAAGATTTGAAGTTTTTCTAGGATTTTCCTTTGAAGTTTTGAAGATTCTGGAAATTTTTCTTGAAGATTTGAAGTTTTCTGGGTTTTTCCTTTGAAGTTTTTGAAGATTCTGGAAATTTGCTTTGAAGATTTGAAGATGTCTGATCGCACTGCCCAGCGCCTTCAGAAAATGAATCAAGCTTCGAAGAGAGGTATCACTATACGTTCTTCTCATATGTCTTTACAAGATATGATTATTGAACGTGGTGATGATTATCCCTCCGTTTCGCATCTAGACTCTTTTGATTGTAGTAATAAATTTCATGAAATTGATATGATTAGGGATTATAATAAAATGTATAGAGTTAAACCCCCTATAGACTTATCCCAGCTGGCCCAGGATATCGTTCCTTCCATTGGCGTCCTGATGCTCTCTGCATTTATAAGGACGCCATTGTTGCAGGGATTAGATTCTCTTTTCATGACTTCATTCCCAAGCTTTTAGCAGACGTTAGGGTTAACCCTTGTCAACTTCCCCCAAATGCCTGGAGAATAATTATGAGTTTTATTGTTCTTTGTTTAAAAAACAATTTTCCCCTTTCCGTTGCTTTATTTAGGAAAATATTTCAGTTTAAGAATAGTTCCGCAATTTCCCTGGGTTGGGTTTATATTAACCATCGCCCTTCAACACCTCCCATTTTCCACCCAAAATCCATTCCTGATAACAACCCGAAATGGAAAAATGAGATTATGTATTTGGTATGGGAAGGAGGGGATTGGGGCACCTTATTCCGTAGATCATTCAGTAGGGTTTCGTATGGTAGCCCCAATGATATTGTCCTGAATGACGAGGAGGCTCATGCTTATGCCGAGCTCACTAAGGATAACTATGCTTCATTGGCCTGGGAGCTCCTGGATGAGTTTCAGCTTAAGTCCCTGGGACTTTCGAGTGTATCGGACAAGGGTAACTCCCATTCCACACTTTCTTTTATTTATCTAAGATTTTCTTATACCCACTGTTTCTTTTCTTGTGTTTTTGCAGCTGCGGCCTTTATAAATAAGTCCAACGAGCCCCTAGATGGAGAAACAGCTAGGATGAAGAGGGCTCGTTTGGGAGTGAAAGATCCTCGGGCAGCTTCAAGTGTCCCAGCCTTTTTAAGGCCTCACGAGGATACTGTTGAAGAGGTTGAGGCTCCTACCTCAGCCAAGAGCTCTGTTTGGCTCCCCAACTGGGGTATCAGGAAGAAGGACACAGTCATGGGGGTGTCCAAGCATGCCACTGAGTGGTCTTATCACTCTCTCACTCCTTGTGACTACAAGGACTTTGTTTCTAACTCCACACTGGAGGGAGTGGAGCATGCAGGCGCTCAGGCTGTTGTTGCTGTAAGTTCTTACTTCCCTTTTTCTTTGTAGTTTTAATATATTTCAAGTTTCTATCTTGACTTGTGATTTGTTTGAAGGCTAATGCCAACTTCCACGGGGCTCTCTTTCAAGCCAAGGCTTGACGCTCATCTTCAGAGGCCAATCAAGGCAAGTTTGAGAAGTCCCGGGAGGAGGTGGGCTCTTTGAGGGCCTCTCTGGCTAGGAGGGAGAAGGAGCTGGCTGACTCCCAAGCTGAGCTGGTTGCACTTAGGAAGGGCAATGATGACTTTATCGATGAGTACCTTGACTCCCAGGAGTACAAGGACTTAATTGGTAAGCATGACGAGCTCCTCTTTCCAGTTCAGTTCACTAAGGGATGGGACGGCGCCTTAGCTGAAGTTCTGGAGAAGATGCCTGGATCACTTATCCTTTCTGACTTTCCAAGCCCTTATGCTCCTACCCCATTAGAGGTGGCTTTGGCTGGAGAGGATGATATGGAGGAGGACGACAAGATTCTGGATCTAGGGCATTTCTCTCCTCCTGGTCAGACAGCTGGTGCTGATTCTGCAGCTACTCGCTCTGGTTCTGATTCTGACTCAGAAGAAGAGGAGGATGACGCCGTCGACAAGGGAGGAGAAGCCTAGCTTATGTAGTCTTTTCTTTTGTAGCCGTTTGTGGCTTTTTATTTATGTAATAACTGCCTTCGGGCATAACTTAACTTTCGTAAGTCTTAATTTATCATTTCTTGACTTTCTTTCATTTTTGAATATTTCGAATGTTTGTCAACACTCAATACACATAACTTATCATGGAAATATGAAATTGTTGAATATAATCATAACTTGAAAATGGGTTCAACCCTTACATAATACTCAAGTTTAAAAACTTGGATTGGTTTCGTCGACCTTATTTCTACTTGTTCTAATAGTGAGTCCAATCAGGATTTAAACATAATAGACTTTCAAGTTTGCAGCATGCCAAGTCCTTGGCACTTCAATCCCTTCCAGGGTTTCCAATTTGTAGGAGCCTCGACCAAATACGTTCTTAACGCGATATGGTCCTTCCCAATTTGGGGCCAACTTGCCTTTTTGTCCAACTCCGGATGCCTCAATCTTTCTGAGGACTAAGTCTCCTTGACGGAAGAATCTCTCTTTAACCCTCCGAATATCATGTTGATTACCGGCCCTCGGGGCTTGGGATTTCGATCTTGATCCTTGTCCCTTCTGTCATAGTCCTTCCTTTCATAATTTCCTCTTTGACTCCCTTGATTTCCATCGTTGGTGAATTTATTGAGCTTTCCTCTCCGTATCAGAAACTCGATCTCATCTTTCAATTGTCTACAATCGTCGGTGTCGTGCCCGACTTCCTTGTGGAACCGCCATAATTGGTTTTGGTTCCGTTTAGACATATCAGTCCTTAGTGGCTTCGGCCATCGGAGATCTCCCTCCTTAGCTATCTCCATCAGAATTTGGCTCCTGGGAGTGTTCAATCTTGCATACTCCGTAAACTTTGGTCCAAAATTGTTCCTCTTTGGAGGAGAATCAGAATCCTTTGATGTTCTAGGAAACTTTTCCTTGACATCATACTCTTGTGTTTCCTTTCTCTTCTTTGAATTTCCACTACCACCAGTAGTGGGTTCATACTTTCTCATGCTTTCTTCAGCCTTGATGTACTTTCCGGCTCTATCTTGGAGCTTCAGCATGCTCTCGGGTGGATGTTTTGCCAATGATCTTTTGAAGTGATCATCAGTAGTTCCTTGCTGCAGGGCTATCATAGCCACTTTGTCCTCTAAGTCCGGGACTTTCAGAGCCTCCTGGGTGAATCGGTTGATATAATCCCTTAGGGCTTCATTCTTTCCTTGTTGGATTCCCATGAGTGATGCAGAACTTTTCTCATGCACTCTTCCACTAACGAATTGATTGATGAAAGCTTTTCTTAGTTCCTTGAAAGACCCAATAGAGTTGGGAGGAAGACGGCTATACCAGCGTTGGGCCATGCCTGCCAAGGTTTGTGGAAACGCCCTACACTTGACCGCATCATTGGTTGGCTACAACAGCAGTGCATTGGAGAAGGTTCTTACATGATTTGCGGGATCTCCCGTTCCATCATAAGCTTTAATCATTGGCATCTTAAATTTCCTGGATATGGTAGCTTTCATGATGTCTTGAGTGAATGGTGGTGTAGGATCATCAGGATCTCCCAGGGGCAACAAAATACTAGGATCACCCCTTGGGGCTTCAGCCCTCTTGGTTCTTCTTGGTGTCGGGTCCAAATTAATCACAGGGACTCGTTGTGCTCTTGCTACTTCCTCCTCTACCAATAATTTTTTGAGCCTTGCAGCTTCTGCCTCATGGGCCGCAATCTTTTCCTTAGTAGTTTGGGACTGTTCCCGATTTGTTTGAGAAGAACGTCTTCTCCTTGGGGAACATCCCTTTCTTCTAAAGTTGAGTCATTCTCATCCTCGGTGTAGGGTCCCGAGTAATCTCGAATCAAAGGGGTCCTTCGAGTTTGAGTTTGTAGATTTTGGGGTCCCAGACCTTGTATATAAGAAGGAACGTATGCCTCGTGGTAGGTGGAATTGAGACCACTACCGCCCGCCATGGGTCGAGGGGGCATGCCATAACTTGGCATCCCCAAAGTTTGAGTTGCGTATTGAGGAAGATCAGTAGTATGGAGTTGGAGACCACTTGGTGCATTCATGAGCAGTGGGGAGGTCGTGATTGGTTGCTGGTGAACGGTCTCTTGTGGATTAGATCCATGGACGACCATCTGCAGGGGATTCGTCCCTTCAACCGAAATTGGGATCTCCGGTCCTTGAGTGGTGGTGAGGGGGATATTCGCCCCTTGAATGCCAGTAGTTGGCGGTAGTTGATTTCCGAGAGTATCAGCCTCAGAGGTGATAAGAAGCTCCTCAGAAGTTTGAGTATCTCGAGTTGTTCTTTGTGTGTTTGCCATGGTTGATGTTGTCTTCCCACAGACGGCGCCAAATGTTATGGATTAAAAAACTTTCTTGTAAATTAATTGCTAGGGTTTAGAGAGATTCGAGCTTTAATGGCTGCTCTTGTGTTTCATGACTAAATCGGTCCTCACAAGATGCCTACGTATCTCAATCAGTGCTGAGAATCAAGCCAAAGACGTAGTTCTGATTGAAGGATCGGGTCCTTTATATAGGCGTCTGGAGCCTCATATTTAGAGTAAGTTTAGGAGTCTTAGCTAATAAGTCTCCTTTTTGATAATGGATAAACATTGTATTTCTTGCTGGAGAAGTCTTTTCCTTGTTGATAAAGGCTATGACTCATTATTTCTTTTTAATTGGGATTCTGGATCCTTCTTTGATGAATTTACCATATTTTGGACTTCTTTCCTAAGCGGTGTATTTTCCCTATTTATTAATTACGAAATTCATAAATAATTAGGGTCTTGGGTCTTGTTTATTGGGCCGTATTCTTGGACCATTCTAGGTATAATTAATGTATCATTAATTATATTTCTAGAATTACTTTTCTGTCCATATCAAATAATTTTAATTATTTTAAAAATTTTAACACGCCTACTTATTTTTTTTTAACAAATGCAATTAATAAAATATAAAATATAAATAATAAAATTAACAATTATTAAAAATAATCCGTGCATTGCACAGGTTTTAAGCTAGTATCAATACTATTATATAATAGACGAAACATTAAAAGTTTGGTTGGTCGGTATGGTACGTTGTGATTTTACTTAATTGTCCTTTACTTCGTCTTTTTACTTAATTAACCTTACTTATTTATAGAAATATATTATTAAATAATAATATTGTCTATTTATAACCAATTACTTTTTTCACCTAAAATATATTATTAAATAATAATATTACCTATTTATAGAAAACATATTTAAATATTTTAATTATTAAATTTTAAAACCTCATTTTCCAAAAATATGACAGACATTTACCTTTTTAAACTAAATATATGTTACATTTTTTATTTTACCTTACTAAACTTTCAAAAATATAACGGACGAACCTTTACTTATTTATTTTAAAATCTGTTTTAATATTTTTAATTAATTAAAAGTGTTTAGCTATTTTAACGTCATGCCTACTTATTTTTTTAACAAATACAATTAAAATAATAATCATAAAATAATAATTAACAATGTGTGCATCGCACGAGTTTTAAGATAGTATTATTAAAGACAAAACATAAAAAGTTTGGTTGGTACGGGACCTGTTTTTTGGTAATTCGTGATTTTAATTAATTACCCTTACTAATATATAAAAAAATACTATTAAATAATAAGACATATTTATAACCGATTACCTTTTTCAGCTAAAACGCAGTACCTTTTCTATTTTTCCTAACAAAATCTCATACTTTTCCAAAAATATCACACACAATTACCTTTTTTTAATTAAAACATGTTACATTTTCTATTTTTACTTACTAAAACCCATCTTTTTTCAAAAATATTACTGGTAAACCATTAATTATTTATTTTAAAAACTAATTTAATGCTTTTAATTTTTTAAATTTTTTGTATATTTAATTTTAGCAAATGCAATTAATAAAATATTATAAAATCTACTGCTTTTTCAAAAATATCACGGGCAATTACCTTTTTTAATTAAAACATGTTAACTTTTCTATTTTTAATTACTAAAACCCGTCTTTTTCCAAAAATATCACGGGTAAACCCTTAATTATTTATTTTAAAACCTAATTTTATTCTTTTAATTTTTTAAAAAGTTTGCATATTTTAACATGCATATTTATTTATTTTAACAAATGTAATTAATAAAATATTATAATGTAAATAATCAAATAACAACTATTAAAAACATTACCCGTCCTTTTCCAAAAATATCACGAGTAAACCCCTAATTATTTATTTTAAAAACTAATTTAATGCTTTAAATTTTTTAAAAAGTTTGCATATTTTAACATGCATACTTATTTTTTTAACAAATATAATTAATAAAATATTATAATGTAAATAATCAAATAACAACTACTAAAAGCAGTCCGTGCATTGCACGGGTTTTAAGCTAGTATTATATATAAGAATGTAATAAGTGTATGAAAGATTTTATCCAGAATTTTGGCCACATACAACTACAATAAGGATGGTTAAATTTTAAATGTTTAAAAATGTAAATTTTAATATTTAAATGTAAATTATATACTTATAAATATTAAAAAAAGAACCGTTGTACGGGTTATAAGATAGTATATATAATTTTCATAAGGACGGTCCCAAAGAGCTAAAAAAACCTATAATAAGGGGGAAAAATTACCATACTTCTATTTCATATAAGCTAAAATAAGATATATGAGCTTATATCCCGTGCGATGCACGGTTTTCTTTAATATTTTATTATTTTTTATTTAGATTTTTGTAATTATATATTATTTTATGAAATTTTAATATATATTTATATGTGTATATAATTAATTGGATTTATACATCTAATAATATAAATAATTTAATTTAATAAATTATTGACGTAATATTTAGTAGTATTTTAGATATTAAAATATAAAATATTTTTAAATAATAGATCTAACGGTCTGTATTTATTTGCTCTTAAAAAATCTAAATGTGACTAAAGTGCAAATAACAAAATCTGTGCTCTGTAATGTACCGAGTTTCTTCCAACATATGCTATTAATTTTATTTTTTTTATTAATTATATTATTTAAATTGTATGTTATAAAAAATTATATTAAACCCGGATTTTATAAGTTTAATATAAAAATATTGTCATTATATTTATATTTTTCCCGTGTTATTTTTTATTCGAATATGAGTTGTTTTACTTAAAAAATATACAACAGACAATGTCCTTAAAAAGACAGTTAGTTATTTATTAATACTTATATAAAATTATATTACATTTATATATATGTTGCCCATATTACTTTTAGAAAATTAGTTCTTTAAATTAGAAAATATAAAATTATATTACCTTTTTATATATATGTTGATCGTGTTACTTTTAGAAAATTAGTTGTTTAAGTTAGAAAAAAAATAGAAAAGGTTATGTGTTTAGCGGGAAAGGGTAAGTGGTTATTTATTAATAATTATATATAACAATATTACCATTACTTATTTATTTTCCATGTGTTATGTTTAGAAGATGAGTTGTTTTAGTTAGAAAATGTAGAACAGATAATGTGTTTTTGCTGAAAAAAGTAATCATTTTTAAATATGTAATAATATTACCATTTTATATATATGATAACTTTTTTATTTTTAGAAGATGAGTTGTTTGAGTTAGAAAAATAGATAAAATAGGTAATGTATTTTAGCTGAAAAAAGCAATTGGTTATAAATAAATTGGTTATATATAGGCCCGACCCAAATTATAGATAGACCCGACCCAAATACCGACCGACCGACCAAAAACTTTTAATGTTTCGTCTTAAATAATACTAGCCTATAACCCGTGCGATGCACAAATGAATTTTAGAATTTTTTATCTTTTAGTATCTGTATCTTTTAACATTACATCCAACGGTTCTCTTTTTATGTATCTTTCAATCTAACAGTTGTTATTTAAAGTACCAACGACCAACCAAAGACTAGTTTTCTTATAATAATATACAAGCCTATAACCCGTGCGATGCACGGATGAATTTTAGTATTTTTAATTTATTATTTTAGTATTTTACATGATTTATTATTATTATTTATCTTATTTTATTATCATTTATTTGTATTTTGATCTTAAATTTTTTTAATATATTATCGACGGAATAATATCTTGAACTTTTGAATGTAGCTTAGAAAAATAGATGATATAAATATTTAATAATAATAATATGTTGTTGATGAGATTCGAATCTTGAACCCGTTTGAGTATTTTAGATACCAAAAAAATAATATTCTTTTAATATTACATCAAACAGTTCTCATTTATCTATATTTATATCTAACGGTTATTATTTAGAGAACCAAACTACCAATCAACCAAATAGATGGTAGTTTGCTTATAATAGTATTTTTTTTATATGATTTTTAGTATTTTTTATCTTATTTTATTAGCATTTATTTGTATTTTGATCTTAAAAAATTTTAATATATTGTTGACGGGATTCGAACCTTGAACCCGTGGGAGAATTTTAGATATCAAAAAAAGAATATTATTTTAATATTACATCCAACCGTTCTCATTTACCTATATTTACATCTAACGGTTATTATTTAGAGGATCAAACTAAATGACCAAACTACCAACCAAATAGAGGGTGGTTTACTTATAGTATTATAGTATAGATAGATAGATAGATATAGTATAGATAATATAGATAATTAACAAAGACATCAATATATATATATAAAGGAGGATGCGCGGGAGGTTATGTGGCGCTCTAAGATTGTCTCAATATATTTTTCTAATATTTTAGAATTTTAAGTACTACTAAATAAAATAATATTTTTTAACATATTAGAAGTAGAATATGTGATCGAGTTTATATAGAAGAAGAATTCGAATTTATAGCAAAATAGAAATCATATTTCATACAGATAACTAACACCAAAATCTCTATATAAAAAATCGTAATCGTAAATCGTAAATAGTACTAATGGAACAAACAAATAATCATCTCAATATTTTTTGAAACATTTTTTCCATAGAATGAAGCTTCCATGTTCAATCTTTTTTAGATTTCAAATCTTATAAGTTTTTGTGCACCTTTTTTATTTCCATGGATTGTGTAATAACTATAACGAAGCCATCTTCATGTATTATTTAGTAACATCACGGATTCATGGAGATCAGTGTGCTTCTTAGATGAGTAAATTTTTGTTATAATACTTAGAAGTTCGTATTAACCATAGAACATAAAACCGCTCATATATACTTTAGCTCTCCGCCTTCTTTTTTGTTATTATAATTTGTATTTTTTTACCTTTTTTTATGGGTTCTATTGTATTTGATCGTATAATGAAAAATTTGATAAACCTTAGAATTGTTGCAAGTATTTAAATATTGATTTTTTTTACAATTTACTGTAAAATTATTATTCGTAAAAGTTTGTAATTTTTATAAATTTAACAAATTTTACTTGATAATACCGTACACTTAATTTCATTTTACCATTGTATTCTAACTTGGAGTTTGCACGTTGCATAACATAAATATCGGCAAGAGTATAAGTTTCTTTTTCTTTTGAAAGCAGCCAGAGAAGCAGTTACACTCTACAAATATTTGATTAAATCTTTTTTATATTAATTTAACAAGCCATGCTTTTAGTTTTTGATAAGTTTTGTTTCGAGTCATTTTACCAGAAACATGAATTGATTTTATATTATTTGGATCATGAATACGTAATATGTTTAGATTTGTGTGTTTGGATTTAATATGTATCTAATTTAATTTAATTTTTAGCGTCTCTAAAATTTGTCTCAATTCATTTTTCTATTTTTTTTTGGATTTTAGAATTTTAATTACTACTAAATAAAAGAATATCTTTTAAAATAATACAAGTAGAATATATGTTCGAAATCAAGGAGGAGAAGAGTTCGAATTTATAGGGTAGACATATAAATAAAAGTTATATTTGAAGTAGAATAGGTGCTCAAATTTATAAAGAAGAATAGTTCGAATTTATAATTATGACATAAAATTAAAAGTTCTATCGGAAGTAGAATAAGTTTTCAAATTTATAGACTAGAGGAATTCGAATTTATAAGAAATATATATAATTAAAAATTTTATCGGAAGTAGAATAGATGTTTGTAAGACATAAACTAAAAGTTCTATAAACGTAAAATAAAAGTTGGAATTTATATAAGTATTTTCTCGATAAGAGAGCGGCTCATTAAGAAAGGAGTGTGTTAACATAAAAATTAATATATATATATATATATATAATTTAATATATTAAATTTGAAATTTCATTCTTAACTAGGAAAGCGCGTTTCACGGGAAGACTGCATAGTAAGGAGTAACGAGTAATTTTTATTGATAAATCAATATATATACATAAAGAGGATACGCAAGAGGTGAGGTGACGCCTCTAAGATTGTCTCAATCAATTTTTCTAATTTTTTAGAATTTTTGAATTTTAAATAATAATAAGTGAAAAATATCCTTCAATCTATTAGAAGTAGAATATGTGTTCAAATTTTTTGAGGAGAAGAATTCGAATTAATAGGGAAAACATATAAATAAAAAGTTTGATTTGAAGTAGAATAGATGTATGAATTTATAAAGAAGAATAATTTGAATTTATATGTAAGACATAGAATTAAAAGTTTTATTTAAAGTAGAATATGTGTTCGAATTTATAGAGGAGAAGAGTTCGAATATATAAGAGATACTTGCAATCAAAAGTTCTATTGGATGTAGAATATGTGTTGGAATGTATAGAGAAGAAGAGTTCGATTTTATAGAGATTTTATACGTTAGACATATAATTAAAAGTTTTATCGAAAGTAGAATAAGTTTTCGAATTTATAAAGTAGAAGAATTCGAATTTATAAGAAATACATATTAAATTTTTTTTTATTAAAAGTAGAATAGGTGTTTGTGAATTGTAAGACATGTATAATTAAAAATTTTATTGAAAGTAAAATAGGAGTGTGAATTTATATAAGTGTTTTTTCAACGAGATAGCGATTCATTAGAAAAGAGTATGTAAATAAGAAAATTAATATATGAGAAAAAGTATTCCATATATAAAATTTGCAATTTCGATCTTAACAAGGAAAATGTGTTTAACGGGAGGACGGGGAGAAATGAGTGATTGTTGTAATTTTATAGACAAAATTTTTCTAAAAAATTATAATGCCGCCGCGAAGCGCGGCTTTATCAACTAGTTCAATAATAATATTTATAAAATTTTCTATATATTCGCATTCATTTTAGAACAAATATACAAGAAATCAATTGATGTGATTAAAGATATAATAATCTTCATACACGCACATGATATTAAATAAAAAATTAAAATATTGGTCGAAGAATAAAAACATACTAATCAAAAAAATAAAATATGCTAACCATTGTTACGGAGTAGACGCTTTTGTGTGGAATTACTAGTTTGTCTCTGAACCAACGATTCTTGAATTTTCGATCAAGTAGCCTTCAGTCCCAAACAAGGTGCTAGGCTCCAAGTACTGGATACCTCTGCTGTATGACTAATTAAATTCAAGACTTCTAAAACCCTGAACGTGGCTAGTAAATTGATCTGCCGCATTCACAGAATTAGGATTATAAAACCGAGTTAATAATTTGAACTAATTACATTAGTCGCCATCAATCTTCATTTAAGTGTACCTTCCATAGAGGAACACATATACAGTGAAAGATGCACGTGAGCAAGAAGTATTGACCTCAACTACATATACGTTGAATGGGAGTATCACTATGACCAATACAAGCTGCAGAAAAATAAGGTTACGGTTAGTGAACGACCAGTTTGTACAACTTGTACGTAGTACACAACTCATTGTTCGGTTTCTGCAAATTAGCAGAAGAATTTAAGATAAGGAAACTAATTAAAATTTGTACTAAACTAAAATTTTAAAAATTGAAATTGGTTTTTATCTTTCTCTAGTATTTCTGTATTACACCACCATGTTCTCTTTTCTCTGATAATGCAGATTTTTTGTTCATTGCTTATTTCCTCCAACTTGCAGCAACTTTTTTCATCTGCCCTTTTCAATTCACATTCTCAATGAACAGACAAGTCTACCTATACAGCCTTCTTTGTAATTTACATGTAGTTTACTCTCTCTAATTTTATTTGTTTTGAGTACTTAGCATTGCTTAATTGCTCATAAAACTCAGAAATCAACTTGTGATTTCTTATATTTTCGTCCTCCAACGGATATAAAGATACTAAGTTTCTAAAGTAAGTGATACTTAGAAAACAGACCAAGATAAGTGATGGTAAATTAGTCATATTATTCCAAATTAATGATACACAGTTCCTTATTTCTTTATTAGAATAGGTTTTTTGACCTTTTAACCCTTAAAGTTTGACGATTTATACCCATCAGCCCTAAAATTTTGAAATCGTACCTTTTAGCTCTGAGGTACCCATTAAAGTTCAATTAACCCTTATACCGGTACCGACTAAAAAAAATTCAAACCGGTATAAATTGGATGGGCAAAACAAACATTTGACATTTAGTAAAGGTACCGGTATAAGGGTTAATTGGCCATCTACGGGTACTTTAGTAGCTAGAGGGAATACTTTTGGTAACTTCAAGGGCTAAAAGAAATATTTTTGGTTACATCACAACCTACTCAACTCATTTAATGAAATTTAGAAAATTTTGCAAAGATTTAAAGATATTATTTGTTTCTTGGTATATTGACTTTATCTTTTCACTTCAAGAATCACAACATGAAACTTCAAATCACGATGTCCTCGGCACTTCTTGTAAGTGCACAAGAAACATCAAAAGGTACAAGAAGATGCATAATAGTTTCTTCCAATATGTTAGTATGTAGAAAGAATTAGATATACAGGTACATCGTACATGCATATAAGATATGGGATGAGTCTATAGTTTGATGATTTTTGTTTGAATAGATGGTAAGCGTAAAATTGTATATTTGTAAAGAGGTAGATAGAAATCATGATTTACTCATTAGGCACCTACTACTTTAAATCATGAGTGATGAGTTAACATATTGGTTGTAAATTTGGTAACTCCTACTTGTTTATAAGAGATATTTGACCTAAGAGAGGCCGCCTGGGTAGAGTTCTGTTAGAGGCATGAAAAATAAGTGCAAATTTCATACTAGTTAGTGACGTTTAAACTTAAAACAGTGAAGAAAATGGAAATTTTGAAGATGTAATTGGAACAGACACCTGTCGGATGGTACTCTCATTAACATGAGCCATATCAATGAAAAGAAACTGCCTATGATTGAATTTGACATTCCAAAAATCATGGTTGAACCATATAAATGATGCATCGTATCTGGTACTAATTTTCTTGTCTGCAACACACATAACAACTTTGTTCGTGTACTTGGAGGAATCTGAGTTTTTAAATACAGATATACAATCAACAACTTAGATATCTTTCTTGAAGCTTTGAAATGAACAAAATAAAAACAGGCATGATGGATTTTCGAGGTGAAACTAATGACTCTATAGAAAAATTACCATCTATAGTTTCGTTGAATATGTTTAGCGTGGGATGCCTGGGAAAAAGCATCAAATCCTTCAATTTCTTCCTTGAACAATATATTTTGAAACAAACAGGTTGCAAAAGCAGTTAAAAAATGGAAAGTTTGAGGCATATTTTAAATATGTTCTTGATGGAATTTCCGGAAACTAACAATTGGAGGTTGTTCCTTTTTATGAGGACTTAAACTTTCATGTTTGGATCTAATACATTTTCTTAGTGGAATCCATAAATAAATTGAGTTAAAATGGGTTGCTTGAATGGGATATGTGGGTTGTTTAAATTGAAATAACTTGTATCCCGCATAGAAATGGTAATGAGAGGTTGGTGGGTTTATATAGAACAATGTGCAAGAGTAGTGTACAACTACTAAGGCATGTGGGTGTGCATGGTGTTATTGTGTGCCTCACGTGTGCACGCACACACACGCGCGCCGCCGCCGCCGCCCGCCTCGCCTCGCCACGACATGACTCGGGTCGAAGGGCGATTTGGGCGAATGTCTCGGCGTCTCGCGTACGCAAGGCGACCGGGGTGAGGAATTTTATTATTTGTATTTATTTGTAACAGCTCAACGAACTGGGTCAGGATTTCTCTTAAATCCTGATGGACCAGTGATGCCACTCCTGACGGACAGTAAGTCCTGATGGCTTCTTAATTATGGATTGCCTAAGTACATGTGGGGAGAGGCTTTGAATACAACTTGCCATATTCTGAATAGAGTCCCTCTGAAACATATGGACAAGACACCTTATGAATTATGGAAAAGTAGAAATACAAGTTTAAAGCATCTTCGTTTGTGGGGCTGCCTTGCAAAGGTGCTTGTCCCTGAACACAAGAGAAAGAAACTAGGTCCAAAAACTGTTGATTGCATCTTTCTGGGCTATATTGAAACCACTACGGCTATGAGATTTTTAGTGTTAAAATTTGACATAGACGGTATAGTGGCTAACACTATAGTTGAGTTTCGTGATGCAACATTCTTTGAGGATGTATTCCCTATGAAGACTGGCATACCTCAAGATATTTCTAATGATGATCCTATTCACACATCGAGTTCTATTCCTGATCATGTGGAAATGATGAGAAATGTGGGGGAAGATCCTGCTAGTAGTTCTACTCCTGACGAAGTAGATGAACCTAGAAGGAGTAAGCGTGCAAAGGTAGTCAAGGACTTTGGAAGTGATTTTGTCACTTACAATGTCGAGGATGAACCTTTAACTTTTCGACAGGCCATGGATTCTTCGGAGTCAAGGCACTGGAAAGGTGCTGTAAAGAGTGAGATCGACTCTATTATTTCTAATGGAACATGGGAGTTGGTTGATCTTCCTCCTGGGTGTACTACTATATGATGTAAGTGGATCTTCAAAAGGAAGATGAACCCGGATGGCTCAATAGATAAATATAAGGCTAGGCTGGTAGCTAAGGGTTTTAGGCAAAAGGAAGGCACTGATTACTTTGATACATACTCTCCTGTTGCAGGAATTACTACAATCTGAATGCTTATAGCATTGGCTTCCGTGCATGGTCTTATCATCCATCAAATGGATGTAAAGACAGCTTTTGTTCATGGTGATCTTGAAGAAGACATTTATATGGATCAGCCTGAGGGATTTGTTGCTTCTGGTAACGAGAGGAATGTATGTAAGTTGATCAAGTTTATATATGGCTTAAAATAAGCTCCTAGAGACTGGCATAAAAACTTTGATGAAACTGTTTTCGAATCAGAGTTTGTAGTTAATGAAAGTGACAAGAGTGTGTACTACATGGTTAAAGAAAATGAATGTATTATCGTGTGCCTATATGTGGATGACATATTATTGTTTGGAACCAATATTGAGATTATTAACGAGACAAAAAGTTTCTTGAAAAGGCACTTTGAAATGAAGGATATGGGTGAGGCTAGTGTGATTCTTGGGGTCAAGTTGACACAGTCAACTGATGGAATAACCTTGTCACAATCTCATTATATAGAGAAATCTATACTTGAGAAGTATGGTTATTCAAATCATAGAATTTCTAGTACACCGTACGATCCTAAAGTTGCCCTAGTCAAGAATAGTTCAGGAATTCATGTGTCTCAGTTAAGGTATTCTCAGATTATTGGGAGTTTGCAATATCTTGCTAACGTGACTAGACCAGACATTTCTTATTCTGTGTCTAAGTTAGCTAGATATACAAGCTGTCCGAACAAGACTCATTGGGAGGCACTGGATAGAGTTCTTAGATATCTTAAGGGAACTATTTCCCTTGGTTTGCATTATCGAAGATTCCCTGGAGTACTCGAGGGATATAGTGATGCAAGTTGGATAGCTAAGAAATCTGGTACCAATGGAGTGACTTAATATTTGTTTACCCTAGCAGGTGGAGCAATATCCTGGAAGTCTACGAGATAGACTTTAATAACTCGGTCTACTTTTGAGGCTGAGTTGTGTGCAATAGATGCCACGGGGACGGAGGCTGAATGGTTGCATGGACTTATGTCAGTGTTACCTGCAGTAAGCAGACCGCTTCCAGCCATTGCTGTTCATTATGATAGCCGTACAACTATCGATAAGATCAGTAGTGAAAAGTATAATGCTAAAACAAAGAGACACATCCAAGTTAGACTTAAGTCTATAAGGGGTCTAGTGTCTGAAAGGATTATTGCTATAGAGTTCATTGGAACTCAGGATAATATAGCTGATCCTTTGATTAAAGGACTTGAGCATGCAGTAGTCCTTAAGTCGAGGTTGAGGATGGGACTGATAGCCCATCATGATTCATCTACAGCAGGAACCCAATACACATGAAAGGAGATCCCTTGAAGTGTATTCAATGTGGTAATAACAAGCTGTGAGGGTGAGTTGGTAGTACCTTTACTATATACCTTGATACTCATGTATCTGAGTCTATCCCCTGTAAACCTAAAAGGTACTGATACTGCCAGTATAGCAAGAGTTGGTTGAACTCTGAATGGGGTCAAGTCATTTGACAAGATGATAGCAGTACATCTCTGGAGATGCCCAGCTAAGCGAATGTAATTGTGTAGTCGCAATTAGAGGAAATGGTTATTCCTTGAAGCATTCGACAAACAGGATCGAGAGAGGACCATTAATGTCTCAAAGCCATAGATCTGCACCATAGCCTTTGATTTTTCATCGTCTATGGAGTGTGATTACACCAAACGGATAAAGATTCAAGGTGAAACATTCCATCTAGATCCGGTAGCCATCGAAGTAGAGGACTTAGGAGGGTTCAAACCCAGAAGGGTACCGACTCTGAAAAACAAGTCATGATAAGGACCGATATGCATTTCTGTATGGATTTGTGGGGGATTATTAGAAAATGGAAAGTTTGAGGCATATTTTAAATATGTTCTTGATGGAATTTTCGGAAACTAACAATTGGAGGTTGTTCCATGTTATGAGGACTTAAACTTTCATGTTTGGATCTAAGACATTTTCTTAGTGGAATCCATAAATAAATTGAGTTGAAATGGGTTGCTTGAATGGGATATGTGGGTTGTTTAAATTGAAATAACTTGTATCCCACGAAGAAATTATAATGAGAGGTTGGTGGGTTTATATAGAACCATGTGCAAGAGTAGTGTATAAACTACTAAGGCATATGGGTGTGCATGGTGTTATTGTGTGCCTCACGTGCGCGCCGCCACCCGCCTCTCCCGCCTCGCCTCGCCTCGCCACGAAACGACTCGGGTTGGGTCGAAGGGCGATTTGGGTGAATGTCTCGGTGTCTCGCGTACGCGAGGTGACCTGGGCGAGGAATTTTATTACTTGTTTATTTAATTTTATTTATTGATTTAATTTAACAGTATCAGTATTTATTTGTAATAGCTCAACGAACTGGGTCAGGATTTATCTTAAATCCTGATGGACCAGTTCTTGGATTAACTCCTGATGGCTACTGATCCTGATGGGTCAGTACTTGGAGTGAAATCCTGATGGTCGGTCCAGTATTGATACTGATCCTGATGGGTCATTACTTGGAGTGGAATCCTGATGGTCGGTCCAGTACAGATGCCACTCCTGACGGACAGTAAGTCCTGATGGCTTGACTTGAGTAAGTACTGATGACGATCAAATCATGATGGACCAGTAAGTCCTGACTGAGCCGTAACTGATATGAAATACTGATGATATCTGTTAATGATAATTAAATCAGAATATTTAGTTTTAAATGTCATATCTTCAGTTACAATTTTCTTTTGGTCTGTTACATTTTATGTTGTATGATATATAAAAAACTAAACGTTTGACACAGGAGAGAGAGGATATTGTACTAAGATACAAAAAAAACCTCGCATCATATTCTTCTCTATTCTCTCTCTGAATACATACATAAAGAAGAGACACATTGTTTTTTTTGGGCGAACTGAGGTGCAGGTCGCTGTTGATCATTGCCATTACTGTGAGTGGATTGATCTGAGCTGTTTTATCCTGGAAGTGATATTGCTGCAACCCAACACAATTTAAGTGGGGCAATAATCTCTTCAAGAACAGTCAAGACTTCTCTAAGGCTTGGCGACGCAGCTGTTCTTTATCTATCAGTACTTGTTAAAAGCTATAGAGAGATAAGTAATTCTTTCTTGTCTTGTTATTTACAGTCTCTGATTATTTTCTCGTTTCGACCTTCATGTTTGTTTTGTTACTTGGTATATTTGCATGTTCTTGTTAATATAAATATATAATTACCCTATTGTTGCTGTGTAGTTTAATGAATTATACCCAACAAAAACTTCTTCCAATCGGACACATAATAGTTCTCATTGATGACGATGATGAAGAGTAGATGATTAGAAAAATCAAATAATGATTTGATGTATTCATCACTACTATAAATGAAAGAAACACGCGTGACTGCTTAAAAGGAAAATACTCACTGGTGTAACCAAAAGTATTCCTTTACCAAAAGTATTCCTTTTAGCCCCTGACGTTTACCAAAAAATATTCTTTTTACCCCTGAAGTACCCGTAAAGGTCCAATTAATCCTTATACCGGTACCTTTACTAAATTTCGAATGTCTCTTTTACCCATCCGATTTATACCGGTTTAAAAAAAATTTAATCGGTACCGGTATAAGGGTCAATTAGACTTTAATGAGTACTTTAAGGGCTAAAAGGTACGATTTCAAAGTTTTAGGGCTGATGGGTATAAATCGTCAAACTTTAAGGGCTAAAAGGTCAAAAAGCCATTACAATAATCTAAAGTTTTAGTTCTTTTTTCATTTTGCAAGTCAAGTTGCTAAACTTAAATGAATACGGAAAAAGTTGTCGCATATCAAGAATAAAGAATTTTCATAGGTTGGGTTCTTGCGTTTTGACATCCCAGATCACTTCTAGTCATTTATTTCTTAATCTTATGCTCAATGATCTAATTTAACTACTAGTACACATCTTATGGGACTTCATTTCTTTCCTCTCATTGGCGTGATTTTGGTTGTACTATTGACTTAAAAGGTCATCAGATTAGCACATGTTGCTGTGTGGAGAGAATGTACGACAATCAAATATTTACAACATAACATATCTCTAAAAAATAAAGTCCTAAAATGGCCAGTGAATCCTTCAAATTAGAGAGCACTCCAATTAGACTTAATCATGGAAAACAACATTATTTACCAGTGCCATGAACACTATACTATAATTTTTTTTTTTGAAATTTTTGGTTAGGCATTGCCTCAAACATTGTGCACAATCACATAAAACAAAATAGCTTGCAAAATAGTGTGGATATTAGCTAAATAGATTGTAGAATATGTAAATTAAGTAATAAGCAAACTCATGTACATATATTTAGGAAGGAGTTTGCTCCAGGAAGAAGAGAGATTGGAGAAACAAACAAAGGGGAGTGAGGGGAGTAGAAGATGGAGAGATGGAGAGATGAATGTGCAATTCGGAAGAGGTGGTTCGTGGTCTTGCTAATGTGGCTGTACATCATGGAATAAAATGTTTCCCCTCATGTTTCAATATTAGATAGATAACAGATATATATAGCAAAATAGGTGAAAATTTATATATGTGGTATTGCTTCTTTTTTCTTTTTATTTACGCATTTATAATTTGTTATATAGTGATAGCACATTTTCAAAAAGAGAAAAACTCGTTTTGCCTTAGTTGATTGGGGCAAGTAATATCTATCTTTCGAATCTGCTCTTTGGTAAGCTGTCATGTATCATTCTTATCGAAGTGCTAAAATCGATGTCTTAAAACCGAGGGGTTTTAAACGGCTTATGGGCTTTTCTTAGGAATTGGTCATCTGATCTCGTAAACTTCTAGATTATTAGCCTTAGTGTAGACTTTCTGTAATAACCCGAATTTTTGGTAAAATTAAAACTTTTCTTATTATGATTAAGTGCATCAGTGAATAGTGAATTTGGTGGATGAATAGTGATTTTGAGGGTTAAGAAAATTTGTCATGCCACCTATGTACGAGACGTAGTGTGGATATTCCGAATTCATATTAGTGATCTACGAAGTAAATAAGTGTATGTAAAGATGATCGGAATTCAGAAAATCCAAACTTTATTGTTATGGAATATTTGACCGGGCAGTGAAGAGCATATCGATGAGATCAAGAGAGTGATTTTATTATTTTATTAAAGTCGATTTAAGGATTCAATTGTTGGAGCGAATAGTGAATAATTACTATTCACTATGAGAATCGCGTAGAGTTTTATTCGCTATTTTTAGGAAATATTTTCGAATCGTTTCAAGAGGAACAAAAACAAGGATGAATAGTAACATTGATGAATAGTGCTCCAAGGTGAATAGTAAAATTTTATAGTCTCCGATTGATCCTATATTTCAGCGGAAGTTCAGGAATAATAAACGGTTACTAATCGCGTAGTCAGAAATCGCAAACGAAAACGAGAATCGAAAATCCGTTCGAAGGAGAAACCTTGGACATATTATAACTTAGGAAATAAAGAATAAAATATGTATTATAATAAAAAGGGAAAGAAAGGAAGTGGTGGAAGAAGTGTGTTAAAGAATCTTGTAAGCTTAACCAAACTTGAGGGGCTAACTTGCATTTTGTTAAAACAAAATATCTACCTTATCATCACACCTCCACCACACATTACACACACAAAAGTAGCAGCCCCCCACCCCCATTTTCTTGAAGAAAAAAACGAATGGAAGAAGAAGAAGAAGAAGATGGGATGCTTGATTGCTTGTTTCTCGTGTTCTACCACTCGAATCGAGGCCCTTTCCAAGCTCTTCGCATCTAGGGTAACATCTCTCTCACCCATGAACTCTAGATATCTCTTTTATTATGTTAAAGAATATGATGAATAGTGTTTTGTTGAGTTTTATGTTTATAATTGAAAGATGGAAGCATGAATGTATTGTTAAGGTCATGAGTAAGTGGATTATGTAGTTTGTTTAGTTGTTGGATGAGTTGTGGATGGATTTTAAATATGGTACCAACTGGTTTGGCTCGGTTTGAGATTGATAATGGACTTTAAGTGTTGTAATTGATATGTATGATGATTGGTGGTGAATTGGAATGAGATTTGAATCTCGGAAATGTTAAGTTTTAAGCCGACGTAATGCCCGATTTTCGGTAACGCTAAAAACTGCCTAGAATCTGAAAACCTAACTGCCTCTTTTGGTTCAGTGATGAACATTAGTGTTTAGATATCTGCTTCTAGTTTACGTGAGCGCAAGAATCATGTCATTACGATTTACGGTTTATGAGATATGACCATTTTAGTGAAAGTGGTTCAAGGAAGGAGATTGCAGAAATTTACCAACTTTGTGGCTATGTTTGAGACCCTTAAGAGTTGTTTTAAAATATGAAATTTTGTATTAAAGTGCCAAGGTAAGTTACGAAAGGTTGTACGAAGGTTTCGAGTCCAAAAGATTAATTTTCGATTTTATAAAAATGTGTTAGCCGAGGTTGCGCAAGTGAAAACCACTAAGAACATGACTTAGAAACCAATGTTGTAAATGGTTAAGTATAACTTGTATTCGAGGATCGATTTCGGACTAAACCTATGACTTAAGTAATTTTCGATTAACATGGACTTAGTATGAGCCTATAACGAGCTATTAATGCCTTGGTTGTGTTTCGCTTACGTGGTTAAGCATTTAGTACAAGTGGATTATCCAGGGGATTAATCGTGTGTTTGCTTTGACTTTGTCTAGATTGTCCGACATCGTCGCGAACCCCTATCACTTCTCGAGAATCAGGCAAGTTTCTAAATCTATACTTTGAAGTATTGACTATATAATACCGCTTTTGCCATGTATAGAATTGGACATTTTTGCGATATATCTTATTTCTTGTTGAAATAGATTTGACCTTTGGATTATATAAAATCTTTTGAGTTAAGTAGTTATGAACCGGTTTACCTGGTAGCTCTAAATATAAGAGCATATTCATTGTTTTCGACTCTAAATCGGGAGTCGGTATTTTGAGATATGTAGATAGCCGTGGAAACCCGGAGGGATTCCATCGGCAGAATACTATGTATTTTGAGGATTTTTATTTGAGTATGATATCATTCGAGGAATGATATTTGCTTACTATATCTTTCAAGGAATGTTATTTGAGTATTATCTCAGTCAAGAAATACTATTTGAATACTATTTCAGTTATATATGCTAATGGAAGGCATAACTGCTTTCGAAAGTATATTGTGATACTTGCTTTATGATTTGATTATGGGCTTCTAAGCTAGATACGGGATATTAGTTAGAAGCCAGTTTTTTTATAAATGCCCTAGGTAAAAGGGCGTATGATTTATTCTTTAGACCGGAAGTAGTTATATTTTCGGTATATGTTAAAGATTATTTTTCCGATAAAGATATCGGGTAACTGTTATTCGATGATTATTTATTTAATGAATATTATTTTGAATATTCATTTAATGATTATTTAATGAATATTATTTTGAATATTCATTTAATCCTTATTTATTTAATGAATACTATTTTGAATATTCATTTAATCCTTATTTATTTAATGAATATTATTTTGAATATTCATTCAATCATTATTTATATAATGAATATTATTTTTGAATATTCGTTTAAATTTTATTTACTTAATAAATATTATTCGATTATTTATTAAATACTTATAACACGTTTTAAAATGAGTTATATTATTTAAAGTTTACCCTCGACCTTCAATACCTATGAAGGATATTCCAAGCAGTATTATTAATTATTTTAAATCAAGGGGAGGTTCCCAAACACTGTTTTTCCATTTAAATCTATCTTTTAAGAGGATTTAAATACTCGCTCAACTACCAAAAATATGGGGAACCTGATTTAAGTGACCGCTACTCATTTTAAACTCTCAACTCAAATTGTCCGGGGACAGATATTTTCTCGGAGCAATTTAATTGCTGCAAGTCAAATGTTGTGTTACTACCTCAACGATCGAGGAGTAAATTGATGGAACAAGTCGATATCCATTAACAAGCAATAGCTTGGGAAATATTGGAGAATCTTCCTTTCCAACCTAGATATAACTACTTAGTGGAGTCGTATCAACAAGTATTACACTTGGGGAAAGGGGGACGATCTTTACGTTTCAGAGTCATGGATTTCATCCGAACTAGGAGCAGTGTAAGAGGTCGAGTCGCGCCGACCCATCAATTTTTATTGCCCCAAATGGGCCGGGGAGATCCAGAAAGGCGGTAGACAATGTCAGGCTGTCGTGTTCTTCCATCTACATGTAGAAAACATTTTTAGTTGTACGACCTGCTACTGATCATAGTGAGGTTGGGACAACTGGCGCGGAGATTACTCCAGTATTGGTTCATCATCCAATTTGGATAATTCTGCAACATGTATTGAAAGGGACTAAGGCTAACACCCTTGGTACAGGTTTACCGATCATGTTGGCAGGGGGTTGAAAAGTGTTCAAAAATGAAGTTACAATAAATCCTTGCAACTTCATCTTTTATTTTATGAGTTATGACTCTGATGAAGCCTTACTCAGATTATATATGCATAAGTGAATTTTGGGTTACGGAACATTATATGAAATTTTCCTCGTAACTTCATCTTTTATATCATATGACTCTGTGGATACCTTACATAACATGAGTTATGGTAAGGGAGTTATTTATACTGAATCACCTTATAACTTCATCTTTTAAGTTATATGTTGATATTCTGCTTACATAGCAGATATTTTTCGGAAAGGTTATATTGGTTTACTTTGAAACCTCATCTTTTATATTATACTAGAACTTTGTTCATAATATAGTAAAAGTTTGCAGAAATATTATGAAAATGATATTTGAAATACAACAATGGTACTGTTTTTGGAATACATTCTGATAAGGAAATAATTTCAGTATCGAGATATTTTGACAAATTATTGTCTTATACCCACTTTATTCTGGGTTGAGTTAAAGGCAGGATTATGCCATACTTTAATTACCTTGCTGAGCTATCACTCACTCTTGCTATTGCTTTATAAATATTATATAGCAGCGAAGTAGGATACCAAGGATTCGGCGCACATCCCTCAGGCGAGTGGTAAGCGCAAGGTAGTCTCATGAGCAGTTTCTAGCAGTGATCCTGGAAGTAGTGTGAACCAGTCAGATCAAGCTGGAGCTTTTGGTATTCATCTTATGTATAGATATGAATGGTATGAGAGGGTGGTGAGTATTACAAGGCTAAGTTGGTAATGTACCATTACTTAGGAGTTGTATCAGTAGCAAATTCAAAAGAAATTTGGGTATTGTAATAAAGATTATTTATTCCGCAATGGTTGTATTTGTGTCGTTTCTGAGACTCTAACCTGTGTGTGTGAGAGAGAGATATATACATTGTGGGGTCATAAGCAGATGAAATGTGTATATTGTGAGTAAAGCAGGCAAGGCAAGAAGTTAGTGGATCGTGACTACTCTAAATCCATGACCCCGGATTTGGGGCTGTTACACTTTCCAAGGCGAAGAAATTTTAAAAGGCGATCTAAAATTTTAAATTGGAAATAAACTATTCAACTCCCATTCTAGCTTTATTATTACGTCATATCGGACGTAACAGATCAAATTCATTATATAATTGACTTTCAGTTTTGTCCTTTACATACTAACCAAATTTTGTGCCAAAAACATTTATCAAGCACCGAAGTACATGAAACGCGCACGGCTAAAGATTTAGGCTATTTCGATAATCTACTTTTGCAAATCCAAGTAGATTCCACGTAAATTAAAGAAGTGTTATGTTTTCACCAAAGTTCGATAACATATTACTTTTTGACGGAAACTTTTAACTTTTAATGTTAATTTTTTCAATAAATATTGCCATATTTTCATATACTAATATATTAAATTAAAGTTAATCTCTCCATATTTTATAAAATTGTTTAAAAGTTTTGCTAAAATATATACCCAATTGGTTACATAAAAAAGGATAATAACGAATGTAGTGCAACTGATGTATGACATAACAGAAGCACGGTGTCTTCTTCAATTCGTAATGGAAAATTTTGTGTATATATAGATGCTGTTCCACAGCCACTATGGGATACCAACAACCCCCTGCAATGAAACATAGCGGGAGCAATCACCTCCCGCAATGAAACATAGTGGGAGTCACTATCTTAGCCATCACCTCCCGCAATGAAACATAGCGGCGGGTGATGGCATCTATCGGTGGCTGGGGACCAAATATATATATATATATATATAAAGAGAAGTATCTGAAACTTGAAACTGGCACTAAATTATGTGATGTTCTATAGTAAAAAAAAAAAGTAAAATTTAGCAATAGAACAAGCATCCACAAATCAGCTTCAACATTATTCATTACAAATATATAATGTTTTAAAATGACCTCCTCAAAAGGCAGCCCGTTTATATGGCATCATGTGTCCATGCAGTGACATTTATGAAAATACGTTTGTAATTATAAGAATTACATCAATTTAAGGCAGCTCTAATTTTATTTATGGTTATTCCCATAAGCTTATTAAGTATATCGCCAGACTCTTGACTTATCTTGCCCGATGTCGCATTTCTATCAAAGATTTGTAGCACAATTGTAACAAGTGCTCCGCCTGTCATTTTCCAGTCCGGGGATATCACGAATCCCGAAGGATGTAAAGGAGTGAAGGAAAAATCTTCACCACTCATGTCTATGCTCATAGAAGGTAGGTCTACAGGGCAGTACACAACAAGAGAACCTGATGAATCGATGCTGCTTTCTTGAAGTATCAACTTGTAGTCATGGCTAGTATTAAAAGCCTAATCAAATTAAAAGATTATGTTACATGTATATTTCTAATGCATTCAAAGAAATATGATATAAACTTGATTGAAGTAATGACATTTTCTTAGGTTGTGTTCAAGATATTTACTAAATTTGTTTGATGAAAAACAATAAAAAAAAACCAAGTGTTATTAAATTACTTACTCAATTTAGTAGCTTCCAATTTTGTAACTTCAAAATGAGATTCACTTTGTTCATAATCAAAGTTTATGTTGATTGGACTTAAAGTTTTTGGCTCAACTATAGGCAGGATTTAAGAGTAATAACATGGGTCCCAAATTGGATCCTAAATGAGCTCCTAAACACACACCGAGAAATT
The DNA here is from genome assembly GCA_030848705.1 of Heracleum sosnowskyi. Classification (NCBI taxonomy): domain Eukaryota; kingdom Viridiplantae; phylum Streptophyta; class Magnoliopsida; order Apiales; family Apiaceae; genus Heracleum; species Heracleum sosnowskyi. The sequence continues at coordinate 71,805,275 of CM061241.1, read as the reverse complement.
TGAATACAGCTTAACATGATTCATGAACCAATATAGGACCTGTAGCATTAATCTAATAGAAACTTGACACTCTATCAAATGATCATACCTTAAGAATGGAGATACAGTTCCCTTGATGATCTCCATAAGCAATGCGGCCAACCTCTTGGATAGAATTAGAACCAGAAATAACATCCCACTAATAAAAAAATGAAAAATATATTTATTGAATGATAACAAGAGTAATCTATACAATTTATTTGACACCATGGAAAGAAACTTAGCATCATAATCATACCTGAGGGCGAGTATTTTCGTTTCTTAAGAAATCAAAAATCTTTTTGGGAGAAAATGGGAGCCAAATGGTAGAGGTTGCGACAAGAACTCCGCAGTGAGGGTGACCATGATTGGTAAACTTTTTAAGATTTGTGTATACTTCAAAGTCGTTCATCTTAGAAATCATCCACTGTTGACCATCAACTGCACGGATGCTAGAACAAAAACAACTAACCATTCTTTGGGAAAGTTTCATCAAATGTCTTTTTCCATTAGGGGATGGATTTACTGGAAAACAGGTTCAAAATTATTCTCTATCTAATTGTTGCATGACTGAATAGAGATAGCAACGAAAGCATGTAAAATATTACTTACCTCCTCCAAGATTAGGAAACAAATTACTAGAATCCATTTTACATGTGAATCTTTCACACATTCTTTGAAGTGTAGCGAGCCTTCTCTCAGCACCAAATGCTAACCCACTATGTACATATTCCATGTAAAAATTATGAATTGGTCTTTTATCTTCAATTTGCATGTGTTCCATCCAAGTAACCTGTTATGATAACAAATATTTCGAACTATTTGAGTTACAAAAACACAAGCTTCATTAAAAATCAAATTGTGGACTTGTTATAAACTTCTAATTAGGACCTTGGAGTGGCCATTAAGCATGTCTTCGATGTAGCATCCAGAAGGTAGCCGACGAGCCCAACACTGAGAATCAAATTGTTGTTGGAGAATATCATAGGTAACATCGACTATAGCCCATAAATTTTGTTGTACTTGTTGGCAAAAACGGAGGTAGTAGAATTTGCGAGTCGGTACCAAAGGGGATATAACTTGTATCTCTTCATACATCTTGCAACAATAACACAATTATTTTAAAAAATTTCTAAATTATTGTATGATAATATATAAATATTAGATAAAAATTGAGAAAAAATAAATGAATTGCATAAAAATTATTACAAGCTGCAATGAGCCATTTTGGCTGCACGTTAGTCCAGTTGAAATTTTTTCAATTATTTCTGACTTGGAAACAATAGTAGGAAAAACCTCCATCCACTTGTTCTGCAAAATAAGAACATATAAACAATAAAAATATAGAATTATCTCGATATCGATGTTTGAGGTATAACAAATCATGGGAAATATCAAATATAAAATACTTACTGCATCCATAAAAATTTCAACCAATGTCAAGCTAGACATGGGTATAATACTAGAATATTTCGATGACTCCAACCAAACATCCGGACTTTTAATAGCTCTTGGAAAAATTCTCGAATAAGCTTCACGATTAAGAATTTGGCGTCCATCATGCGGTAATTTCATCCAGAATGGTGAATTGATTTCAAAGAGCTTGGTCAATTCCACCAAAGCATTATTAGCAATTTCAACCATCATGGACCTATCAAAATCGGTAAAAATAAATCCAAAAGGCCGCATTCGGTTGGCTTGAGAATCGCCAGAAAGAAGATCAATTGATAGACCATCAGCAGTCCCTTGATTGCCCAATTGAAGTTGCGAAAGAGGCCTCCCAATGTAGTTCGCAATCTTACTTGGAACGTTGTTAAGCTGCAATTTGTACATTGTGGCTAAATCACATTATACTTCCATTATAATCATATATACATTTAATAGAAGAATAATAAAATAAAACAATATATACATTCAATAGAAGAATAATAAAATAAAACATTACGAAGCCTCATTTTTCAGGTTTAGCTTTAGATGCCATTGCTTTAAATCCACCAAAAAGACCAAAGCTTTTTAAAAAACAAACCTTTTCTTTCGAATGAGAATTCTCTATGAGCAATATCTGTTTGTCAATGCTAGTAGGGCCTCTACAAGATGGGCACACCTTACGTTCAAGGGCTTCTTTCATGGCATTATTTTCACGTTGAATCCTATCGTTCTGAACGCGTAGAGCAGTCATTTCTACTTTTGCTTGGTGTGCCTAAAACATTAATGTAATCAATACTTAATCGGAAAAGAAACAAATAAAAATGAATGAATATTTGTAAAAGAACCTTAAACTGTGTTCTCTTGTTTTGAAACCAAAACTGAATCTGTCGATGAGACAAGCCCAACTCTCTACTTAATTGCATTTTCACATCATCGTGTGGATGCGTGTATTGATTAAAAACCCTTTAACCAAAAACATAAAAAATTATTAACAAATAATATAGTGAAGTAATCCTCATTATCATCCAACATAAAATATGTTACAAGACTATTAATAGTACCTTTCAAGCCTTTGAATCTGCTGAGTACTGTATTTATGGTAATGATTGATCCTCGAGGAACTTTGCAAAGAATTGCCGGAGCCACCATCGCCAAAGCCACCAACTCCATCTTTGTCGGCATCCATGTTTTCAAGTGCAGCACTACTAACTTGACTAGCTCTATATCGTTATGGATTATGTACCAGGATAATGTATTTAAAATTTCTTGAAATAATTACAATATCTAATAAATTATTTTTTTTACATGATATGATATTGTGATATCTTTAATTTATAAATTACACTAAAAGTATTAATATTTTTAATGCATACATTTTAAAATATAGTGATCTAAATACACATACTTAATATGCATAAACGCTTTTTGAAATATACCCTCATTTTTAATATACAAATTTAACATACAAGTGTCGACGGATAGATTATAATATATATTTTACACGATGATATATTATTAATAAAGGAATTTTATCATATAAATGATTATACCAACTTTATCCCAACAAAATGAAATAAATTATCTGATACCATTATCCTTTATATTCCAATTTCAACAGATTTGTTAAAATACCAGCTATGATTGTAAAAGTAAAATGATACCAGAAGTTAAAACAAACTTTAAAGTAATATGAATAAGTTTTCAATGATTTCTTTACTGGTATTCAATCTTTTATATGTAAATGTTTTGGAATTCTTATGGTAATAATCTTGTAAGTGGTGCCATTTCGTGGTTTTTACTTATGAGTTGTAACCTTGTATTTTAAGTTTTATATATATATATATCTTACCATTTCATTACCATACGTTAAAATATAAAGGTATCACATGTATAACTGAAAAACTTAATAGGACAATGGTATTATAAAGAATATTTAACACTCGATTTAATATTTGATTAACAGAATGACATGTTATATATGAAATTTAAAATACAAGTGTACAATTCATTAGTCAAAAATAAAAGATGCACCAATAAAAAAAAATCAAAAGTAGAAGGGTACCATTGAGAATATTTATCATGTATATAAGAGTATCGTTTCATATTGTGTTATGTATTTTAATTAAATGATGAATAATTTTTAATGCATACTTTTCAAAATAAAGTAATATGAATCATTAGTGTATGCGATGATTTCTTCGTAGATATTGTGATACTTTTTAATAAAAATCGTAAACCTTTCTTTAACATTATAGTAAAACCCCATGAAAGTGATATAGGGAAAAGTTATCACTTTAGAGAGGTTATGCCATAAAAGAAGTTCATATCCTTTTTTTCTTCAAAATAATTAATATCAGTTTTTTTTGCAACTAATCCAGATAATATACATTTATACTTAGTTATTAAGGTAATATTTTGTAGTTTGGTTAATACCTAATTTTTTGTTATCACAAATAATAACAACTGTTATATGTTAATTTATACTAACAGATGAGTACCATTAAATTGTATACTAATTTTTTTACATTTTATTATTTAAAATAGTACTAAATAAACGTCTAAGATTCAAATCCCCTTCAACATCATATTAATATTAATCATTTCTCTTTAATTTAATATTTAAAATACTACCAGAACTCTAAGGTTCGAATTCTACAAAAATAATAAAAATATATTAAATATTAAAAAAGGCATATGTTAGGCATGAAGGCATGTCTGTAACATCTAATAACAAACCTATGTCAATGCAATGATTATTGCGTAAATGACTTTTTAAAATTTTGTTCACCAAGGTATTTTGTTGCTTGTATGAAAACTTGAAATCTTATGTACTTAGGTTAAATTTCCATTTTATGTAATGTTCCCTATGTAAATAAGCCATGTAATAAAACTAGGTAGAAATTTAAAGTTGATCATGCAAAGTGAAGAAAGAAGGTTGATAATAACTGTTAGGAACTATGTTGTTTCTTGATGATAACTAGATTAACTTAGTGAAAATTGTATAAGTAAAATGTAGCCTTCAACGGATAACATACTTTTGCAGTATCCGTAGAAGGGTAGCTTATCTACGGATAAGACTCAATGTAACATGCTTGTGTAATCCTGATGTACAATCCTGATGTGCAGTCCTGATGTGTATTCCTGATTTGTAATCCTGATGTTGAAGTTGAAGTATTAGTTTTTAGGCTGAATAAGTCATGTTGACTATTAATGGATATGTAGAATATGGAGGCCAATTGTAAATAGTCTATGCCTTGTAATTTTACATAAGTGAAATTGACTGTCTACGGATAACATCTTTAGCCTTCTACGGATGTGAACAATGTACTATCTACGGATAACAGTACTAGCTGTCTACGTATGTGATCAAGATACTCTCAACGGATACAACTCAAATAGCTTCTACGGATACACATTATACTTTGTGAAAGGGACAGTTCAGACAGTGCACATGGGTTGACAGAATTCACAGAGCATGGAAACCAGTATTTCTGGAAAACTCACGAGAAGAAGAAGCATTCTGTTTTGTCTGGTCAAATGTAGCATTTCTATAAAAGACAATCAGCCAAGAAGGGCAAGCTACCAACACATGGACCACTACTCAGAATAGAGAAACAAGGATTTTGAACAGATTTACTTTTGGTATCAGAGCAAGCTTCTAACACACAAGAAGTTTAAAGATCTAAAGACATCAGAATCATGGGTCAGAAGGATTATGGAGTTAAAATTACAGTTCTTGATAGAGAGAATTATTTTCACTGGAAAGTAAAAATGTGTCTACATCTAATGTCTATGGATGAAGGATATGTAGAGTGCATAGATCATGACCCTTATGTACCAATGAAGCCAAACACCTCAATAGCTCAAGCACCTGCAGGAGCTCCAAGCTCCATTCCAAAGTTACCTTCAGAATGGACTCCTGAGGACAACATTGCAGTTCATAAAGATAAGAAGGCCATGAATATTTTGTTCAATGGTCTTGATTCTGACATGTTTGACAATGTTATTAATTGTTCTACAACAAAGGAGATTTGGGACACTGTCCAAACCATCTGTGAAGGGACTGAGCAAGTAACGGAAAACAAGATGCAGCTCCTCATACAACAGTATGAACACTTTCACTTTAAGAGTGGAGAATCTTTGAATGATACATTTAGTAGATTTCAAAAATTACTGAATGGATTAAAGTTGTATGGGAGGGTGTATCAAATCAAAGATTCAAATCTTAATTTTCTCAGAGCTTTGCCAAAGGAATGGAAGCCTATGACTGTTTCCTTGAGAAACACTCAAGAGTATAAGGACTTTACTCTTGAAAGGTTGTATGGAACCCTAAAAACATATGAGTTGGAAATGGAGAAGTATGAGGAAATTGAGAAGGTCCAAAAGAAAACAGGATATGTTGCCTTAGTAACAAGTGTTGAAAAGGCTGAGGACATGAAAGAAGAAGCTACTGAAGCTACACTAAGCACAAATGCTTGTGAAGGTAGGACTGAATCAAGAAAGTGCAAAGGAAAGATGATTGAAGAAAGTGAGCCTTCTACCAAGATGAAATGGATGAGCTAGATGAACATTTAGCTTTTATGTCAAGAAAATTCTCAAAGCTCAAGTTCAAGAGAAACCCTGAGGTGTCCAAGCCATTCAGAAAGGACTTTCAATCAAACAAGAATTATGTTGAAAGGTCCAAGTTTAAATGTTTTAACTGTGGAATGGGAGGTCACTTTGCTAATGAATGCAGAAAACCAAAAGCTGAGAAGAGTGACAGGAAATTTGAGCCTGTTGACTACAAGAAGAAATACTTTGATCTTCTCAAGCAAAAGGGAAGAGCATTCATAACTCAGGATTATGACTGGGCAGAAGATGGGAATGATTCTGAGGAGGACACTGAATTTGTGAACCTTGCACTGATGGCTGATTCAAGTGAGCAGGAGGCCAGTTCATCATCCAATCGGGTAATTACCACCAATCTCTCTGAGCTTTCTACTGAGGAATGCAATAGTGCAATTAATGACATGTCCACTGAATTGTACCATATGCGTATTTCTCTTAAATCACTTACAAATCAAAACACCAGGATTAAAGATGCTAATCAGTTTTTAAGTGATAGGAATGTTGTTCTAGAAACTCAATTTATTGAGTTTGAGAAAATGAGACTAGAGTGTCAAGTTGTCAAGGATGATTTGCCGACTGTTCTAAAAAGAGAAGAAATTCTCAAAGCACAGCTAGCTAAAGAACAGGAAACAATAGCTAGATGGATTGATTCCAGAAATGTTGCCACAAACATTATTAAGGCTCAAGGTGTGGATACATTCTACAAGGAATCAGTAGGAAAATATAATGAGAAACTAGATGTTGAGTATCTAGGAGATGACACATCTACGAATAGTGATCATCCGTTGATGGGTAACACCTCTACGGATGTGACTTGTCCAAAGAAGTGCACATCTAGTGTTAGTCAAGAAAAACTTGAAAAGCTGAACAAAAAGTATGGTCCAAACAACAAAAAATTTGTTCAGGGAGAATGTAGCAAAACCAAAGCTAAGGATGTCAACATAGGTCACTTGTCCAACAAGCAATTGAAGGGCAAGTTAGAAAATATAGAGGTCAAGGCTGAGGTGAAAAAGAAAAAGAACAGAAATGGTAAGGTAGGGATTAATAAGCATATCAACTACACGCCTGACAAGTATGCTCCTAGGAAAACTTGTGTAAAGTGTGGTAGTATTAATCATTTATCTACCAATTGAAAATTTGTTAAAACTTCATCTGTTCAAATGCCAATGCCTATACCCAATATGCATATGCCTGCTATGCACAACATATTTGCACATACTGATCATGCATCAAATTTGTATGCCAACTTGTCATTTGTTTCAAATCCATATATGAATGCATTCACAATGCCACAAATGACATGGAGCATGCCACACATGAAGACTATGTATGCACAACATCCTCAAATGCTTGCATCAAACATGTATGCATATGAACATCCTCAACATGTTGTCTCTCAAAGGTCAACACCCAGGGTCAAGGTTGATTTAACTCAACCTGAGATTAAGGTGCAAAATGACAAGAAAGGTAAAGTTAAAGCTAACATGAAAGGACCCAAAGAAACTTGGGTACCAAAATCAACTTGATTTGGTTTTGTTGTGTGCAGGGAAACAGAAAGAATCTATGGTACTTAGATAGTGGATGTTCTAGGCACATGACTGGAGATTCTACCCTACTCACAGAGTTTATGGAGAACGTTGGCCCTAGCATTACCTATGGAGATGACAACAAAGGTAACACTAAGGGATATGGCTTGATTTCAAAGGAAAATGTCATCATTGATGAAGTAGCACTAGTTGATGGACTTAAGCACAACTTGTTGTGTATCAGTCAACTATGTGATAAAGGTTTCTCAGTATCATTCAATCAAGGAGCCTGTGTTGTTTCAAACAAAGAAAACAACAATGTGGTGTTGACAGGCCACATAAGAGGTAATGTGTATATAGCTGACTTCAACTCAACAAGTTCAGATTCTATCACTTGTGTTCTGAGTAAAGAAAGTAAAGATGAGAGTTGGCTATGGCACAAAAGGCTGTCAGATTTGAACTTCAAGTCAATGAATGATCTGGTAAGAAGAGACCTAGTAAGAGGACTTCCTCAGTTGGAATTTTCCAAGGATGGACTTTGTGATGCTTGCCAAAAAGGGAAGAAAAGGAAGATTTCTTTCAGAAGCAAGCTAGACTCATCAATTGAGCAACCTCTATAGCTGCTACACATGGATTTATTTGGACCAGTAAATGTCATGTCTATTTCAAAGAAAAGATACTGCCTTGTGATTGTGGATGATTTTTCAAAGTTTACATGGACATACTTCCTGCACTCTAAAGATGAGTCAAGTGAAATTATAATCAATCACATCAAGGCTGCTAACAATCATCTTGATCTCAAAGTCAGAAGAATTAGGAGTGACAATGGCACTGAGTTCAAGAATTCAACAATGAGGCTGTTTTGTGAGGAGAATGGAATCATTCTTGAGTTCTCTGCAACAAAAACACCACAACAAAATGGAGTGGTGGAAAGGAAAAATAGAACTCTAATTTAAGCTGCAAGAACAATGCTAGGAGAATCAAAGTTACCTACTTATTTTTGGGTTGAAGTAGTTAACACTGCATGTTTCACTCAAAATATCTCTTTGATCAATCAAGCTAAAGGGATTACTCCATATCAGCTGCTCAAAGGAAGGAAACCATCCTTGAATTTTCTACATGTCTTTGGATGCAAATGTGTTGCCCATTAAATAACAATTGTAGAAGGGGGGTTGAATACAATTGTATAAGATTCTCGACTTAATAAAATATAGATCTCAAATATGAAAGAATAATAACAGCTTTATTAAATCTGATATAAAACTGTTACAAACTCTCTCAAGAAATTCTGATGTTCTTGAGAGCTTCTAGGTTACAATATACTCATGTATGCGATTGATTTAAAATCAAAACCTAAACTGTGTTTATATACTACACAGCTTCTCTATCGATTACAAGATAAGTCCAAATCAATTACAAACTATATTGAAACATATCCTAACCGACAGCTTCATTCCTATAAACTAGGAACCGACAAAATAAACTTCCTTCTTTAACTAGACTCCATAAATAACTCAAAGTTTTAATCCTGATCAGCTTCCAGTCCTGATGATCAATCCTGATCATAGTCTTGATAGTAATCCTGATAGCAATCCTGATACTGACGCGTGAGCAAATATTGATGATGTCAGCAATCCTGATCAGTTGAGTCTAGATCCTAACGATCATTGAATCCTGATCTAAAAATCTCCCCAAATCTCATACTTTGTAAAATAAAGTATAGATTCCTAGATTCAATGATGTCAAAAACTTATTTACAAAATGTACAAGTATTTACAGTAGCAACTTATATGTTTAGATTTTCTGATAAAACAAATTCATCTTCAAGAAGTTTGATAGCAGATTTTCTTCTTTGTCTTCAAGAATCTGAATTAGTCTTTCCTTAAGATCTCCATCTTCCTCATTTATCTGGTAGATAGCTGCTCTGAGATTCTGTATAGAACTTCTCTGTAGACTGTGTTCTTCAAGTAAGAGATAAGAAGTTTCCTTCCCATCAGGATTAAGAGTAAGTTGAGTCATGCCAAAGGTCATTTCTTTAACTGCAGTGCCCCTTTGCATTTCCACATCTTTACCTCTCGGATTTAAGTACATGGGAGTATAATCACCATTGAAATTTCTTCCTTCATCAAATCTTCTCTTAATTGTTGACAGAATCATATCACTCCATTCTTTACATACTTTGTTTTTCCATCTTAGCGGATAATGAACATATTTCAGTTCCTTTGTAGTTTTAACCAACAGCTCTTGAATGGTCATCACCTTCACACTACCATCTTTCATGAAATACAAAAGCTTTTCTTTCTTTTCAGTACCATCATGACAATTTATAACTATATCAACAGCTTATAAATTGTTCAGGTGTTCAGAATTTAAGTTACCTCCAATATCAGTCAAAGAGTGAGGGTCAACATATGACATGTTCAGAAATTCAGCATCTCTGTGACCTATACCTCCTCTTGTATTATGTGGCATCTGTCTTATGCTTGAAAACATTTGTAACCAGAGTGCTTTGGATCTCAGTGAATCAGAAAAGTCAGCAACACTGGAGACATTTGTTATAATTCCACCAGACTGATAGTTGATAGGTCTATCACACCTAAGTGTGTCAATATGTTTCCACTTCTTGTCTCTTTCCTTTTCAAGAACATAGCTCCTCTCTAACTTGTGTTGTTGTCTTCTTGAATTTCTCCACAACAATCTATTTGAATGTTTAAGCTTTTGCATATAGAGATTGAAATCTCTATTTGTTGTTCTTGTTACTTCTCTTTTTATTCTTTCTTCTTCTTCATCCACTTCTTCATTATGTGAATCAACCACAGTAGATAAGATTAACAAATCAACCTCTTGTAGAATTTCATATTCATCAGGATCTTGAACAGTGTCAGGAACAATGTCAGGATTAGAATCTGGAATTTGAGCTGTATTACTGATGAGTGTTGATTGTCTTGATTTTCTTCTCAATTCAGGTTCTTCTTCAATAATTCCATCATCACCAAAAGTAGACCTGTCAGGTTGAGTATCAGGAACTACTACAATTTGAGTAGGCTCAGGAATTTCTTCTATTCTTAGACTTCTAGACCTTGTCTGTCTAGGCATATGTTGAATTGATGAGCTTCTTCCTCTACTTGCACCTCTTCTTGCACCTCTTCTACCTCTGCCTCCTCTACCTCTAGCAGGAGTAGGATTCTTAAAACTCTCCATCATTTCTCTCTGTTGACTTAGAAATTCTTCATGTGAGAGATCAGGATATTCTTCACTAGCAGTAGAAAGTGCCTTCCTTGCAAATAACTGTTGAACTCTCTTATCAGTGTGATAAAGAGTAACATCACCATCTCTTGTTGTGAAATTCCGGAATAGATTAGTAGCATCTTCAGGATTATCAATAAGAACATCTTCATCACCTTCTGGAATTGTAGAGATTGTTTGTCCATGACCAGGTGTCAGGATTTGATCAGCCATCAGGATTTGATCACCTGTCAGGATTTGCTCTTCCGTCAGGATCTGAGATTTCACCAGTGTCCTTACTATTCTAATTCTAGAATCAGAAACATGAGTTGACTGCGTAGATTGACTTTGAGAAGTTTGAATTGTAGACTTCATCACAGCAGCATCAGAGGTTTCTCCTTGAAATACCATATCATCACCATCATTACCAGTATTGTCATCATCATTATTTCTTCTCAATACTAGTTCAGGTGTACATTTTGTCTGACTTATCTTCTCCCCCTTTTTGACATCGGAATTTGATAACAAATTTAAAATTAAGGAAAGAGAGGCTTGAATGTCAGTTACCTTAGATTCCAATGAATCAATTCTGTTGTGAATGTGAGACTGTTCTGAAACAATTGTCTTAACATGAGATTTCACAACCCTCAATTGAAAAGCAGTTGGAGCCTTTGTCAAGTTTTTAGAGATATCAGTCCTCACATGTTCAGTAGCATCCTTCACAGAATCAATTTCAGTCTTGAGGCTCTTAGATAACAAAGTTGTAGCCTTCAAGTGATTCCTTAAATCTTCACTTTCTATGATTCTGGCAGCATGAGCAGCATGTTCCAAAGCACATGGAAAACTGACAGAATTAAAAGATCTGTACCATTCATTTTCCCATTCATCTCTTCTTAGAAGCTCAACTGGATCAATTGGTGAAGGACCAAAAAAGTCTTGTCTTTGATCTTTTCCTGTAGTAGCCTTGCCAGCCATTAAAGTGCTTGAAGAACCAAAGTTAGTTCCAAGACTAGATTTGAGTGATGTAGCAAGCTGATCCTTCTCACCATCATTATCATTATCAGAGTCATCATTATCACTATCTCCAGAATCATCAGCATCATCAGGAACAACACCTTTAAGTTTATCTTTGGATTCTGAGATAGGATTTACCATTGGTCTTGAGCTCAGTGGTTGGATCAGGAGTGGCTCAGTATCAGGAGCACCACTAGCATCAGGAGCAACACTGTCAGGATTTGAAAAGCTTGCATCAGTATTTTCTACTAATGGTTCTTGTGTAGCATGAGGTTCAGAAGCTGCTTCAACACTTTGAGTTGGAGGTTCTTGTGTGCTTCCCTCAATGACAGTGTCCTCGACCAAAATTTCCATTTCAGGAATATCAGAAGCCCCTTGAGCATTGTCAGGAAACTTCTCAGAAACTGTAGCTGTAATTCATGCATCTTCACATTGAGAAGATGGTTCTTGTGTGGCTGGAATGCAGATGTCTTCATTCTCCCTTTGAGAAAATGGTTCTTGTGGGACCATTCCATCAGCTATGCCTTCACTCACACTTTGAGTGAGTGGTTCTTGTGGGGCAAGATCTTCAGTAGCTGCTGAACCACTTTGAGGTTCAGGTTCTTGTGGGCTAGATCCTTTCAGTTTCTTTTGTCTCTAAAAGACTTTCTCTTCTGCCCTCCTTTTCTTTTCCATAAAATGTATAAACCTAAGGTTGGAAGCAGTAGTACCAAGCTTTTCATATGAAATATCAACATGTCTTTTAGTTAGAGAGGCTTTGGCTGGACAGTCTGAAATAGAGACAACTTTACTTGGTGTAGCATCAGGATTACCAACGTCAGGATTTGCTTGAGCATCAGGATTTGACTGCTCATCAGGAATTGAAGTGTCATGTCCATCAGTGACTTGTGTCTTCAAAGGAATATGATACTTGCTTTTAGACAACTTTCTTTTCTTCTGTGGTTTAGAAATTTGTGCCACAGCTTCAATAGCAGTATCATCAACTTCCTTGTTTATTCTCAATTTGGAGGATATGGGCATGTCATCCTCAGAATCAGTTTCATCCCTTAACATCAATTTTCTTTTCACAGAAACAACCTCCTTAATCTTATCAGCCTTCTTTACCAGGACCCCTTGTACACCCCCTTGTTTCTTCTGTTTGGTGAGTGGTGTAGAGGAGAAATCCTTTTATCCTGATTGCCTTCCAGACACATTAGATCTAGCTGATTTCTTTGATTTTACAACTAAAGTCTTTTGAGAGACATTAGAGGTGGTTGATGAGTGTTTAGAGTGTTTGGGAGGGATGCTTGTGTCAGGAACAAGGTGTGATTGGCCTTGCCCCATAGCATTAGAAACTGTTCCATACATGTAGGCATTTTCTCTTGCAAGAAAAACCTGACCTCATCAGGAATATAGGCATTGCCTGTAAAACCATTTGCCTTATCACTGTTGACTAAGGACTTAATATTATTCTCAGTAATTCTACAAATTGGTAGAATTACATCCTCTTCAAAAAAACATTAGGACAAGAGTGATTAAAAATTAACTGTAAAAATCTAAGAAAACAGACAAAACCTAACTTATCTGATTTCCTATCACTTAAAGCTTTCAGAATAAATGACCCATAATCAAAAACAGGAGAGTATATAAGAGAGTACCCTATTTTGAGTGATCATGATGGTAAAGCATCAAAATTTGAAGTCTTTTTCAGGAAACATCGACTTATAGTGTCACAGAAATAATTTCATTCCTTCTTGAGCTTTGTCCTGAAGAGATTGCCATATCTCTTAACCTCCCCATTATAGCCTAACTTAGTAACAAACTCAAATAGAGTGGAGTATGAAACTGTAGCAGGGACCTTATCACCCAGAATAGGCAAATGAAGAGCTTCCTCCATAATTGCAGGAGTCACATAGTGAGTAACCCCATCAAATTCAAAACTCATCAGGATTGAGCTAGAATACCCTTTGTCAAAAGTAACTGTGTTCCACACCTGCATAATTGACTTAAATGAAACACATGCAGGTTCTGTTAGAGCAAACTTCAAATGACTTGAAGTTAAGAAATCCTGTATTATGTGAAACTCATTTGGCAAATCCTGATGATCCAAAATTGCCACAAAATTGTTAGTGGAAAAAGTAACACCACTAACTATAGTCTGCTTGTTCATGAATGATGAAAACGCCATTAAAACATTATAGAAAACTTGAGAATTGAGATTTAGAAATTAGGGTTCTTGAGCACAGAGAGAGAAAGAAGATGAAAAACTGATGATGAGAGAGTAAACGGTAATTTAGAAAATCAAATGTATTTTGTTAAAACAAAATATTACTCTCAGTGACAGGTGGCATGCTGTGATTCGTGCACAAATAATTAGTGGACAAATTACGTGCGTAATTAAACATAACTGCACCGTTTTTATGTGTATCTATATGTATATATCTATCAGTGTGACACACGCGCACATACAGTTGTCCAACTAAAACTCAAACGTTTCTCATCAGGAACTGACGAAAAATCGGGCACAATTTAAGCAATGAAATGCTGACCTGTACATCAGGATCGACCGGTTGACTTCCTGTCAGGATTGGGTCCTATCAGGATTTGATCAAAATTACATACCTTTCTGAATGACCATCAGGATTTGACAATCATCAGGATTTCCTCTCTGTAGTTTTCCTCAGAAATTCTCAAAATTCATCATTCCAAGTTCATTCACCAACTTGTTGAAAGTAGCTTCAGGCAGTGGCTTGGTGAATATATCAGCTAGTTGTTGATCAGTGGGAACAAAATGAAGTTCAATTGTTCCTTCCAGAACATGTTCTCTTATGAAGTGATATCTAATACTGATGTGTTTAGTACGAGAATGATGAACTGGATTTCCTGTCATTGCAATAGCACTTTGGTTACCACAATAAATAGGGATTTTTGAATAAGACATGTCATAATCTAACAACTGATTTCTCATCCACATTATCTGAGCACAACAACTTCCTGCAGCAATGTACTCAGCTTCTGCAGTTGAAGTAGAGATAGACTTTTGCTTTTTACTAAACCATGAAACAAGTCTTCCACCCAAAAACTGACAACTTCCTGAAGTACTTTTCCTGTCTATTTTGCATCCTGCAAAATCAGCATCTGAGTAACCACACAACCCAAAATCTGATTCTCTTGCATACCAAAGGCCAAGTGAAGGAATGCCTTTGAGATATCTTAAAATTCTTTTGACTGCAATCAGATGGGGTTCCCTAGGTTTTGCTTGAAATCTTGCACACAGACAGGTTGCAAACATAATATCTGGCCTACTTGCAGTGAGATATAATAAAGAGTCAATCATCCCTCTATAGTGAGTTACATCTACCTCAGCACCTTGATCAGGATCAAGTTTGGTAGCTGTAGCAATAGGAGTTGTTGCAGTAGCACTATCTTTCATGTTAAACCTTTTCAATAAATTCCTTGTATACTTTGACTGATTGATAAAAATGCCATCATCAGTCTGTTTAACTTGAACACCAAGAAAGTAACTCATTTCTCCCATCATGCTCATTTGATATCTTGACTGCATAAGCTTAGAAAACTTTTCACACAGCTTATTGTTTGTTGACCGAAAAATGATATCATCAACATAAATCTGAACTAAAAGCAAATCCTTACCATGATTCAAGTAAAATAGAGTTTTATCAATAGTACCTCTTTTGAATCCACTTTCCAGTAAGAATTGAGCTAAGGTTTCATACCATGCTCTTGGTGCTTGCTTTAGTCCATAAAGTGCCTTATCCAATCTATAGACATGATTTGGATATTTAGGATCAATGAAACCAGGAGGTTGTTCAACATATACTTCTTCCTCCAGTTCACCATTTAAGAAAGCACTTTTAACATCCATCTGGAAAACCTTGAATTTCTTGTGAGCTGCATATGCTAGAAGAATCCTGATGGCTTCTAGTCTTGCAACAGGAGCAAAAGTTTCATCATAGTCAATTCCTTCTTGTTGAGAATACCCCTTTGCAACTAGCCTTGCTTTGTTTCTGATTATTACACCATCTGAATCAGTCTTATTCTTGAAAATCCACTTTGTACCAACAATTGACCTATTTGGTCTTGGTACTAGTTTCCAGACTTCATTTCTTTCAAATTCATTCAATTCTTCTTGCATTGCAGTAACCCAATCAACATCCTTAAGTGCATCTTCAACTTTCTTAGGCTCCTCCTTGGATAGAAAGTTGTGATAGAGACATTCATTTTGAGTTGCACTTCTTGTTTTAACACCTGCATAAGGATCTCCAATTATCAAATCAGGAGTATGATCTCTTGTCCATTTCTTTGCTGGTGGTAAATTATCCCTTGAAGTAGATGCTCCCCCTGGATTGGTGTTATCTTGATTAGAAGAATTTGCTTCAGTGGAAGCTCCCCCTAAATTGTTGTTGTCACCTCCTGATGGATTATCAGGATTGTCACTTGAATCATTATCTGAAGAATTTTGTCCTGATGATTGAGTAGACTCAGAATTTGTAGTAGTTTATTGTTGCTCCCCCTCAACATCTGCACTACTAGATGTGTCATCATTATTTGTATCATCAGTATTATCACCGTCAGTATTTGGTGTTCCATCAGGATTTGGTGTGTCATCGGGAATTGATGACTCATCGGTATCTGATGAATTGTCAGGATCTGATTCATGTTCTTCAGGTTCCTTGGTAGCTTCATTTTCAAAAATTAACCTATCATGAGAGTCTTCATCAATTCATGTTATCTTCTTATCATCAAAAGATACATGTATTGACTCCATGATAGTCCTTGTTCTCAAATTGAAAACTCTAAAGGCTTTTGATGCAGGATAGCCAATAAAAATTCCCTCATCAGCCTTTGTTACAAATTTCCCTAGTTGTTCAGGATGAGCTCTGAGAACAAAACATTTACAGCCAAACACATGCAAATGCTTCAAACTAGGTTTCTTCTACTTGAGTATTTGATAGGGAGTTACACCATGTCTGTTTATCGATGTGAGATTTTGTGTATAGCATGCTGTATTGACTGCTTCTGCCCAGAAATATGTAGGCAATTTAACTTCTTCCAACATAGTTCTGCCAGCTTCAATAAGGGTTCTATTTTTCCTTTCTACTACTCCATTTTGCTGGGGTGTGCCAGGAGCAGAGAATTGTTGAATAATTCCTTTGTATTTCCAGAACTCTTCCATCTTTGAATTCTTGAATTCAGTACCATTATCACTTCTCAGAATCTTGACTTTATACTTTGTGCATGTCTCAATCATTCTCACATGGTCCAACAGTATTTCAGGAGTTTCATCTTTTCTGTGCAGAAAGTACACCCAGGTGAATCTAGAGTATTCATCAACAATAACAAGGGTGTATCTTTTCTTACTGATGGACATTATGTTGAATGGTCCAAATAGATCAAGATGTAACATGTGATGTGGTTCTTCAATAGAGGATTCAGATTTACTCTTGAATGATGTCCTTCTTTGTTTAGCTTTTTGACATGCATCACAGAGTCCATCAGGAGTATACAGTGCTTTAGGCAATCCTCTAACCAAATCTTTCTTAACCAACTCATTGATATTGCTGAAGTTGAGATGAGAAAGCTTCTTGTGCCAATTCCAACTTTCATCTACTGATGCTTTACTGATGAGACAAGTAGGAGAGCCATCAGTATTTGCTTGAATTTTGGCTTCCTAAATGTTACCATGCTTGTAGCCAGTGAGTGCAACTTTTCCAGATGCTTTGCTGACTACTTCACAATAAGTAGAAAAGAAGTTGACATGATAACCTCTGTCAGTTATTTGACTAATACTCAACGGGTTGTGTTTTAGTCTCTTCACTAGAGCTACTTTTTCAATGATGACATTTCCAATGATTATATTTCCATATCCCAATGTTTTTCCAATGTTGCCATCTCCATAAGACACAATTGGGCCAGCTTTTTCTTCATATTCTGATAATAGGGCTTTGTTTCCAGTCATGTGCACAGAACATCCACTATCCCTGACTAACACATTTTTCCTTTTTCCCTGCAATCAGAATAACAATTCACTAGTTAGAATTTTAAGGAATCCACACTTGTTGGGTTCCTTTTCCATGCATTTTACTAAATTTAGCAGCAGGAGACTTTTTGACTTTAGCAGTCCTGAAAGAATAAAATCCATCAGGATTTGCTTTGTCAGTATCAGTATTAACAGATGCATGCTTCACATTGACATTCTTAATGATACCAGAATTTGCACTTTAATTAAACTTAGGTAAAGGATCATAGAAGTTATGGTACAAACTATGGTATTCTTCACAAGTATAAATAGCATGTCATCTACTACCACAATGAAAACAGGAATTCTGTGGTTTATAAAATACTGATCTACTCCTAACATCAGACTTAGGAATTTCAGTAACTTTCTTTTTACTCTTCCTGCAATCAATAGCAAGATGATTAGAGTTTCCACAGTTAAAGCAGCATTTTCTAGGTGCATTTGGGATGAACTTGTAGTTTCTCTCTTTATTAATCCCAACTTTACCATTCCTGTTTCTCTTGATAGTAGTTATTTTTTGTTTACCAATTGCATCACTAATTTTATCCCTAAGTTGTTTCTGAGACAATAAACCTACATTCTTCTTTTCAGTTTTCTTGACAAGTTTAGACTTCACATTAGAGACTAAGTTATCAGAAGTAGATCCCTTTTCAAAAGTAGAATTGGGATAATTACCAAATACAAATTTAACAGGCTTAATCTTTGATTTGGTCTTGTCTATAACATGTATGTAGGTCATTGGACTTACTGTCTCATCTATTACAACTTTTTTTTTCAATTTCTTATCCTCATCTGACTTATACCCTAGACACTCTTTCCAATTCTTAGAAGTATTTATTTCATGAAATTTCCTTCCAGAATCTGTCCAGGTTCTGATTTTCTCTTTAGCATCCTCAAGTTCTTTTTCAAGAGCAGTACATTTAAATTTCATCTCCAAATACATGTGTTTAGCATTATCACATTCTATCTGTACTTTTTGCATAAAAGAGAATTCAGTTTCTAGATGCTCATTCCTTTTCCTAAGTTCAGACATTTCAGATAAGATCCTTGTATTCTCAGTAGTTTGACTTCTAAAGCCAATATGCAATGACTTTAGAAAACATCTTAACCCAGAGGCATTATCAGTATCAAAATCAAAGACAATATTTGGTACCTTATCATCAGGAACAACAGTTTCATCAGTATTGGCCATTAGGGCATAGTTGACCACCTCAGTGTCAGATTCTGAGGAAGAGTCCATCCAATCCTTGCTTGAAGTGATGAGTACTTTAGCCTTCTTGCACTCAGTTATAAAGTGCCCCATTCCATTACACTTGTAGCATCTAACCTTTGACTTGTCAAATTTGTCACTCTTGTTGTCCTTTTTGTTGTACTTGTCTTTGTCAGCATTGAAGGTCTTTTTCTGGAAGTTGCCTTGTCTTCTAGCCTTCCTGAACTTCATCTTATTGAAGCCTCTGACTATCATAGCAACCATCTCGTCCATGTCTGAGTCAGAAGAATCATCATCAATATTGGCATCAGGAATGCCATCAGTATCTGATGATGAGTCATCAGGATCTAACTCAACTATTCTTGATTTCCTTCTAGAGACCTCCATAGCTTTTCCTTTTGATTTAGCCTCAACATTCAAGGCAATAGACTTTGTTTTTCTGTTTTTCTTATTCTTCCTTTGTTGAAACTCAAGATCATAGGTTCTCAGCATCCCATAAACTTCATCAAGAGACACAGTGTTTAGATCATACTGATGCCTAATGATTGATGTTTGTGTATCCCATTCTTCAGGTAAAGCTCTCAGAAACTTGGTATTAGAATCTTCAGATACATACTCTTTGCCTACTAGTGATAGATTGTTCAGGAGTGTCAGGAATCTATCATACATGTAAGTAAGGCTCTCAGCAGGTCTTGCATCAAATTGTTCATACTCTTGAATAAGTAGAGCCCTTCTGTTTTTCTTGACAGATGCAGATCCTTGGAATTGAGTTACCAAAGTGTCCCAAATTTCTTTTGCAGATTTGCATGCAATCACCCTGTTAGACATGACAGCATCAAGGCTGTTGTGAAGGATATTCTTTATCTTTGCATCTCTGAGAACGTTAACTTTCTCTTCAGGAGTCCATTCACTTTTTACCTTGACCACGTAGTGTTCAGGTACAGTATCTGTTTGTGCAACTATTCTCGTAGGAATATATGGTCCATCACGTATCCTGTCCAAATAGTCAGGATCCATAGCCTCCAGGTACATCAGCATCTTTACCTTCCATGTTGGATATTCAGTTTTCTTCAGGATGGGAATTTTCATGCTTTCATACTTTGTCGACATCTTAGATCGTATCTGATTCAAATTTAAATCAGTTTGCTCTTATACCAATTGTTGCCCAGTAAATAACAATTGTAGAAGGGGGTTGAATACAATTGTATAAGATTCTCGACTTAATAAAATATAGATCTCAAATATGAAAGAATAATAACAGCTTTATTAAATCTGATATAAAACTGTTACAAACTCTCTCAATAAATTCTGATGTTTTGAGAGATTCTAGGTTACAATATACTCGTGTATGCGATTGATTTAAAATCAAAACCTAAACTGTGTTTATATACTACACAGCTTTTCTATCGATTACAAGATAAGTCCAAATCAATTACAAACTATATTGAAACATATCCTAACCGACAACTTCATTCCTATAAACTAGGAACCGACAAAATAAACTTCCTTCTTTAACTAGACTCCATAAATAACTCGAAGTTGTAATCCTGATCAGCTTCCAGTCCTGATGATCAATCCTGATCATAGTCCTGATAGTAATCCTGATAGCAATCCTGATACTGACGCTTGAGCAAATACTGATGATGTCAGCAATCCTGATCAGTTGAGTCTAGATCCTGACGATCATTGAATCCTGATCTAACAAAATGTTTTGTTTTGAGAAATCAAGGTGAAAGTCTTGGAAAATTTGAGTTAAAGGCATATGAAGCCACTTTTGTGGGATATGCAGCTGGAAAAGCCTATAGGGTTTTCAATCACATAATCAACATTGTTATGGAATCTGTACATGTTGATTTTGATGATGCCAAAATTCAAGGTCTCACTGATGAGCGTTTTCATGAAACTCTCAGGTTTGAGAATGAGGTGGAAGGTCTGTATTATGATGATGAAGGTGATGATTATGAGGATGAATCAGTCCCTCCAAGATTGATTATTTCAAATATGGACAACTCAAATTTAAATGAGCCATCCATAGAAGGGACAAATGGAGCAGCCGTAGGAAGCCAAATTGGAGCATCCGTAGGAAGCCAAAATGAAGCATCTGTAGGTAGTCATTTTGAAGCATCCATAGGTGGATCACAACACAGGGTTACCACCCCAATAAACTCAGGGGGAATTTCTCTGAGTCATGGATCAACCTCAATTCCACATGATCATGCTTATGATAATGATGCTACATCTTCAAGACCTACACCTTCAACAAGAAGAAAATGGACAAGGAATCACCCATTTGAACTGATCATTGGGGATGCATCCTCAAATGTCCAAACTAGAAGAGCCACTCAAGATGAATGTTTATACAGTAGCTTTCTTTCACAAGATGAACCAAAGAAAGTTGAGGATGCTCTTCTAGATCCAGATTGGGTGTTAGCTATGAAGGAAGAGCTAAACCAATTTGAGAGAAACAAAGTGTGGAAGCTGGTACCCAAACCTAAAGACTGAGGTGTTATAGGAACAAAGTGGGTATTCAAAAATAAGATGGATGAAAATGGCATTGTTACAAGGAACAAAGCAAGATTGGTTGCTAAGGGCTATTCTCAAGAAGAAGGAATGGATTATGATGAAACATTTGCCCCTGTTGCTAGATTGGAAGCAATAAGGATATTCCTAGCTGTAACACCCCCATCTATAATTAAATGAGGGGCTACTTATTAAACCTTAAACCTGCAAACAGAGCACTAAAATAATTTCTAAATAATAATTAAACAGTCTAATAATCTCCAAGATAATATTAAACCTCCAAAACGGTTCAAAATGATAAATATGGAAACCCAAAATCTCTAAAATAATAATCAAGTCTAAATAGCGATAGAAGTCTGCAAATCCTAATCAATGATATAAAGGGGTGGCTCTCCATCACACAGTCCCAGATCCCCCTAAGCACCTGCCAGAAAAAGAATACGGCATATACAACGTCACCGTCAAATCAAATCACAAATCACAAACTCTGGGTGCACCCACGTATCCTAAAACAAATATCAAAATGCGCAAAAGCTCGCCTCCTGAGCTGTCAGAACAGAAGGATACGCCATGACCAATCACACTGCCATGGAAGTGTCATGTCACTGGTGCCGCAATGACATGGCTGTAGTACCCCTACAGCTGGTTAACTCGGTATACCCTATATCACTAAGGGTTCAAATAACAAATTTCGCAAAACCTTTAAAATCACAGAAACAGATATTCGCAATATTTTCAACAGATATAAAATATACGCAATATCAGAAAATCGCAGAAACAGATATTTAAATATTTCGAAACACATATAAAAATATTTTTCAGAGTCAGAACCAATTTTCAGAATCAAAATGATCAAAATCAAATGAACAGATTTGAGGTCAAAACGAATTTAATTTAAATATTTCTAAGAGGAGTAGCGCTGAATAAAAATAGGAGAGAATCCGTACCTCGAAAATAGCAACTAAATGTACTAACGAAATCCGCAAATGATCCGCTAAACTCTCGGCTCCCGATCTATATTACAAAATATAATTTATTATTAACATACATTCTTTTCTTATATTGTTCTATTAATCTATCAACCACCAACCAGAAGGCATCACCTAGCATCGGTTTAATATTAATATCATATAATTCAAACACTAGCATTGAATGAATATCCTCCTCTGACTTTGTTTTCTACGGCATGCTAAATTAAGGCAATGGCCACCATTGTGATTAAAAATACTAATATAAACAATGATGCCAGAAACTAGTATAGCCACATAGTTTTTAATAATTTGCATTAACAAATAAAATCAATTTTAAAATTCAAATATTAATACATGTATATATGCGGCCACTTAATAATCAAACTATTGTATAAGATGATCATATGAATTTATAAACAAAGTCAACAGATAAATTAATATAATATTAATAATATCCTCAATTACAAATCATAATAAATCCAAATACACTTTAACTTATTCTTGAACCATGAAATTCAGTTTAATAGACTCAAACAACACAATATAAAATTAAAATATTTGATCTGTTATGAGTGCACAATAAAATAATGACATACATTAGACTCATGCATTGACAGGTTTTGATTAGCCTTTAGTGTCACTGACTTATGTATACACCACAATTAATTAACCTATGTTCACCAAGTGACCAAATCATAACCTGGAACACACAATATTTAAGCCATGACGACAAGTTTAAGCAAATAAGCAATAGACTTAGACGCCAACAATTATATTAACTAATAAAAGATACAAGAGTATATAATTACCTATAATGATTGAGTGCCAGAAAACTTGAGCCCTGTAACAAATCAAACTACCGACTCTGTTTTCTTTATTTCCCTTTGCCCCTCTCTCCGCGCAGCCTTGCCTTACTTTAGGGTTTTTTTTTTTTATAAAAAAAAATACGTACTTGCACAATGACATTATGTGTTTAATATATAGAGGTCACTAAGTATCCTGCAATTTTTTAGAATTTTAATAATTAACTAAAAGCCCAATCGAAGCCCAATCGAATCCTTTTCCTTTTCTAATTATTTAATATATTTAATCACTTGTTCTAATTACAAAACCAATCAAATTATTATTATTATTATTATTATTATTATTATTATTATTATTATTATTATTATTATTATTATTCAAAAATATATAAAATCTCGATATATTACACTAGCATATGCAGCTCATGCCAATTTCAAGGTCTATCAAAT
The DNA here is from genome assembly GCA_030848705.1 of Heracleum sosnowskyi. Classification (NCBI taxonomy): domain Eukaryota; kingdom Viridiplantae; phylum Streptophyta; class Magnoliopsida; order Apiales; family Apiaceae; genus Heracleum; species Heracleum sosnowskyi. Next base: position 71,781,483 of record CM061241.1, on the reverse strand, counting down.
GGATGTCAATAGTGCCTTCTTAAATGGGGAATTGGAAGAGGAGGTGTATGTCAGTCAACCTTCTGGTTTTGAAGATCCAAATTATCCAGAATTTGTCTACTTCCTACTCAACGCACTCTATGGACTAAAGCAAGCACCTAGAGCCTGGTATGACACTCTGTCACGGTTTCTTTTAGAGAATCACTTCACTAGAGGTACTGTTGAAAAAACTCGTTTCTTTAAAAATGTTAATGGCTCTAGTATACTTGTTCAAATTTATGTAGATGACATAATCTTTGGGTCTACAGATGAGAAGCTTTGCAAAAGGTTTGCCAAACTTATGCAAAGTAAATATGAAATGAGCATGATGGGTGAACTTACCTATTTCCTTGGCTTATAATTTAAGCAAGTGAAAGAAGGAATCTACATTAGTCAAACTAAATACATCTTTGATCTATTAAACAATTTTGATCTAATGGATTTCTCTCCTGCTAAAACACCCATGCCAACTGCCACTAAGCTTGAATTGAATACTAAGGAAAAATCAGTGGACATTTCAAGCTATAGAGGCATGATAGGCTCACTTTTATATTTAACCGCTAGTAGACCTGATATTATGTTTGCTACATGTCTATGTGCTAGATTTCAGGCTGATCCTAGAGAGTCTCGCTTAATTGCTATCAAGAGGATTTCCAGATATCTCAAGGGAACACCAAACCTTGGCATTTGGTACCCTAGAGAATCTGGTTTTGATCTAATTGGTTTTTCAGATGCAGACTATGCAGGTTGCAAAATTGACAGAAAAAGTACAACAGGCACTTGTCAATTTCTAGGAAATAAGCTTGTTTCAAGGTTCAGTAAGAAGCAAAATTTTGTCTCTACCTCTACAGCTGAGGCAGAATATATTGCAGCTGGAAGTTGTTATGCACAGATCCTTTGGATGAAAAATCAACTAATAGACTATGGTCTAACAATTAATAAGATTCCAATTTTCTGTGACAACACTAGTGCAATTGCCATAACTGAGAATCCAGTGCAGCACTCAAGGACCAAGCACATTGACATAAAGTATCACTTCATCAGGGAACATGTGATGAATGGTACTGTGGAACTTCATTTTGTTCCAAGTGAGCAGCAAATTGCAGACATTTTTACCAAGCCACTTGATGAATCAACATTCTCAAAGTTGGTAAGTGAGCTAGGTATGCTTAACTACTCTTAATTTATTTAAATGTCTGATAATTTGTAATGCAGCCAATGTCAACATGATTTTCATGAGAATTAAAACTCTCTGAAAAAGAAGAATTTTGTCTAAGTCAAAATTTCTCCCTCTACGGATATCCTTATCCATTGATGGTCATTTTTTACACTGGATTTTCTCTACGTCTACGGATATTGCTTTGTACTCGTCTACGGATGTCGAATCTCAAAAGGTAAAATCCTATCCATAGATAGTGTAGTTTTAATTGTTACTGTTAAAGTCACAATCATATCCGTAGTTACATGCGTACAATACGTGTATGTAATTGCAGTAAATTCGTGGCTTTACTATCACCTTCGTTCTTCAAGGTAAGGAATATGTGATAAATAGTGATGTCATTACTGCTTGCTTGAATTTGCCTGAAAACAATAGGTTAGAAAAGCATAGTGATACTGATATTGTTAACATGCTAAATTCGATTAACTATGCTTTGCCTACGGGTAATTTAAGTAAGATTCAGAGAAGAGACATGGTCAAGGAATGGAGCTTTTTCTTTGATGCCATCCTTAAGGTTTTCTCTGGTAAAATTAGCAACTATGATGTAGTTACATTTTTTATGCTTGACATTGCCCATATGCTTTTTGCTGATAGCTATTATAACCTAGGATCCCTAATTCTATATGAACTAGGTGTTAATCTAGGAAATAAAGCATCTAGAAGTAAAAATGTATACTATGCTAGATTTATCATGTTGCTAGCTAACCATGTAGAGAGTAACCTGGTGGTCCAATTCCCTGCAAACTCCAAAGATTGTTGGGTTCAAAATAAGAGAGTCCTTGAGGACTTGAATAGGCTGAACCATAACAAGGAGGTACAATTGGTGTATCCACCAATTTTCACTGCAGCTCAGGAGGCACAAGTAAGTCAGGTAATCTCCTCAACTGTACCTTCCTCCATTGTCATTTCTTTGATTTCAAGTGCCACCGTGGAGGCTGGAACTTTCCAACAGCCTCCTACCCAAGTGGCCACCTCTAAAATTCCAAAGTCCAAATCCAGAAAGGCAACCTCAGGTGCTTCTCAAAAGGCACCCGTTGTAAAAACTACCAAAGCCCTTGATGGGAGTGTGAAGGTGGTAGTAAGTGGTGAGGGAAGGGGTGAACATCAAAGAAACCCCAAGAACAAGGAGGGTGAGATAAGTGTGTCCCAACCAAGCCACCCTGCATCTTCTCAAAAAAATACAGTGGTTGAAAAGGAAGTTATCACATCCTTAGTGGCATCCTCCCAAAAGGATGTTTCTATTGAAAATAGTCCCCAACCAGGGACACAGCACAAGAGGGATAGGGACACCAAAATCCCTACAGATACAACCAAGTCCTATTACAGGAGAAAGAGGTCTAAAACATCTGGGGTTGCACAGGGATCACACACAGTGCAAATGGCACCATCACAAATTCAGTTTGATGTGGCTCCAGTAAATGTGGAGTCACAACCCCATTCTCTACTCATTCAAACTGACACAGAAATCCCTAGCTCACCTACTCTTTCTTTGGATGTGCACATGATTCACACATCCATTCCTGATTCTCCATCTTTAACCTTCTTCGAGAAGCCCCACTCTGAAATTGGTGGTCGTCATCTTCTTGATGATTTGTTCGACCACCAATCTATCATTTCTAAGACTTTGGCTCCATCTGTGGCTCTCAATTTAAAATCAATCTCCACAGATTCAGCCATAGTCTCAATTTCAAAAGCTAGTTTTTTTTCTTCATCTACGGATATCTCTCATCCGTTGATGGGTATTTTTCTGTCTATGGATATGCCTCAAATCAGCTATCCGTTGACATATACTTCTACTATCTCTACGGATACTCCTTCCACACTTGCACTTCAAACTTCAATTATTACAACTTCAAGTGTGGATGAGTTAGTAGTAATTCAAACACTCTTAGGATTGAGGGAAGGGAGTGAAGCTATTGAGAGTGAGGGGTTGGCTTGCAGCCAGGCAAAGGGAGAGGAAGAGAAAGAGGGACGGACTATTTCTTCCAGTCTGATAAAAGTGAGAAATGAGAGTTCCACCTTAGTAGATGAAGGTGAGGGTGTGAGGGGTGTGAGCCAGGGGGAGCCCCTGATGCAAGAAAAGAGAGAAAATGAGATAAAAGCATGTACAGGAGGAATAAGGGTGGAAGACTCAGCCATTGCAAGTGAGTTATTGGATGTCAATGAGGCAGACAGGGAAAGGCTGTTCCAACTTGAATATCAACATGAGTTGGATCAAGTCAACCTGAATGTTGAAACATTTACTCATCCTGATCCAGACTATCAAGTCTTGGTTGGACAGGGCAATGTGGAGGCAGAACAGATGTTGCATTTGGTACACACTACTGAATCAATGTCTAGAGAAAAAGAAGCAATCACTAATCTGCCTCCAGGAGCTAGTGAAGATTTTGAGTATGATGAAGACTCTGAAGACCTGGAAGAAGACTCGGATGGTGGTGAAGGAGGTGATGAAGGCCCTTCCACCTCAGGAAGCACACCAGGTTGGTTGTTTGACACAGAAGCCAAATCTGATGCAATCAATTTGGTGATCTTAAAGGAATATCAAAAAGCTTTCACTGAGTTTCAATCAGCTAATCCATCCAAAAAGCTCATCTTGTCCAAGTTCATAACAAACCTCCAATTATAGAAGATGCAGCTTCTACATCAATGGACATACACATATGAGGTCAAGGAAATCATTGACAATGTCAAGGACAACATTAACAAGAGACTTGATACTGTATTCCCTCTCTCCGCCATCAGGACTATTCAAAGAAGAGTTGTTGAAGAAAACACTTTATCTAAGAGTGTGGAATCTCTATCAAAGAGGGTGGATAAAATGGAGGAGAAGCTGGATCTCTTCCTGGAGCAACAAAAACTACAAACACAGCTCCTCCAACAATTGTTGCAGGCCCCTGGTGCTACTCAAACCCTTGATGATAACAAAAAGGGGGAGAGTACACTAGTGGTCTCTGAACCAGCTAGGATTGAAGTGGTGAAAGCATCTACTAAGGGGGAGATTCCAGAAGTAATAGCTAATCCAAGTGAATTCCAATTCACTGTGGTCCCTCCAATCTCAATCAAACCAAGAGAGTTAGATTTCTCTGGTCTAAGTGAAGAGATGGTGCTTGCAAGGCAAAAAGAGGTATCTAAAGCCAATGAAGCCATAGAGCAAAGAATTCTCAACACAGAAAGGTTGATCAAAGAATCAATCTTTAAAGTTGTGACTTCAACTCCCTTCACAACTACAGAGCCTGGCAGTACTACTATAATTATCAAAGTTCTTACTCCTGAGGTTGAGCTCCCAAAAAGTTTCTATGATGCTGATCCATCTCTCTACAAAGAGTGTGAAGGCATATGGAGTGGTAGGTTTGGTTCTCCAACTAAGAGGCATGGCAAGAATAAACTCCAAGTGGATTTTCCACTTCCCAAGCCAGATGCTAAGAAACTCTTGGGCAAAGACATCAAAGCATTCAAGGAGACCAGGTATGTGGAACTCAGACATAGGATGGCTGTGATCATCAGGAATGGAAAGCTAAAAGGGAGGAGGTAGCTAGACTTGCAAGAGAAGCCAATCCTGAGGGATATGAGTCTACTCTTGAAAAGCAGGCTAGACTGGCCCAAGAATTGATGAGGGAGATGGAAGAAGATAGTAGTGAGGCTATAGAGGAAGAGGCCCCTACTAAAAGAAAATTAAACAAAGGGGAGACAGTGCCTAAGACAAATCCTATTGCCATGAGGATAAAATTCAAATCCAAAAGGCCTGTCTCTCCAGAAAAACAAGAGGAGATTGAGAAACCAAAGAGAAGGACCTTCACAATTGATGATATCATCAAATCCTCAAGCACCCTAGTATAGCCCAAGGAAGAGTCCATGGAGTCTGATAATTTTGTATTCCCAAAAATTATCTTAGAAACTAAAAGGAAGAAGAGAGCAAGGGAACCAAAGAAGAAAACTCCGAAGGGGCCAATCAAACTTCAAATTGTACCTCAAGTTGTCAAGCCAATAGAAGACAAAGATGATTTATTTACATTGCTGACATACAAGAGTTTACAACATTGGATCTCTTCCTGGATGAAATTATTGAAGTAAGGGGCATTGACAAGCACAAGAATCTGCCAGAAAGATTGGTGTTTGTCTACAAGGGTGGAGTAGAAAAGACATGGCCCTTGCAGAGAATTCTGAATGAAGGATATCCCACATTGGTCAAAGTTTTTTCAAGCTTCAAGAGCTCAAAGGGATTTTCTCCAACTTCAAGGAGCCTAGTGATGAGGAAGATTGAAGGGATAAGAGCTAGTTGGAATCAACCTGAAAGCCTTCCAAGGAAATTGAAGATCCCACACAATGGTCAAAGAATCCACCTCCAACCTTACTGGATGATAGAGTTCAGAGATAATGAGGGATGTAGAAGATTCTTCAGGCTAGAGGACCAACTGTCTAAGGCTAGTTCCCAATACCTTAGGTGGTTGCAATCTAAGCTAGATCCAAAGATAATTGAAGAAGACACCTTCTACAGGAAGCTTCAGGAGAAAATTGAAATCAACTATGCCAGGGAAGGAAAGAAGAAGGTTCAACCTCCAAGAGAGAAGAAAAAGAATTAAATCTGCTCAGCTTACGGGAGCACTCTCTATGTACATTTCTCAACTCTTCAGCATTTCAAATTATGCAGCTTAATACAATTTTTACTGTTTACTGTTTATTTGTTAGAAGTGGTTTTGTTATCATCAAGACTCTTAATTTATGTATGATACTCAACCAGGCATAAATTGGGGGAGATTATTAGGAACTATGTTGTTTCTTGATGATGTCTGGGAATAACAATAACTGAGTTGCAGAAATGACGAAAAATAATATAAGGCATGATATCGATTATAGAAGGGGGGTTGAATATAATCACACTAAATAATTGACTAAACAGATATGTAAAACAATCAATACCAGCTTTTATTAATCTTTATAAAAACTGATACAAACTCTCTCAAGAAACTATGAGTTCTTAAGAGCTGCTAGGTTTACAAATACTCATGTAAGTTGTTACAATCGTAAAACCTATTCTGTGTTTATATACATACACAGCTACACATTCTGTTACAAAAGATAATCTCTATTTAATTAGATTGATCTCTTTGTCGCTTATATTCTATAACAGCTTCGGTGAAACATATCTCGGCAAATCAATCCTTTCCTGAAATCATGGAACAGTATCAATCACCATAACTCCTGACTTGACCAGCTACTAATGATGACATCATCAGTCGTCAGCTTCTGATGATGTAGGTACTGATGCTACCCGATCCTGATGCACTCATTAAATCAACATTATCCAACAATCTCCCCCAATTTATACTTTCTGAAATAAAGCATAAATTCTCTTGATTTAATTATGCCAAAACCTCCATCAAATGCTCGCAGGATAAATGTGAGGATTTTGCCTTAGATATTTTTCAAAATCAGACACTTTTATGAACCCTGTATTCCTCTGAAGAAACTTCTTCAGCAACTCGTCTTCTTCTTTCAACAACAAGTCAATCATCTTTCTTCTCAGCTTCTTCAAATTTTCATTATCTTTGTATGTCTGATAAATCGTTGCTATGAAGTCTTCAATAGAACTTTTCAGCATCCTTTCATCTAGATATATACATTTGAATCTCTCACTGTCAAGACTAAAGGTCAAATGTGTGATACCCAGAGATGTTTCAATGAACGCATTACTCTTCTTCATCTCCACTTCATGTCCTTCCATGTCGATGTACTTAGGAACATATCCAGTATCCTTAGAATTCAGTGCTATCAATTGTAAATCAATACTGGACTGGATCTTCTTTCTCCACTTGACACATAGATCATCTTTAGGAACAAACAAATATAACACATATCTCAATTCTTCCAGATTCTTCATTGAGATGTCCAAAGCTGTCAATACAAATGTAGTTCCATCCTTGAGAAAATACACCAATTTTTCTTGAGGCAGATTTCCATCATAAACATCATAAACCATTTGAACAGATATCAATTTGTCAAGATGCCTTTGAGTCAACTTGTCACTCAGATTTTCTGTTAAACATGCATGATCATATGATGCTACTTGAGGAGTTATTTCTGCATCAGGATGTCCAATTCCTCCATGAGTTCCTGTACTTCGACATTCATTCTTCTTTTTCGCAAATTCTTCATAAGATCTTTTTAATCTTCCAGGTTCACAAACACCAGAAATGTCAAAAAGACTTTTGAGATGTCCACTTGACTTGAATATTTCATTGATGTGAAGATTAGATTTATCTTCCCTGACATCATAGCCTTTTTCCTTGTAACCTTTATGCTTCTTGAAACCATAGACACTCCTTGAACTCCTAGCAACTTCTTCCTTCTTCCTCAGATATTCTTGCAACATAGCTTCAGATTTTGTAAAACTATATCATTACAAAGATTTAAAATAATCTCTTTCTGCTTGCTTAGCTGCTTCTACATTCAACAGAGTCTTTACAAAGAATATCTGCCTATCCGTCTTCGAATCTTCTTTCCTTCTACTTCTTCTTTTAACCAATGGAATATCATCTTCCTTTTCTTCTTCCTCGTGTGGTTCTGCAGAACTTTGTTTAGTAGTTCTCATTTGAGAGGGTCCTTCAAGAACTTTCTTTCCCTTTTCATTCACAGAAATGGTGGGTAGCTCAGATGAGATTTTTGCACTAGGAGTTGACCCTTCTCTGATCATAATACCTTTTTGAGGTTTTGTCATCAACTTGGTATATCTTCCTCTTCCTCTACCATGGCCTTTACCTTTAGTCCTGCTCACTCTTTTTCCACTCTTGACAGATTCTTTCTGAGATTTTAACATCTTGATAAGTGGATTTCTTATCTACTTGGAACGCTCTAAATCGGCTTAAATTGATTGTTTGTACTCAAGTACGTGGTGTTTTTAATGTGTTTTGTGTTAGATTGTGCAGAGTTGTTTCCTTAGCAGAGTTTTGGAGCTAAGTTGGTTATACGGTGGTGATTTAACATCCTTGTGGAAGTTGAGGAGTTTCGAGACAAGAGAGCGCAAGGAAAGTCAAGAAAATGAAAATTGAAGAAGTCTGTCAGAGGGCCAAGCGCGCCCGCGCCCAAACAAGCGCGCCCGCGCCCTAGTAGAATCATTTGAAGCGCGCCTGCGCCCTATCAAGCGCGCCCTCACTTGGTGGAATGCTGGAAAAGTCAATTTCAATTCTGATATGGAAACCAGCAGAGACCAGTCAACCCTAAGACCTATATAAATCATTGGTGGACGATTTCAGAGATATATCTTGACATACTTTCATACAAATCCATCCACCGGTGAGGAGAACAAGAAGACGGTTGATTACGAAGATCTACTTTTCAATTTATCTTTGTATTCTTCTAATTAGGCGATACTTTGGATTCTTGTTTGTTTCTTCATAAACCCTACTACTTTTATTCAGTATTCCAGACATATTTATTATCATGTTTTCATCAGAACCCACGATGATGAACGGTTCGATTATGAACTAATCGTTATCGTGGGATTCTAACGGATTTATTTATGGATTTTAGTAGTTAATTGTTTTAAAGATGTGTGTGTGATGGCTAATTGATATCCTAGTTTGGTTGTGCTTATTCTTCTTGGATGCGTAGCTAACATCTAAGTTGTTTGTTAATCTCTATTGATTGCGAAAGTGGATATAGAGATTTAGAACTTGCCATGCTAGCATAGGTTTATGTATGTTTGTCATGCATGATTCGTAGGTAATTTTAACCATCTTACCTGCCCTATGTAATCTGAATGGATAACTTGCTCATTAAACCGTTATATTTTCAAATCTTATAGACATATAGGGTCTAAGCATAATTGGTGTCTGCTCAACTTCTATCTCTTTTGTGGATGTTTGAGTGGTATGGTATACGTATACTGAAAGGTAGCGTGTACTGATTTCGTGTTATCCGGATTAGTTGTCACAACCGTCACATGCATTGATTAAAGACAAAAGACTCTAGATGAAGTATTTAATGAAGTTAGGATCTCATGTTTTATTCTCATAAGTAATTCAACAGCAATCTCTTTAGTTAATTATAATCTTGCTACGTTGAATAGTTAATTTAGTTAATCAAACACAACTTTGATACTTGTCTTAGTGATAGAGTATATATTTATATATATTTTATATGATTTTATTTCTCATATTTATTATATTTTGCATTTAATTGGATTTTTATTTAATAAATTTTAATGTTTTATTGTAGGAAGCAAGGAAATCCTAAACTTGGAAGGATTGGAGAATAAAGAACTTAATTTGGAGATTTATTAGAAGGAAATTTGGATTTGTTGGGCTGCCTGCACATAATTCACTGTTTGGGTCATATCTTGAGTTCTAGAAGTCAGAATTGGATGATTTAACAGCCCACACGAAGATAATGGAAATATCTTTTATTCTAAAGTGGTCCAATTATTAAATTAATTCAGGAACGGCTCAGATTTACTGAAGAAAAGTCAGCTACGAATTTTCCTTGTAAAACAGAATCAGTTTAGGAAACGTAATTGTACTTTTCTCAAGGCATTAAAATATTTGAGAATATGTATATAAACATCAGATCTGAGAGAGATACATATACAGATATGTTGGAACGGATGATTACTGTTCTGCGTTTTACTATATGATTGATTACGAGTTCGAAAAGAAAACTTTACCTTAATCGATACGATTCTGATCCACGTCTTCTACTGAATTCCTTGATTCCCTTCGAGCGAAGTGTGGCCTTCGATCTCCCGAAGTTTCCTCTCCTTAAAGCCTCGAAATCCCAAAACCCTAGCTCCTTGCGGCTGCCCTAGGTTTTAATCTCGAATTATGAAAAACCGAAAAAACGTTTTCAGCCTTTAGGAGAACAAGAATATTTATAGGCTCCAGTAGGGATCATGGACAATTAGGTCGGGCCTCCCAATGACATTCTGGGTCAAGCCCAATGTCATTAAATATTAATTCTATCCACTAACGAATTAATATCTGCACTGCCTTTCCTAATACCGTAATTGCTTTATTATTAAATTCGGCTCCTATATTATTTGCTTATTAAATTCCCCATGTTTAAGATATCGTATGTCCATTAATTAAATTAATTTCTGATAATTAATTTAATTAATATCTTTTTATCCTTGATCATCCACTCAACCTTATAATTATGCAAGAACAAATCTGCCTGCAGGACTAAAGCATAATTATCTTTATGAGCTTTCAAGAGGACATCATCAACCCGAATATTATCAGGACATGGTTTCCTTATGTAATTAATATCCCACTCTGCATGCAATGTCATTGCTCAATACATAATATTGTAATTAACAATTAATTACATCACATATGAATCAAAGCATGTGCATTGCATACAAGTGTCAATCACTACACTTGGATTGAGAACCTAAGCATTAATAATATCATAGAATCTTAGTTCTTCTTTATTGTCAGAATAGAAGAACAATTCTAATATTTCGATCCTGTTCAATATACACAAAGTATACAAGTATTATTTAATAGTCAAGATAAACTATTCCAAATAATACTTCAGTTATTCCAGTGGTTTGTCTAATTCCACTTAAACTGTGAACCCTTTATATTATATATAGACACTGATAATTTAATCTTCTGTTATCCCATTTGATACTAAATTATCCACAATATATAATAAACAGACAATGTAAAAATATGCAATCAAGATTCTCAATAAAATGGACAATGTTTATATACTACTAATGAATAGTTTAGTATAAAACCCAACAATCTCCCACTTATACTCAAGCTATTCTTTGAGTATATCAGTGTTTATTAATATAATCCGCTACCAGTTTAAATAACTATTCCGTGACCAGACATCTGACTCCTATCGCCTCCACGTGTTCTTCAAAAACCTTAGCTGGTAAACTCTTCGTGAAAGGATCAGCACGGTTGTCCTTTGATGCTATATCAGTCACAATAATATCTCCTCGCTTAACGAACTGTCGTATGAGGTGATACTTACGCTCAATGTGTTTTGCTGCCTTATGTTCTCGTGGTTCCTTTGTATTTGCAACAGCACCAGTATTATCACAATAAATTGTGATTTGCCGTGGCAAATTAGGAACTACATTCAAATCCAGCAGGAAATTCCGGAACCATATAGCCTCCTTGGCTGCCTCAGAGGCTGCCACATATTCAGCTTCCATGGTTGAGTCTGCGATGCATTTCTGCTTCACACTCCTCCATATTACAGCTCCACCTCCTAAAGTAAAAACACACCCCGAGGTTGACTTCCTCTTATCCCTATCTGTCTGGAAATCTGAATCGGTATATCCTACAGGAAACATGTCTGAAGCCTTGTAAATTAACATATACTTCTTAGTCCTTCGCAGGTACTTAAGTATCGTTTTTACTGCACTCCAATGCTCCTGACCTGGATTGGACTGATATCTACTGACCATGCCTACGGCAAAGCAAATATCAGGTCTCGTGCATAACATGACATACATTAAGCTTCCACATGCTGAAGCATAAGGAACTGCTTTCATGTTCTCTATCTCCTTAGGTGTTTTAGGACACTGCTCCTTTGATAGAGAGACTCCATTTCTAAAAGGTAAATTACCCTTCTTAGAGTCCTGCATGTTAAAACGAGCCAATACCTCATCAATGTACGGTTCTTGAGATAAAGCCAACGTTCTTTTCTTGCGATCTCTTATAACTTTGATCCCAAGAATGTATGCGGCTTCACCTAAGTCTTTCATTTCAAATTGTTTGAACAACCATGCCTTAATAGATGACAACATCTCTACATTGTTTCCAATGAGCAAAATGTCATCTACATATAGTACTAGAAAAACCACTGCATTTCCTTCACTTTTCCTATACACACATGCTTCGCTTGGAGTCTGATCATAACCATTTGTCTGGACGGCCTGATCAAAACGAATGTTCCACTCCCTGGAAGCTTGTTTCAGTCCATAAATGGACTTCTTAAGCTTACACACTAGATGCTCTTGGCCCTCTTTGATGAATCCCTCTGGTTGCTGCATATGGATGTTTTCATCAAGACTTCCATTTAGGAAAGCTGTCTTGACATCCATTTGCCAAATCTCATAATCGAGATGAGCTGCTATAGATAAAAGAATCCGGATTGACTTAAGCATGACTACCGGAGAAAAGGTTTCCTCATAATCAATTCCTTGTTTCTGAGTATACCCTTTCGCAACAAGTCTTGCTTTCCAGGCTTTAACCTTTTTGTCAGATCCTCTTTTTCTTTTGTAGATCCACTTGCATCCAATGGGTTTTACACCATTGGGTGGTTCCACGAGATCCCAGACTTGATTGGAATACATAGATTCCATCTCAGATTGCATAGCCTTTTGCCAAAGATCTGCATCCTTATCTTGCATTGCTTCTTCGTATGTCCTGGGATCCTCATCATGTTCACCAGAGACTAAGTCCGAAGACTCTCCCAAAAACATGAACCTCTCAGGTTGTTTAACAACCCTCCCACTACGACGAAGCATTGGAGTGGTATTAGTGATAGGTTGTTCATTTACTTGTGGTTGTTCTACTTGTATCGGTGGCATATTAGAATTATCTTGTCCTCCCACTAGTTCTTCTAAAACAACAGTACTCATGGGTTTGTGATTCATTATATAGTCTTCCTCTAAGAATCTAGCATTGGTGCTTACAATGATATCCCGATCCTTAGGACTATAAAACAAATACCCTTTTGTTCCCTTGGGATAACCCACAAACAGCCTTACTTCTGTACGAGAATCTAACTTAGTCACGTTCTTGTTCAGCACATGTGCTGGACAACCCCAAATCCGAATGTGTTTCAAACTAGGTTTGGTACTAGTCCACAATTCTTTTGGAGTTTTTGGAACTGACTTAGAAGGTACCAAGTTTAGAAGATAAGCCGCTGTTTCTAGAGCATGTCCCCAAAACGACTTGGGTAAATTCGAATAACTCATCATCGATCTAACACTCTCTAAAAGAGTCCGGTTCCTTCTTTCTGCTACACCATTCTGCTGAGGTGTGCCAGGTGCAGTCAACTGGGATGAAATCCCATGTTCTGATAAATATTCTCTAAATTCTCCAAGCAGGTATTCGCCCCCACGATCTGATCGTAGTGACTTGATACATTTTCCTGAATGTCGCTTCTCCGCACTTGCTTTGTACTCTTTGAATTTTTCAAAGCACTCAGACTTGCGGTGCAACAGATAAATGTATCCATATCTCGAATAATCATCAATGAAAGTGACAAAATATTCATACCCACCTCTCGCTTGGATATTCATAGGTCCACATAAATCAGTATGAACCAATTCTAACACATCTTTGGCTCTATTTCCTTTTGCCTTAAAAGGTCTACTGGTCATTTTTCCTTCCAAGCAAGATTCACAGACTGGAAATGGCTCCACTGCCAACGAGCCTAAAGGCCCATCTACTACCAATCTTTGAATCCTCCTCAAGTTAATATGACCTAATCTCAAGTGCCAAAGATATGTTTGGTTCAATCCAGAAGGTTCCTTTCTTTTACTAGAGGTAGAAAATGTATTATTAATTTCACTTGGTTGCAGCATTGGTTCTATAGGATCAATAATATATAAATTGTCTTTCAATGTACCAGAACATATAACTCGTTTATTCATCATAATGGAAACATTACGATCCAAACAAACATTATAACCATCCATAGCAAGTTTAGAAACCGAAATTAAATTCCTTCTAAATGAAGGTACATAAAGACAATTATTCAAAACCAAAATCCTATCATAACCAAAAGATAAAGAAATAACTCCAACTGCAACCACTGCTACTTTCGTAGCATCTCCCATGAACACATATATCTCGCCATCTCTAAGCAGCCTGGTTTTCTGGAACCCCTGCATGGAATTACAAACATGATCAGTGGCTCCTGTGTCTACACACCAAGTGCTCGTAGACATAGCCGCTATATATGTTTCCGTAACAAGAGAAAGAGACATACCAGTATTGTTCTTCTTAGAAAGAGGACAATCCTTTTTCCAGTGACCCGACTGCTTGCACTTGAAGCACTTGCCCTTAGGCTTCTTCACTGAATTCTGAACTCCCAATGGTTTCACAACTTTCTGTGTCTGAACCTTCTTCTTCTTCTTTCCTTTCGGCTTTGAAGAAGAAACTTTCTCAGCCACATTTACATGAACATGCTGCTGAAATAATGATTCCGCTGCCTGAAGCTCTGTCAGAAGTTCCGCAAGACTATACAACTTCTTGTTCATGTTGTAATTCAAGCGAAACGGCTCAAAGCTTTTGGGCAAACTCATAAGTATGATATCGACCTGCGTTTCCGCATCAATATCAGCACCAAGGACCTCTAGTTCATTTATATGAGACATCATCAGAAGAACATGGTCCCTTACAGGTGTTTTTTCAGCCATCTGAGTGTTCATTAGAGACTTCATTGCTACTTGCCTAGCAGCCCTATTCTGATCTCCGAAAAGCTCCTTGAGATTAAAGAGCATATCTGCAGCAGTGGTCATGGCCTGATGCTGATGTTGCAAAACACCCGACATTGCTGCCAGAATGTAACATCGCGACATCTCATCTGCCTTAGTCCACTTCTTAAAATACTCTTTTTCCTCATCCGGAGCATCGGCAGCAGGCTGGTCCGGTTGGGGTTCAACAGTACAAAATTTGAACTCTTCAGCAGTCAACACTATGTCCAAATTGCGTTTCCATTCAATATAGTTAGGTCCGGTAAGTTTGTTATCCTTAAGTATGGTGAAAAGTGGATTAAAGCCCATTCTATCCTGAGAATCATGCATATAACACTTAATCAGAAAATTGCATATATCTTAAAACCTATTGGTTTCCTCTAACAATTAATTAAAATTAATGCACTAATATTTAAATTCCATAAATATCTGGTACGCCATGATGGATGACATATATACCATTTAAATTTAAATATTACTTCGGTCCTACTACTAAATAATACGCCACGTTAGGGTGGACTATATATTATCTTTCATAGCTAAGTGTATACCATTATTTAGATCTTAAGTTGCCTTTAGTCAGACCCATCCGTTCGATGTATCAATGGATAAATCCCAGGTGTTTTCGGTGAAGTCACAGACGGACTCGCTTAAGAACACAACTCCGTAGACAGAAATATCCATTATCAACATCAATCAAGGAATGTCCAACTTTTTTCTCGAATTCTATGAAACTTGGTTTGTCACGATGGGGTGAGCTTACCTTTCAATATTCGTGATTAACTTAAGAAGATTGTCCTAGTAATATCCTTAACACTACCCAGACGTCATAAATCATACGCCACGATGGGTGACATATATCCAATTCATAATCGTCCTAGTGTTAAATTACATACAACCAATAATGGATGACCATGGGATCTAATATCAAATTAATTCCCTCTCCCACTTAGTATTTTACTTTGAGGATTTTTTTATATCTACATGCATCGTCCTATGTTAATTCTTCGAGGTCCACATGTTATCATAATAACAAGACAAAGAACACATAACATAGTAGAACATGGCATGACGATCAACATAATTAAAGCATAACATATAACCCTATGTCCATGTCGTTCTAGCATACTAAGGTTAGTATTGCATGGCATGATAATCACGTAAGGCATATAAAATTGCAATAATTAAAATAAATAGCAGAAATTATGTAAAACATAATAAAACACATCCACTATTATGGCCCCAGAAAATTAGCTTCGAATTCCTTCGTTGAAAATTTCCCGAAATCTTCAGGAGCCCGTTTGGAGGCCTAAACAGCGTCAGAATGGGTCGAAAAATCGGGGAATGGTTCTTTAGATACATTCCAGCCTGTTCGTCTCGTTCTGCCGTTTCCGAAAAGTGCTTATTCGCCCAAATCGGACATCGTATGCAAAATCTGCAGCCAAAACAGCGAAGCTCCCACGAAAACAGTATGGCGCAGCGGAAGAACTCTGTTTCTCGTATCTCCGATGTTTAAACGATTACATACAACATAATACAGCAAAACAAACCTATTCTATTACATACATCTGATCATAATCTTAACTATCACGATAAACCCTCGTGATTTACAACAATCAAACATCCACGATAAACCACGTGGGATCCAATCACATAATCAAATAAAACATGACCATAATAGTGGATTACAACCTGCATCACAAAATCAATACAAGCAACCACCATATACATGCATATATAATTACGACATGGACATCATATCATAAAACGCAGAACTGCATAACCAGGCTCTTGATGCCAATTGATGGAACGGATGATTACTGTTCTGCGTTTTACTATATGATTGATTACGAGTTCGAAAAGAAAACTTTACCTTAATCGATACGATTCTGATCCACGTCTTCTACTGAATTCCTTGATTCCCTTCGAGCGAAGTGTGGCCTTCGATCTCCCGAAGTTTCCTCTCCTTAAAGCCTCGAAATCCCAAAACCCTAGCTCCTTGCGGCTGCCCTAGGTTTTAATCTCGAATTATGAAAAACCGAAAAAACGTTTTCAGCCTTTAGGAGAACAAGAATATTTATAGGCTCCAGTAGGGATCATGGACAATTAGGTCGGGCCTCCCAATGACATTCTGGGTCAAGCCCAATGTCATTAAATATTAATTCTATCCACTAACGAATTAATATCTGCACTGCCTTTCCTAATACCGTAATTGCTTTATTATTAAATTCGGCTCCTATATTATTTGCTTATTAAATTCCCCATGTTTAAGATATCGTATGTCCATTAATTAAATTAATTTCTGATAATTAATTTAATTAATATCTTTTTATCCTTGATCATCCACTCAACCTTATAATTATGCAAGAACAAATCTGCCTGCAGGACTAAAGCATAATTATCTTTATGAGCTTTCAAGAGGACATCATCAACCCGAATATTATCAGGACATGGTTTCCTTATGTAATTAATATCCCACTCTGCATGCAATGTCATTGCTCAATACATAATATTGTAATTAACAATTAATTACATCACATATGAATCAAAGCATGTGCATTGCATACAAGTGTCAATCACTACACTTGGATTGAGAACCTAAGCATTAATAATATCATAGAATCTTAGTTCTTCTTTATTGTCAGAATAGAAGAACAATTCTAATATTTCGATCCTGTTCAATATACACAAAGTATACAAGTATTATTTAATAGTCAAGATAAACTATTCCAAATAATACTTCAGTTATTCCAGTGGTTTGTCTAATTCCACTTAAACTGTGAACCCTTTATATTATATATAGACACTGATAATTTAATCTTCTGTTATCCCATTTGATACTAAATTATCCACAATATATAATAAACAGACAATGTAAAAATATGCAATCAAGATTCTCAATAAAATGGACAATGTTTATATACTACTAATGAATAGTTTAGTATAAAACCCAACAGGGTGAGGAGAGTGCTTACCATGGTTACGTCGGGCTTCTCGAGAGCTTCGATTTGAGTGGTGGAACGCCAAAAACCGCCAAGGGAAACTCAAGTTATGATCAATTCTTTCTCCACCATTTTCCTCCTCATTTCCTCTCGGTTTTCTTCTTCCAAATGGGGAGAGTTTTTTTCTTTTTCTTTTTGTCTTAGTTGATTGATAATTATCCAGATATTTTGTTAATCCAAGTGGTGAGTCATCACCTTTATTGCTTAGTCATTGGACATGTGTCAAGCATGCAGGAGGTTGGCTAAAGTAGCTTTACGGGTTTGCTTTACTGGTTCGTTTCCTTTCACATGGATGATCCAAATGTTGCATCCCTCGAATTAATCTTGTTACATGTTACTTCCATGTCTATATTTAATCCTGTAAATGTTGCCTTGTTTCGTCACCGCTTAATCTCGTAAAATGTTCGCAGGGTTTCTTAAGCGTTCTATCGAAGTAGTTTTCTGTAAATGTTCTTGATATCTCTAACTCTTTTATTAATCCATATCCATGGAATTGATAATTTAAATCCTTCAATATTCTCAAATAATGATTAATCCATCCATTATTGGTGAAATTTCGGAGAAAACAGAAATGCTATTTTTTCAATTCTGACAGCTTTTGCATTCCTTCATTTACATCGTAGATCACTAATACGACTTCGGAACATCCACACTACGTCCCAAACATAGGTGGCATGAAAAATTTTCTTAACCCTCAAAATCACTATTCATCCACCAAATTCACTATTCACTGATGCACTTAATCATAATAAGAAAAGTTTTAATTTTACCAAAAATTCGGGTTATTACAAAGCTGTTTGGGCTTACAGGACGGCTTACAAGACTCCGTTGGGTACGTCACCGTTTCAGCTGGTGTATGGCAAGGCTTGTCATTTGCCTGCCGAGCTAGAGCACAAGGCATATTGGGCGTTGAAGAAGTTGAATTTTGATTTGTCAGCTGCTGGTGAGAAAAGATTGCTTCAGATTAATGAGTTGGATGATTTCGTCTACAGGCTTATGAAAATCACAAGTTATACAAGGAGAAGGTCAAGAGATGGCTTGATAAGAAGTTGGTGCACAAGTCATTTGTGCCGGGTCAATTAGTTTTGCTGTTCAACTCTCGTCTCAAGCTTTTTCCAGGAAAACTTAAGTCAAGGTGGTCGGGGCCGTTCACGGTCAAAACAGTGTTTCCACATGGTGCCGTGGAAGTTTTTGATAAGTCACCGGATGAAGCATTCAAGGTCAATGGTCAGAGGTTAAAACCGTATTTTGATGAACGGGTGAATCGCGAGGCGGAAACCGCGGTTCTTGTTTCAGCTGATTAAGGATTCGGAATCACGTCAAGCTATTGACGTAAAATGAGCGCTTCGTGGGAGGCAACCCATGCTATTGTTGTAAGTATTTTTCATTTAGAAAAAAAAAAGAAAAAAATCAAAAAAATAAAAAAAAAATCAAAAAATATTTTTCTGAACAGAAAAGAGGTGCGGGAGTTCTATGCTAATGCGAAGGTCGATAAGAACGGTTATAGCGTGGTCGGGGGTTGACTGTGGATTACACGGCGAAGGCAATTCATCGGGTTTTGAATTTGCCTAGGAAGAAGAGGGGTGAGGAGGATTGGTCTTTGAAGACCCGCGAGGATTTTGATCTCGAGTACATTCTTGCGGAGATTTGTGTTCCTGGTACTACTTGGAAGTACAAAGCTGGCACCACTAAGCCGACTACTTTCCCGGCTTCTGCAATGAACAGGTATGCGAGGGCCTGGAATATGTTTTTATGTGCTAATATTTTGCCTTCTTCGCATTCGCATGAGGTGACGGTGGAACGGGCCATTGTTCTTTAGGGAATTCTGAATGAGGAGTACATTGATCTTGGGGATGTCATTCATCGGAACATTCTGAAGTTCTTGCGTGGTGGTACGACGGGGGCGATTCATCATGCCTCCATTGTTATCAAGCTATGTTCTGCTGTTGGTGTTCGTTGGTCTGAGGAGGAGCAGGTGCAGTTACCTAGTGCTCCTATTGATCATTCGAAGATTTCTAGGATGGAGGATTGGGACGGTGGTGCCCCAGACTACTTTGGTTTGGGCTATATTGATTTTGATGCTGAGGAAGGAGAGGCTCCACCTCGTGAGCCTGCATCATGGAGGGGACGTCCATCTAGGATTCAGCGTGAGGTGGATAGGTCTGGTTTCGGGGATGTGCAGTATAGGCGACTGACTCGGCGCATTGATGTGATGCATGACATTCATAGCCGCTTTGCTCAGGATTTGACTTTGGCTTTGAGTACTGCATTCAGAGCCACTGGGGTTGATATCGCTTGGCCTAGATTTGGAGATGATTATGTTTATCCACCACCGGATACACCACCTGAGGAGGGTGGTACTGCTGATGATTTGGTATTCTCTACATCTTTCCTTTTTATTACCTTCAATGAGGACATTGAATATTGTAAGTTTGGGGGTGATAATTGAGGAATAGTAGTGTTAGTGTGTGTTCATATAGGATTCATATTGCATATTTAGTTAGTTATTCATTTCTTTGCATGTTTATGTCATGTAGTGCATTCTGTTTGCATTTAGTGTTTATCTATCATGTGAGTCCATTTAGTTGCATTTGCATAGCATATTTCATGATCCCGTAGGATTTGGCTATTTCCGTTGGTGAGTCGATGTTGATGGGAGTGCGGTAGTAATGAATAGAAGGTTGATTAAGTTTCTATGAAATTGACTTGCATGCCAGAAAGGAAAAATAATAATAATTTCATAAGTCTCATTGATTGCTTTTAGATTTGATCAGACCATGCTTGTTTGGATGTTAGAATTTAACCACTTGCTTATAATTAGAATGTCTTCTATTCTCTTGAAATTGAAGGAGCACTAAAGTATAAGTTTGGGGGAAAACAGGGATTTCATGCTAGTTGTTAATAAAGGCTAGGCGTCAAATGGCTAGTAGCCGCTCATGAAAATGAGTAGTCTAGGGTGGGATGAGAAAAAGCAAAGCGCACTCATTCCGAAATTGTTTGGAAAAAAAAAAAAAGAGTTGTGTTTATGCAGAATTGATCAGGGTGAGCTCTTTAATACTCGAGCAATTAAGTTCTAGGGGACTTTGTGCCTAGTGACCTAAGACTTTTCCGGTCTGGGATCCACTAACCTAAAGCTCGCTACATGGGTATTATTGTATAAGCCTTTTGGGGTCTCATCCATTGCACGGTCAAATAAGCATGTGTATTGTGTTTAGTATGTTGTGTCAAAATAAAGCATGAATTCCTGTCTAACTCAAGTGGTTTATGGAGGTGTCTCTAAGTGGTTTCTTGTGTCTAGAGTTCATTCTGTTTATAAGCTTGTGGTTGTTTTGATGAAGAATAGGATATGGTCTTGATTTAGTTTGGGAGTATATTGATGAACATTGCACACACGCACGTTTCTGTGTTTGTATGGTTAGTATACGGGAATTTGGTCGAGCTCGGTTTGGAAGATTGCATTCTTTGAGATGTTGGCTTGCTGATTGGTTATGGTTAGTCTGAGGGGATCATTTGCATTAGCATTTTAGTTGCATTCATGCATTGCATTATAGTTATATAGAGTCTGTTTATGCTTGAGGACAAGCATCGGTTTAAGTTTGGGGGTGTGATAAGTGGATTTCATATCTACTAGGAACGCTCTAAATCGGCTTAAATTGATTGTTTGTACTCAAGTACGTGGTGTTTTTAATGTGTTTTATGTTAGTGTGTGCAGAGTTGCTTCGTCAGCAGAGTTGTGGAGTTTCTGTGGTTGTGTGGTGGTATTTGAGAATTGTTGTGAAGGCCAAGTGATTGCGGAGTTTCATAGTGCAAGAATTGTCAAGGAAATGCATGTTGAAGAAATCTGACAGAAGGTCATGCGCGCCCGCGCCCAACCAAGCGCGCCCGCACCCTAATGGAATTCAAATGAAGCGCGCCCGCGCCCTATCAAGCGCGCCCTCCCCTGAAAGATGCTGGAAAAGGCAATTTTGATTCTGAAAAGGAAATAAGCGAAGACCAGTCAACCCTGAGACCTATATAAACCATTGGTGGACGATTTCAGAGAGATACATTGTCTTACATACATACATATCCATCCATCGGTGAGGAGAACAAGAAGACGGCTGATTACGAAGATCTAGTTTTCAACTTATCTTTGTATTCTTCTAATTAGGCGATACTTTGGATTCTCGTTTGTTTATTCATAAACCCTAGTACTTTTATTTAGTATTCCAGACATATTTAATATCATGTTTTCATCAGAACCCACGATGATGAACGGTTCGATTATGAACTAATCGTTGTCGTGGGATTCTAACGGATTTATTTATGGATTTCAGTAGTTAATCGTTTTACAGATGTGTGTATGTGATGATTTGTTGATAACCTAGTTTGGTTGTGCTTATTCTTCTTGGATGCGTAGCTAACATCTAAGTTGTTTGTTAATCTCCATTGATTGCGAAAGTGGATATAGAGGTTTAGAACTTGCCATGCTAGCATAGGTTTATGTATGTTTGTCATGCATGATTCGTAGGTGATTTTAACCATCTTACCTGCCCTATGTAATCCGAATGGATAACTTGCTCGTTAAACCGTTATGTTTTCAAATCTTATAGACATATAGGGTCTAAGCATAATTGGTGTCTGCTTAACTTCTATCTTCTTGTGGATGTTTAAGTGGTTTGGTATACGTATACTGAAAGGTAGCGTGAACTGATTTCGTGTTATCTGATTAGTTATCACAACCGTCACATGCATTGATTAAAGACAAAAGACTCTGAATGAAGTATTTAATGAAGTTAGGATCCCATGTTTATTGTCATAAGTAATTCAACAGCAATCCTTAGTTAATCTTAGTCTTGGTAATTTGTTTAGTTAATTTAGATAATCAAAACACAACCTTGATACTTGTCTTAGCATTGAGCAATAGCCATACATTGTTGCATAAGTGCATAACTATAGTAACCAAAGCAGTCTCTGTGGGAACGAACTCTACTTATTCTTATATTACTTGTGACCGCGTACGCTTGCGTGATTTTATGTGAACAACTACTAATCATCTCCAGAGATCTTGGATCCCCCTTCTCCTACTCGTCAACCTACTCGTATACGTAAGTCCACTCGACTTCCCAATTTTGCTTATTCATCTTACTCTCCTTCTTTTGCTTCATTTGTTACATTCATTCACCGTTTGTCTGAGCTTGTGTCCTATAGAGATGTTGTCCGTGATTCTCTTTGGCAAGAAGCTATAATTGAGGAACTTACTACTTTATATCAAATACATACATCGTACTTGGTTCCCTTACCACCAGGAAAACATGATATTGGTTGTTGTTGGGTCTATAAAATTAAGACAAAATCTGATGGATTTGTTGCGCTATAAGGCTCGGCTTGTTATTAGAGGTTATTCTCAGGAGTATGGTTTGTATTATGAGGAGACTTTTGCGCCTGTTGTGAAAATGACGACTGTTCGTACTCTTATTGCAGTTGCTTCTACTCATAATTGGTATTTATTTCAGCTAGATGTTAAAAATGATTTCTTGTATAATGATCTACACGAGGAAGTTTAAATGACCCCTCCTCCTGGTTTTCCTCATCGGCCTGGTTATGTTTTTAGACTTCATTAGTCACTTTATGGTCTTCAACAGACATCTCGTTGTTGGTTTGAGAAGTTTGCAACTGTGTTTACTTCACTTAATTTTCGTTCTAATCATCATGATTCCGCTTTATTTGTTCATTGTACGAGTGCAGGTCGTATTCTCTTGGCTTTGTATGTTGATGATATGATTATTACTGGTGTTGATTGTGCTGGCATTGAGTCGTTAAAACGTGAGTTGGCTCGTTGTTTTGCTATGAAAGATTTTGGTTTGCTTCGTTATATTTTGGGGATCGAGGTTGCTCGCTCATCATAAGGTTATCTTTTATCGCAGTCTAAATACATTGTAGATTTGTTTGATCGTGCTCGTCTTACTGATAACAAGATTGTGAATACTCCTCTTGAGATGCATGTTAGATATTCTCCATCTGATAGTCTTTCTTTGGCTGTTTTTCCTTTATATCGTGCTATTGTGGGTAGTGTTGTTTATCTCACTGTTACTCGTCCTGATATTGCGCATGATGTTCATGTTGTTAGTCAGTTTGTCACTTTTCTTACTTATGTGCATTGGGGTGCTGTTCTTCGTATTCTCAGGTACCTTCAAGGGACTTATTTCAAAGTCTTTTATTTCCTTCTACCTCATCGTTAGAGTTGCGTGCTTATAGTAATGCTGATTGGGATGGAGATCCTGAGGATCGTAAGTCCACTATTGGTTTTTGTATTTTTCTTGATGATTCTCTTATTTCATGGAAGAGTAAGAAACAAGATGTTGTTTCTCGATCATCTTCAGGAGCTGAGTATCGTGCCATGGCTTCTACTACTTGTGACGTTGTTTGGTTGCTTGCAGACTTGGGTGTTCAACTTACTCGTCCTACCCCGATATATTACGATAATAAGAATGCAGTCTATTTACTCGTAATTTCGTATTTCATGAGTGCACTAAGCATATTGATATTGATTGTCATATAACTCGTCGTCATTTGCACTAAGGTACTATCACCTTACTGTATGTCTCTTCTTCACTTCAGATTGATGATATTTTTACCAAAGCTCACTCGATTTCGTGCTTCCGATTCTTATCCGACAAACTCTCACTGCTCAATGCTACTTGTAGCATCGTGAGTTTGAAGGAGAATGTTAGAATATATATTTATTATAATACTAATATTATTATTAAGGATATTTTGATAATTTAGTTTCCAAAGATTTATTATATAAACCTAAGACATGTATTCAAAACATTAAATTATTATAATAAAACATAGTTGTTTTTACTTATCTCTCTACTTCTATCAAACATGTCATACATAGAATCACAATTTGCGCACTGAGCTAGTCTAATTCAGAATTATTTAAATTTCTAATTTTGAAATTACCTATCAACATGTATGTAATCGTGTTTAAAAATTGGTTGACTGGGCTGATTTTTGAATGAGTATCGAAAATCGAAGATCAATCGATTTGGATTTGAACGAGTACTCGGATGTTAAAAATGAATACTTGAAAATGGCCAATTACTCGGCCGTCTTCTCGGTTGATGAAAACGAATATTTGAAAATCAACCAATTATTCAGATTTTGAAGACAAATATAACCAACATCGAGTTTTAGAACATTGATATATATAAGTTATATATATATATATATAAATTATAAAAATATATAGAGTAAACATTACCTCTCTTTAGTTGGCCAAAATTCATGTTTGACTATAATGCAAAGCCGGTTTGTAGGAGTAATTAAAATATATAGAAACAGATAGGTGAACACTTAAAATAAAAGAATTGCACCGATGCTGACTTTTTTAAAAAAGTCAAACCTAACCTTACATTTGACCTATTCCTTTTCCATAGGGTTTGCAAAGCTTTCAAGTCATCTGGTTCTCACATATACAGCTTCTTTTGTCTCTTATTGGTCAAATCATTTTTATAGATGCACTTTGAAGTTTTCTTAAAGAGGAAAACTCAAGAAAAAGGGTTCTTTAGAAACAAACTTAAGAAAGATAAATACAAACTGCAGACTAATTTTTTGTAAAAGGATTGGCGAGTTGACCTAGCTACTATAAATTCATAAAATATAAATGTAGTTGTGTATATATGTAGTTTATATATCTTAATAGTTTAAGCTATCAACCAAAGGGCAAGTTGTATATATATATAAAGCCTTCCATCTTTTGCTTCTTAACAAATCAAAAAGACTAACTTCTTTTCTATTTTTCTTGAAGCATATTCAAGATGAAAACTACATCTAAGCTCTCCATGCAAAAAGATTCTCACTTAATCTTAAAGCATAAAGTTCGAGTTATACACTTGTATGAGCCAAAGATCATACAGACAGATGTTTCGAATTTCCGAGAAATGGTTCAGAAACTTACTGGAAAATCTGCTGAGATTACGAAGAGGAAGACGACTAGTTTCGTTAAGCCAAGAGAAGGGAAAGTTATGAAAAAAGATGGAGCTTTGTTTGATGGTTTTAATGAAATGGATGATGATTTGTTTGTGGAAGAGCTGGCTGGATTTAGTATTTACCCTAATTCTGGGATTCAAGATTCCAAGTATATGCAGATTTCGGTAGCTAGTAAGCACTAACTGCAGATAAATTTATGTATTATAATATTATACTTTGATTTGCAGCAATTAGCATGGTTGTAAAGCTACATATAGTTTGTACTTGATTTGTTTGATTAATTATCTGATTAGGGTGTTGGTATTGCTGTATAATTAGGTCGAGAAATTCAAAGCAGAAAATAAAGACTATTTCCCAAGCTATATATGTACAATAAATTTTAAAAGATATAGCTCCTCGTTCAAAGAAAGAAAATATACCATTGATGACAAGGATGATTTATCTGTACAAATGAGGGTGGGGGTGTCCAGAATCTCATACTAAATCGAGTTCTAATACCTTTTTAAGTAAGTAGTTCGTTTAAAACTTTGAAATTTCAGAGAAATGCTTCAGCAAGATCTTATACTCCTCAACGTTATCTAGATGAGAAATAGATTAGGACTTGGTCAATCACAATGGCGGTATTCCAAGTTCCAACATGGTTGAGTCGATGAAATGCTATCTTTAAAAAGGGTAATGGCTCATCCTAACAGAAAGTTCTACCTCTTTCTATTTGTTACTGGAGTCTGCAGCCTTGATATGATGATTGATGGGATGATAACTTAGCGTGAGAAAATTAAGTTTTTCCTTTTTATAATATTTAGAACAATTTCTATTTAGATGATTCTGCACCATGTAACAGTAACACGGGGTGAAATATGAACTTGCTGTTTTACAAATTAAAATGCGTATTGAAACAATTTTTGGGTCATTTATTCAATGCAAGAAAAGAGGGGGTTTAAAATACAGAAATAAATGGCTTGTAAATGAGCCGTGGCCCGTGGCATTTAAAAATGAGGACAAACTCTATTCATGCATAAATGATGATCGACAGACGAAAACAATCATCAAAATCTTTTTTTTTTTAATTTTTTCAAAATTTTGAATTATTAATATTTAAATATTTGAAAATATCTTATTTGTCTTTAAAATCTTTACTAATGGAGCAAACTAAATATTTAATTTAAATATTCTTTCTGTTAAACTCTTTTACTAATGGAAGAAACTCAATATATAGTTTTAATATTCTCCTAATTTTTTTATTAGAAAATATCTTAATTGTCTTTTAAATTTTTGCTAATCGAGGAAACTAAATGTACAATTTTAATATTCATGCCTTTAAAATCCTTACTAATGGAGGAAACTAAATATAATTTTAATATTCTCCTATATTTTTAAATAATGAATATACTAACTAACATAGAAAATATTATCTGAATATTCTTCTGACTTTTCTATTTAAGTCAAAACTAAGTATATTATTTTATTATTCTCCTAAATTTATTTTACGAATTTAATTTATTAATGATTTCTTTCTTACTATTTTTTAATCGAGGAAAATACTAAGGAGCCGATATGAGAGGCGCTATACGATATGAAAGACGCCTCTCAAATTGCCTTGATCTATTTTTTTTTTTTTTCTCAAAATTTTGAATTAATGATATTAAAGGTTATAAAATATCTAAATTGCCTTTTAAATATTCAGTAATGAAAATCTTGATTACCTTATAGTCTACTAAACTTTCTTCTAAATAAAATTACTATCTTAATATTCTCCTAAAATTTATCTTCAAGTTAAACTATCATGTTAATATTTTCTTAAACTCTCTCTTGATTTAAAAGTTACCATCTTAATATTCTTATCTATACTATTATATTAAAGATGAAATATTGAAAGTTTTGTAGTCTGGTCGTGAAAGTTTTTGTAGTCTGGTCACTCTATTCATAGCCGTTAGATATTTCTGATCAAATCAATGAGAACCGTTAGATAAAGTATTAAAATTATTATATATAATATCTTTTCTATTTTTTCTAACTAAAACATCTCATTTTCCAAAAATATCGCAGACAGTTTCATTTAATAAAAAACATAATAAGGTTATAATTGCTAATGACTAACTTATTACCATTTTTAGCCAAAGTGTATATTCTTTTTTATATTTTTTAACTAAAATTTCTAATTTTCTAATTTTCCTAAATAAAACCTCTAATTTTCCAAAAATATCACGAACAGTTCTATTTAATAAAATAAAATAATACTATTATAATTATTAATGACTAACCGATTAGCTTTTTTTCCCAAAACGTATATTCTTTTTTATATTTTCTAACTAATATTTCTCCTAACTAAAATCTCAAAAATATCACGGGTTATTCTATTTAGTAGCATAAAATACTAATATTATAAATATATCTATCTATATATCAATACTATATTATTAAAGACGAAATATAAAAAGTTTTGGTACCTGTTTTCTGGTACGGTACTTGCCTTATTTAATTGTTTATTTAATTATTATAATCAGTTATCCTTTCAGTTAAAATACATTACCATTTTTTTCTAAAACAATCACGGACAATTTCCTTTTCAGCTAAAACATGGTACTTTTTATATTTCCCTTACTAAAATCCCTCATTTTCCAAATATATCACGAGCAAACCCTTACTTATTTATTTTAAAACCTATTTTAATACTTTTAATTGACAATTACCTTTCCCCTCTTTTTCTAGAAAAATCACGAGCAATTACCTTTTTCAACTAAAACATGTTATATTTCCTATTTTCCTTAGTAAAATCCCTCATTTTCCAAATATATCACGGGTAAAATCTATTTGGGCTTTTTTCATAAATACCCACCCCTAAATGTTTTTTTTCAAAAATACTATGATTTTTTGAACTTTTTGCAAAAAATACTATCTTTTTGAAATTATTTTCAAAAATACGGTCTGCAACTAGATGCAATCATGTGCAACTTTTGCAATCAGAATCAGATGCAACCATCTGCAACTTTTGCAACTATAATCAACCAGATGCAACTTGTTAGTAATGATGTTTTTCCGGCGTCCTGATTTTAGGGTTGTAAACAACCCTAAAATCAGGGTAGGTTAGGGTTTAGAGTCTAGGGTTTAGGGTTGCCCTAAACCCTAAGTCCGTATACGAATTATTCGTCATTCTTAATATTTTTAAAACCCAAAATAGAAATATTGAACCCCAAAAGTTAACTATTGAACCCCCAGGGTAAACCAAGACCACAAGTTTACCCCTTTTATTAATAAATTTTTTTGAATTTTTAGCTGTTTTTTCAATTATTTTTTTAAAAAGTTGCATCCGGTTGCTTTGGTTGTATCTGGTTGCATTGGTTGCAGACCGTATTTTTTGAAAATATTTTTTGGTTGCATCTAGTTGCTTTTAGTTGCAGATCGTATTTTTGAAAATAATTTCAGAAGATAGTAAAATTGAAAAAAAACTTAGAAAAAGTAGTATTTTTGACAATTTCTCAATCTATTTTCATACTTTTAATTGACATTACCTTTTTCAACTAAAAAATGTCACTTTTTCTATTTTTCTTACTAAAACCTCACTTTTTTCAAAAATATCACGGACAAATTGTTACTTTTATATTTTAAAATTCAACGAAAACATGTTACATTCTGTTTTTTTTACTAAAACCCCTCTTTTTCCAAAATATCACAGGCAAGCCGTTACTTATTTATTTTAAAATCTATTTTAATACTTTTAATTATTTAAAAAAGTTTAACACGTCTACTTACTTTTTTAATAAATGCAATTAATAAAATATAAATAATAAAATTAATAATTATTAAAAACAGTTTGTGTATCGCACGGGTTTTAAGCTATATTATTAAAGACGAAACATAAAAAGTTTGGTAGTCGGACGGACGGACGGTCGATACTTAGTGATTTTACTTAATTACCCTTATTTATTTATTTAAAAAACTATCACTAAATAATAACATTATTTATAACCAATTACCATTTCAGCTAAAATAAATTATCTTTTTTTATTTTTTTCTAACCAAATCCTTTCTTTTTCTAAAAAAAACACGGGCGATTATCTTTTTTTAACAAAAACATGTTATTCTTTCTATTTTTTCTTACTAAACCCCTCATTTTCCAAAAATATCACGGGCAAACCCTTACTTATTTATTTTAAAATCTATTTTAATAATTTTAATTATGAGCACTTTTTCAGCTGAAAGTGTTACTTTTCCTATTTTTTCATTTTTTAAAGAAATTATTATTAAATAATAACATTTTTATAACCAACTACCTTTTCGGCTAAAATACATTACTTTTTCTATTTTTTTAACAAAATCCTCTCTTTTTCTAAAAAATCACGGGCAATTACATTTTTCAACTAAAACATGTTACTCTTTCTATTTTTCCTTACTAAACCCCCTCATTTTCCAAAAATATCCTGTGCAAATCCTTACTTATTTATTTTGTAACCTATTTAAATACTTTTAATTACGGGCACTTACCTTTTCAGCTAAAACATGTTATTTTTTCTATTTTTCCTTACTAACACCCCTCATTTTCCAAAAATATCACGGGTAAACAGTTATTAATTTATTTTAAAATCTATTTTAATACTTTTGATTATTTAAAAAAAATTAACACTTCTACTAATTTTTTTAGCAAATGTAAATTAATAGAATATTAAAACATAAAAAATAAAAATAATAATTATTAATAACAATCCGTGCATCACACGGGTTTTAAGCTAGTATATATTTAAAGGCAAGAATATATATAATATAATGAGTCAAGTTCTATGGAGACCATGATTTAGTTGGAGACTTGGAGACCATTTACATTCTGCAAACTTGTAGAACATACTTTACATAACAAAAATCATTATCAAATTAGATATCTTGCAATATAAAATTATAAGTAATTGAATATTTTTGTAAATCAGGCATGTTATACTTGCAGAACATTGTCATGCATATTACTCCATTATAAATGTTCTGCAAATAAGATATGTGCATAATATCTTTGTAAAATTAAAATTATCATCAAATTTGATGTTTTATAGACCACATATGTTATGTTTACAAAATATTACTCAATATATTATTTTATAGAGCATTTTTTGAATGTATTTTACTTGCAGAACATATATGATCTTCAATATAACTTTACTTATATATATATATATATATATATATATATAATTTTAATATTCTCCTATATTTTTTTAATAATGAATATACAAACTAACATAATAAATATCATCAGAATATTCTTCTGAATTTTCTATTTAAGTCAAAACTAAGTATATTATATTATTATTTTCTTAAATTTACTTTACGAATTTAATTTATTCACTAATTTCTTTCTTACTATTTTTTAATCGAGGAAAATACTAAAAAGACGATATGAGAGGTGCTAGACGATATGAGAGGCACCTCTCAAATTGCCTTGATCTATTTTTCTTATTTTCTCAAAATTTTGAATTAATGATATTAAAATTTATAAAATATCTAAATTGCCTTTTAAATATTCAGTAATGAAAATCTTAATTATCTTATAGTCTACTAAACTTTCTTCTAAATAAAATTACTATCTTAATTTTTTCATAAAATTTATCTTCAAGTTAAATTACCATGTTGATATTTTCTTAAACTTTCTCTTGATCTCAAAGTTACCATCTTAATATTCTCATATATATATATATATATATATATATATATATATATATATATATATATATATATATATGTATGTATATAAATATAAATATATATATAATTTTAATATTCTCCTATATTTTTTAATAATGAATATACTAACTAACATAAGAAATATTATCTGAATATTCTCCTGAATTTTCTATTTAAGTCAAAACTAAGTATATTATATTATTATTCTCCTAAATTTACTTTACGAATTTAATTTATTCACTAATTTCTTTCCTACTATTTTTTAATCGAGGAAAATACTGAGAAGACTATATGAGAGGCGCTAGATGATATGAGAGGCGCCTCTCAAATTACCATGATCTATTTTTTTTTTTTCAAAATTTTGAATTAATGATATTAAATGTTATAAAATATCTAAATTGTCTTTTAAATATCCAGTAATGAAATCTTAATTACCTTGTACTTATAGTCTACTAAACTTTCTTCTAAATAAAATTATTATCTTAATTGATATGAGCTGAAAAATAACCCTAGAAGTGCAATTAATGACGTATTAATTAGATCCAGATTGGTCCAAAAATACGGCCCCATAAACAAGGCCCGAAACTCTAATTATTTATTAATTTCGTAATTAATAAATAGGAAAATATACAGCTCAGGAAAGGAGTCCAAAATATGGTAAATTCATCAAAGAAGGATCCAGAATCTCCAATTAAAAGAAATAATGAGTCATAGTCCTTATCAACAAGGAAAAGACTTGTCCATCAAGAAATACAATGTTTATCCATTA
Organism: Heracleum sosnowskyi; assembly: GCA_030848705.1. Lineage (NCBI taxonomy): Eukaryota > Viridiplantae > Streptophyta > Magnoliopsida > Apiales > Apiaceae > Heracleum > Heracleum sosnowskyi. Next base: position 71,749,387 of record CM061241.1, on the reverse strand, counting down.
TCAAAAAGAAGACTTATTCGCTAAGTCTCATAAACATACTTTAAATACGAGGCTCCAGATGCCTATATAAGGACCCTGATCCTTCACAATAGAACTACGTTTTGGACACAGCTCCATACGTCATCTACGACGTTTTAGACTTAATCCTCGAATAAGGACATACAAGTCACTACGTCCTTGGTGTGCCCCTGCCGCCATAGCCCCGTGGGCATCACCAAGAACTACGTTTTCTGGCTGGATTCTCAGCACTGATTGAGATACGTAGGCATCTTGTGAGGACCGATTTAGTCACGAAACACAAGAGCAACCATTAAAGCTCGAAAGCTCATAAACCTTAGCAATTAATTTACAAGTACATTTTTTAATCCATAAAATTTGGCGCCGTCTGTGGGAATACAACATCAACCGTGGCAAACACACGAAGAACAACTCGAGATACTCAAACTTCTGAGGAGCTTCCTATCACCTCTGAGGTTGATACTCATGGAAATCAACCACCGCCAACTACTGGCACTCAAGGGGCGAATATCCCCCTCATCACCACTCAAGGACCGGAAGTCCCAATTTCGGTTGAAGGAACGAATCCCCTGCAAATGGTCGTTCATGGATCTAATTCACAAGAGACCGCTCATCGGCAACCAATCACGACCTCCCCACTGCTCATGAATGCACCAAGTGGTCTTCAACTTCATACTACGGATCTTCCCCAATACGCAACTCAAACTTTGGGGATGCCAAGCTATGGCATGCCCCCTCGACCCATGGAGGGCGGTAGTGGACTAGTGGTCTCAATCCCACTTACCGTGAGGCATACGTTCCTCCTTATATACAAGGTCTAGGACCCCAAAATCAACAAACTCGGCGGACCCCTTTGATTCAAGACTACTCGGGTCCCTATACCGAGGACGAGAATTATACATCTGCAGAAGAGATGGATGTTGCCCCAAGGAGAAGGCGTTCTTCCCAAACAAATCGGGAACAACCCTAAACTACTAAGGAAAATATTGCGGCCCATGAGGCGGAGGCCGCGAAAGCACAAAGCCAAGCAAGTGGAAGAGTCCCGATAATCAACCTGGACCCAACACCGAGAAGAACCAAGAGGGCTGAAGCCCCAAGGGGTGATCCTAGTGTTTTGTTGCCCCTAGGAGATCCTGATGATCCCACACCACCGTTCACTCAAGACATCATGAAAGCTACCATATCCAGGAAATTCAAGATGCCAACAATTAAAGCCTATGATGGAATAGAAGATCCCGTAAACCACGTAAGAACCTTCTCTAATGCACTACTGTTGCAGCCAACCAATGATGCGGTCAAGTGTAGGGCGTTCCCACAAACCTTGGCGGGCATGGCCCAACGCTGGTATAGCCGTCTACCTCCCAATTCCATTGGGTCTTTTAAGGAACTAAGCAAAGCGTTCATTAACCAATTTGTTAGTGGGATGGTGCACGAGAAAAGTTCTGCATCACTCATGGGAATCCAGCAAGGAAAGAATGAAGCTTTAAGAGATTACATCAACTGATTTACCCGGGAGGCTCTGAAAGTCCCGGACTTAGAGGACAAAGTAGCTATGATAGCCTTGCAATAAGGAACCACTGATGATCACTTCAAAAGATCATTGGCAAAACATCCACCCGAGAGCATGCTGAAGCTCCAAGATAGAGCCGGAAAGTACATCAAGGCTGAAGAAAACATGAGAAAGTATGAACCCACTACTGGTGGCAGTGGAAATTCTTAGAAAAGAAAGGAAACTCAGGAGTACGACGTCAAGGAAAAGTTTCCCAGAACGTCAAAGGATTCTGATTCTCCACCCAAGAAGAACAATTTTGGGCCAAAGTTTACGGAGTATGCAAGATTGAACACTCCCAGGAGCCAAATTCTGATGGAAATAGCAAATGAGGAGGATCTCCGATGGCCGAAGCCACTAAGGACTGATATGTCTAAACAGAATCAAAACCAATTCTGTCGGTTCCACAAGGAAGTCGGTCACGACACCGACGATTGTAGACAATTGAAAGATGAGATCGAGTTTCTGATACGGAGAGGAAAGCTCAATAAATTCACCAAGGATGGAAATCAAGGGAGTCAAAGAGGAAACTATGAAAGGAAGAATTATGACAGGAGGGACAACGATCAAGATCGAAATCCCAAGCCCCGAGGGCCAGTCATCAACATGATATTCGGAGGACCAACTGTCGATGGGACCTCCCGAAACTCAAGGAAAGTGTTTGCCCGAGAGGTAATGACTGTGGTTGGAGAAGCACCGAAACGTGCTCGAACAGAAATATCAATAGGTTTTGATGATTCTGACTTGGAGGGAGTGAAGTTTCCCCACGATGATCCCTTAGTCATCGTACCTGTGATAGGGAATTCTGAAACAAAGAGAATTTTGGTCGATAATGGAGCTTCAGTGGACATCTTGTTCCATGATGCTTTTATTAAGATGGGCTATATTGAATCTTAGTTGACACCCTCGAATATGCCCATATATGGATTCAATGGAGTGGAGTCGAAGGTGGAAGGCACTATCCAACTCCCAATGACAATGGGGCAAGGGTCGAATACGTCTACTCAGATGTTGAACTTCATAGTTATAAAGGCAACTTCGACCTACAATGCAATCCTGGGAAGGACGGGTCTTGATGCGTTCAAGGCCGTTGCCTCATCTTATCATCTGAAAATCAAGTTCCCAACGAGGAATGGAATTGGTGAAGAACGGGGAGACCAAAAGATGGCTAGAAGCTGTTACGTAGCCGCGTTAAGGCCTGATGGAATCGGGGGCAGGTTCTCCCCATTAAAGACATGGATACTAGTGATAATGAGGACCTAAGAGGGAAACCGGCTGAGGATTTAATCACAATTCCCTTAGTCCCTGGTGAACCGGAGAAGGTGACTCATGTTGGAGCACTATTGCCCGAACCATTGAAAAACAAGCTCATATCTTTTCTTTAAGAGAACAATGACGTTTTTTCTTGGACATCGGCTGACATGCCAGGGATCGATCCCCAATTGATAACCCACAAATTGAATGTGGATCCTGAAAGGAAGACAGTGAAACAGAAGAAGAGAAATTTTGCTCCAGAGAGGCAAGAGGCCATTAAAAAAGAAGTAAAAAATCTTCTAGAGGCCGGGTTCATTGAAGAAATAAAATTCCCAGAATGGTTAGCTAACCCGGTGATGGTCAAAAAAGCCAATGGAAAATGGAGAATGTGTGTAAACTTCACCGATTTGAACGATGCGTGTCTTAAGGATTGTTTTCCCTTACCAAGGATTGATGCCCTAATAGATGCCACAGCTGGGCATGAGATGCTGAGTTTCATGGATGGATTCAGCGGATACAACCAAATCAAAATGCACAAAGATGACATCTCCAAGGTATCATTCATCACTGACTTTGGTGTTTTTTGTTATCTAGTCATGGAGTTTGGACTTAAGAATGCAGGGGCAACAAACCAAAGATTGGTGAACAAAATTTTTGAACACCTGATTGGAAAAACCATGGAGGTCTATATGGATGACATGTTGGTTAAAAGCCTCGATAAGGCCGATCATATAAATCATCTGCGAGAAGCGTTTGAAGTGCTGATGCACCACAAAATGATGTTGAATCCAGCTAAATGTGTCTTTGGTGTAGGCTCAGGGAAGTTTTTAGGACTGATGGTTTCCAAAAGAGGAATCGAGGCTAATCCCGACAAAATCAAAGCAATTCTAGACATGGAACCACCACGGACTGTCAAGGATGTCCAAAAACTAACAGGAAGAGTGGCTACATTGGGAAGATTCATCTCCAAGTCAGGAGAGAAGTGCTTACCTTTCTTCAAAGCACTCAAGAACGTGAAAAAATTTGAATGGACAAATGAAAGCCAGGAGGCCTTTGAGGCCTTGAAGAAGTACATGGCTGAGGCACCACAGTTGGCAAAGCCAAAGCCAGGAGAAACTCTCTATTGGTACTTGGCGGTTTCTAACACAGCCCTTGGAGCCGTTTTGGTAAAAGAAGAGTTGAAGGTTCAGAAACCCATTTACTACGTAGGTAAGATTCTACATAGGGCAGAAATAAACTACTCTACGATTGAGAAGTTTGCCTTAGCCTTGATAATGGCCTCAAGAAAGCTACGCCCATAATTCCAGGCTCACAAGATAGAGGTCTTGACCAATCAGCCTCTAAGAAACATCGTGTTGACAGGAACATTATAGGCAACAATAGCGGAATATGATTGTCGATTCATGAGCTATACACACAGTTATACTTACAGCAGCAATGACTGCAATCGCAACTTCGAGTAACAGTATTTGCAGTGACAAATCAACCAACACACACTCACAATTACAAGAAACTCTCACTTAGGCAAAACATCAAACACCTATTGTACATACTGAAACAGATGATTTAGAACTGTGCAGAAATGGATCGCATAGCTCTGATACAATGTCACACCTGTGAACACTACAGGTGAAGTGAAGAAATAGAAGATTTACTGATGTATTTAACGTAAACTGCCATTAGAACTCAAGCTTAACCCATAAGAGTTGTTACATTTCATATAGAACTTAATACAACTCAAAAACTACTTTACTGAATAGAAGACTGGAGTTTTTATAACTCTCTACACTGTAACTAACTTGTAACAAACTTGCTGATCTGTCAATCCAGCCTGTCAATCCAGCTAGCACCAGCTAGCATCTACTCCAACTCAGCTGCTGAGTCAGTTGAGGTACTATCACTTACTGTAACATAAATGATGGGCATGGAACTGAGAGTTAATAGAAACCAGAATGAAATGAAATCAAGAAATTATTATGACTTTTATTTATGAAGAATACTATAATTTTCAAATTCGTTCTCATTTTTTTTTTCAAATATTACATGTTAGAACTGATTAATACTAATTAAATTAGTTATCATGATCTCCCCTGCATTCATATAAACTTCATCAATTTAAATCTCTCAAAATACATGTCAGGTCATTCGAAAATTTTATTTGAATATATAGCATTACTCTTGATTTATTTAAGTTCCATTTTACTAACTAAGTTTCTAATCTTAATAAAACATTCTCAATATTTCGGTAATAAACACCCAAAGATTTGATATAAAAAAATTTTGATTCTCGTCAACAAGATACATTAGCAATTAGTCAAATACCCTCAAAATTTGATTTAAAGATTCTCATTCTCGTGAACCTCATTAACTATTAATCAAACACCCTAATATTTCGATGATAAAAGAGATTAATTTTCTAACTCACAATCCATCACAAAACAAGTGTTTGTTTTAATAATACTAGCTTATAACCCGTGCAATGCACGGCTCTTTTTTTAATATTTATAATTATATTAATTTTATATTATTAGTTTTAAGATTTTATTTATTACGTTTTACACGCTCAATACATTATTTATGTTCTATTTTGAGTTCTAAAAATCAGATTTAAAAACAAATTTACGGCCCACATAAAATTCACAAAATAATCTTTAATGTAGTGATAGTTTAACAATTTCTTTTCCAATTAAAACTACCATGAAACTGAAGAAAGAATAAAATAGCGAATTTTTACATTAGTTCTATTCAACTTAGGAATAGAATTAAAATAAAAAAACCAACTCAACTTACGATTAAAGTATAGACCAAGAATCAAATGAATCTACTCAACTTAGAATTTGAAGTTATGAATTTTTACATTGAGAATTCTAGTCAACTTAGAAAATCTACTCATATTTGGTTTATATTATTAAATTAAATCTTTTAAATATTAAATCTAAGGGTTCTGATTCATCTTTTTTAAGATCAACGGTCCTTAGTGATTTGGCGGTGCAGGATCAAAGTTTTGGATAAGATCCCTCTTACTCTTATTATATATAAGGATTTAATTTAATTTAATGTAATATGAATTGAATATTAGTATTAATGGAACTGGTATTTTTATTAAGTTCTAATTACTTCTAATCCAATTCCAATACTAATACTTCTACTTTGATTTATATCATTTTTAGATTATAGTTTCTATTTTTATATGATATACTCTTGATCGTCTATTTTTAAAAATATCAGATCCAACGGTTGAGATTGTTTTGATGGTACTGAGGACCGACCAAAGTTTTGGATAAGATCTTACTTATGCTTATTATATATAAGGATTTAATTTTTCAAATAATGATAATAACAAAGTTTGGTCGAAATATTGAAGGCCTTTTTCTTTCTTTTTCTCCCTCCAATAAAAAAATCCAATTGTATTTGTTAATAAAAGCAATTTTTTTTTATTCAAAAAAATGAAAAGTTTATTAAAGAAAAAATACGACAAAAACTTTGTAGTTTTTTTACTTAATTTCGAACAATCTGACATAAATATTGTTAATCACCTTAAATTAAAATGAATATAATTTGTTAATATTCTTTTACTATATTTATATTATTTCAAAACATTTTATTAAAAGGGCAATTTGCCAAATTTCTATTTTACTCTGCTAAAAGCTAAAATCATTTAAAACTAAGCACACTATTTGCAGAGATATTCAAAAAGCCTGAAGTCCGAAATCCGGCCCGGACCGATCCGGAAAAAAGCCCGAAAAGCCCGGTCCGAAAAAAGCCCGACCCGGTTCGGCCCAGCCCGAGGGCCTTAAACGGGCCTACTATTTTTCGTCAAGCCCGGCCCGGCCCGAAGCCCGAAAAGCCTGGATAAAGCCCGGGCTTTCAAAAAACCCGGATAAAAGCCCGGTTCGGCCCGGATAAAAGTCCGGGCTTTTTGATAGATCCGGATAAAAACTTGATTTTTTATAGATAAAATCTGAAAATTTATAATATTTTAAATAAATTTTAAGAATATTAAACTTAGTAATAGAGGGAATATGAAGAATAATGAGGGTAAGAAGAATCAACAATGTGCAGGACAAATCTTTTTTTCAAGAAAATTTATTGAGTGGAGTGTATGTGCTTCTTGAAATGGTCATATACGAGGAGATTTGTATGGCTCACGATCAGGTTAAGTTCAATAACGCATATTAGGTGTAGAATGTACTTGAGTTGCACTCATGTTTTATGATAAAACATTATGCTAGTAGTTTTTTAGTAATAACTATCGTGGTATCTCTTGTTATGTTTTCTGAATTTTAATAGTTGAGGAGTGTAGCTCTTTTAGGGTCGTTTTTTATATATTTTAATATATTAAATTTGCAAAAGAAAAGAAAAAAATTATTTATATATAAATTAAAAAAGCCCGGATAAAAGCCCGGCCCGGTCCGGCCCAAGGACCTAAAACGGGCCTCATATTTTAGAGGAAGCCCAATCCGACCCGATTGTTAAAAAATCCGGGCTTTTTAAAGCCCGGATAAAACCGGACCCGAAGTGCTTTGTGTGCATGTCTGACTATATGTCACACACTCACATTTCTCTAATTATCACAACTAATCTGCAAGCAGACAATAATGTTTACTCTCTGCAATTCTTCTCCTCAATCTCTTTCAGGGTTTCACAAACCCCATCTCCCTTCCATTAAGTTTCCCAGTTTTGGATCAAATGGGCTTCCTCATCTCTCCAATTTCAGGTACTTTTTCTTTAATTTCTTCAATGTAGGTGCCTATATAAACATGTATGTATCTGTTTATGAATTATTTCTTTTCCAGCTGAATTTTATCTATGTGGGTATTTTAACAACTTAATGTATGTAATTAGATTGTATGTTCTTTTTTAAATTTATACTAGAATGATAAAAGAAAAAAAAAATAAGAAAAAACTTGTTTTTTTTATAAAGGTTGAGACTTTATTCAAGAACTCATAGATAAATGGTGATATTTATTGAAAATGAATTGAATGGTGTTGATAGCAAAAATGTAGTAATTGAAGCTATTTAGTGATGATTTTGCCTGGAATTGGTGGTGTTATGTGGGGTTTAGGCATTCCTTTGTTAAAATTGAGGGTATTAGAGGGGAACTAGGAACTTAGTGGTAAAGACTTATCGTTAGTGTTGACATGAACTCGGGTTTGGTTTTCATATTTTTCTCCGTTGAATTAGAAAGATGGAGTTAATTTTATTGTGGTCTGTTTAATACTATTTGACAAGACGAATTCTGGTTATTGTTTCCATTGAACTCGTAGCTTAATTCTGTTGTCATTCATGGGCATAAAATGTCCTTCATAGTGACATACTTTCAAAACAACTATTGGTAACATAAACCACATTGTCATGATAGTAGCACACTAGCACTAAGATCTTCGCTTGATTGTATTCACCTGACAAGAAATGAAAATTTTAATTAATTCTGTGCTTGTATGTAGTAATTAACGCTCTGTTCATAGATAGATCATAGATGTCTGTCTCGATGCCCAGTTCTACACTATTGTACAATTTATAAGTAAACCAAATATCATGGCACTAATTTGACGTGTGGTTGGAATTACTTAAATTGGATGGTATGAAATAGAAAATTTTACTTTTTTTTGGACGAGTAGTTCTTCCATTCCTACCACTTTCAACTTGTGATCAAACCTACTGATGTTAGAATAAAATTTCCACTCTGTCCTGTTCATTTTTTTTTCACAATCTTCAGTCTTCATCATAGAAAATTTGCACTCCTTTTTTGCTCTTCCTCCTTTCGGTCACCTTTAAATTTGTGTATAACTTTGCATTTCATTCCTCCCAAACAAACGGAACATTAATTTTTTTTATAAGATGAACCAACTTTGATCTCTTTTACAGGCCAAAAGTTGTGTTTGGAATGCAAGTAAAGCAGAGGTTGGCTCCTATATTTTCGACAAATTCCAAGTCTCCAGAAGGTGATTCCGTTGCAAAGAAACCAGAAGGGGGGAAACCTACTGAAGAAAGCAGCGGCCAAGGACCTCCATTCCTCACCATTTTGGCTGGTTTCGTTGTTCTTTTCCTGATATCAAAGGTGTTTGGATCCATTATAACGTGGCTAGTTGGTCTGATTGTCAATGTTCCTAAACCTAATTAGAGATTGTGTCTTCAGCTGTATAAATCCATGAAAGGAGCTCAGAGCAAGATTTGTAATTGCATTGCTAGTAGCTGTATCCTGCTTTCATGGTTAGTAATGGTGACTTCATATGTCTCTATTAAAATATACTGTTGTGACGAGAATTTTCTGAAATATTGCCAGTTTTATGTAATTAGATACATTTAATTGGAAATTCCCTGACATTGCTCAAGAATTTTTAAAAAAATAAAAATGGAACGTATATATTCTATTTTATCCAGGAGCCATGATACTGAAATCACTCACAAGGTCAAATATTTTCACTTGTAAAAGTCAGAAATCAATGTACTGCTGCTAAAATAATCCTTCACATTAAGATTATCATCTATGACAGATGCTGTAGAACTCCGCCTTTCACCTGAAGTAGTAGTAATAACTGGCATTGATATATCGACAGCAATACTGAGAAGGGACTTGACCTGACGATCATTGCTGAGGATAACATTTTATCCACATTGTCCCAGCTTTGTGGGCACTCCATTAAACTCATTTGCTATTCTAAACTTTAGTTCTGAGTCTCGACATGACCACAAAAGACAGACATGTAAGACCATATATCATAATACGTTTTAAGAGCGGTAAAGATGCAAGAAAGTGTAGATAGATGGGAAATATTTCGGAAACATTTAACAGCTTCAGCATCCCAACTCAAGGCACACGATAGTTTTCCCAGACTTTTAGGCAGTATATGCAAAATAAGAACACCAGTGAATATGCGGAACCAAATTAGCCATCCTTTCAGTTATTCCTGAAAATCAAAAAACTTGCTCAACTGAAGTGTATAAATAGAATTCTCAGCCAATATCAGAGGAGTTTGTGAAAATTTCTGAGATAAACCAGTCATAGATGGCCGAGATTTGGGGTTCGAGCTTAAACACGCAGTTGCTTGTGTTAAAACAAGGAAAATATCATGCTCTTGTTGTCTTGTATACATTCAACATTTTAGGTTGGGTAGGCTCTAGAGTTCTCAATGAGGAGAGGAAATCTCCTGGATGTCTTCCCATCATGATTTCTAATGCCACCACCCCGAAGCTATACACATCGCATTTCCTTTACAACCATCGTGTACGCAAGTTCTGCAGAATTAGAAAATCAAAGAACATTGTTACGGATATCCCTGCTTATTGTACAGCTGCAACATATATAAAAGACTAGGAGTAAAATTTTGTGACATGGTTGCTGAGAAGAGGAGATAACCTGGAGCAATATAACCATATATAAGTGCCTGCAACCATAGTTTGATTGGACGAATCGGGGTCTAGCAACCTTGATGCACCAAAGTCAGCAACAAATGGCTCCATTGTAGAGTTCAGTAGTATGTTATTACTAGATATGTCTCGATGAACTACAGCTGGAGTGCAGTCGTGATGTAGGTAAGATAAAGCATGTGCTATACCTTTCACAATGTTCACCCTCTTACTCCAATCTAATTCCACAGCATGGGCGTCATCTCTCAGGGCACAAAATAAACTTCCATTCTCTATATACTCGTACACAAGAAACATGCATCGATTGTGCAAGCAGAAACCATAGAGCTTCACAATATTTTTGTGCCGTATATTTGACAAGACCTGCACCTCATTTCTGAAACTTTTGTCAAAAGCTGGCTCTTCAGCTTCCAGTCGATGAAGTTTCTTGAGCGCCACAATCTTGCTGCTTGGCAACCTGGCTTCATATACACTGCCATAGCCATCAGTTCCTATGCAGTATCTTATCTCAAAATTATTTGTTGCTCTTATGATGTCCTCATATGCAATGTTTCCGTCAAAGTTCCATATTGAACAAACATCACCACTTCTCGCATTCACCCTCTTTAGATGTTCTATAGATGTGTGCCGACAAATGAACAAGACGGCAAGCATCAATAAGGGAAGGCCGATTACAAGGGGAAGAATTATGGGAAGGATGTGCAAGACTGAATTTCTTTGGTGTGAAGTCAATTGACTATCATACAGATTGTTGTGGGAGAAGTTACATGTATTGCCTTTATATGGATAGATGGCTGGTGGGATTGTGTCAGAAAAATTGTTGGAGAAGAGGTCCAAGTGAGTTAAATGTAATAAACAATGAAAATTATTTGGTATGCTTCCAGTCAAATTGTTACTTCTCAACCTCACTTCTTCCAAAGAATTGCAATCTCCAAGTTCTTTCGGGGTGTTTTCACTAAGTAAATTGTTGGAGAGGTCTAGATATTGCAGACTGCTGCACTATTTAAAAACAGGTATTCTGCCAGTCAGAGAATTATGTGAAACATCAAGATGAGTGAGATGAGTTAGATCGGCCAGCTGAAAAGCTAAAGAGCCATTGAATTGATTAAAACTAAGGTCCAGGTGGTCGAGTTTAGTCATGAAGGCAAAAACTGATGGGATTGTCCCTGTGAGTTTGTTTTGTCCAAGGTCTAAACTGACTAAATTGCTAAGGTTTCCTAGTTCCAAAGGAATAAACCCAGTGAAACTATTATCCCGAAGGCTTAAGTCAACCAAATTACTCAGATTTCCTAGTTTTGGGATGAACCCAGTGAGTTTATTGTGTCCAAGGTCTAGATAAACAAGATTCTTGAGCTGAGCGAGGTAAATCAACTGAAAAGATAAAGAGGCGTTAAATTGATTTTTACTAAGGTCCAAGTAGTCGAGTTTAGTCAAGAAGCCCAATTCCGATGGGATTGTCCCTGTGAATTTGTTTTGCCTAAGGTCTAAATGCACCAAATTATTCATATTTCTTAGTTCCAGTGGAATGAACCCAGTGAGCTCATTGCAGCCAAGGTCTACATAAAGCAGATTCTTGAAGCTACGAATTCCGGTGGGAATGGAGCCACTGAGATAATTCCAAGATATATCAAGCACTTCTAGTTGAGTAAGGTTAACCAGGGATATAGGTAACTTACCCCTGAGATCATTGTACTGGAGGTAGAGATACTTGACTTCTGAAAGCATTCCGATTTGGTGTGGGATACCTCCTCCAAGGTAACATCCGGAAAGATCAAATCTTTGGAGGTGTGGTAAGGAAGAGAAGTTTAGTGTTTCAAACCCATGCCATAAATCAACTTCCTTTGAACTGAGGCCTATAGTAATGACTCTACCTGCCTTACTGCAGTCGATGCCTATCCAGTTACAATGATGGCACTTTGAAGAGTTCAGTAAAGAAATTCGATTCCTCCACCATCCCGTGCCAAGAAGAGCTTCTTTTTCTGTTTCTGTTTCCCTTGTTCTAGACAATGATGAAGTTAAAGTGAGAGTTCCCTTCACCACAGCTAAGCATGCAACTAACAGAAGAAGACCCTGGGCAAATGTTTGATTTTAAAATATTCATAACTTCTCATCCTTTTCCTTTGTTTTAAACAATGATGATGTTGAGGACTTGGAATGTGAATGCCATCTGTCTAAACTAAGCACACAATTATTTGTAGAAAAATGTAACCAACCCAGGAGCATGATGCCATGTTTAAGTTGCTGAATCTCTACATTAATACTAATTCTTTGATACTACACATTGCTGCAAGACACTCCTCTCTAGTCCAGGCAAAATGGAATTTTCAACATTTAGCCTCAGATGTGAGTAAAAAACATTTAATCTTCTGCTTTTACCAATTTCTTTACCAAGGAATCTTCTCCTTCCATTCAATTTTCCACAGTGATAATGACTGCAGTTTCCAGGTTCATTTGCCAAATACCATGTCAATTAGAAAACTACTTGTATAAATAAACATGTATTTTTATTATTTAGTTTTTAGATATACTGTGTATTTTGGACAAAAAAAATATACTTCTGAACAATAATAGATATTTAGACAAGAATCAGAACCATTCAACACATTTTCCACTAGAAGGAATACTGTAAAACTAAATTGAATTCTTGTCCTTCGATTCAAGATTATCATCTCCAATTGATGCTGTAAAGTTGCGCCTTTCATCCGAAGTAGCCGTGATAACTGGCATCCATACATCGGCAGTACTACTGAGAAGAGACTTGACCTGGGGATCAGCAGCTATTGCGGAGGATATCATTTCATCCACATTATCCAGCTTTGCTGACAGTTCATCCAACTCCTTTGCTATTTCTAGCTATAGTTTAAGTGTCAATGTAATCAGAAAAGGAAGACAATAAGCACAGATATTTGAAAACATTTGGTTTACCTCATCAAGATTCTTTTTAGACTTTGAAGGGACTTTTGTAACCTCCAACCCAAGGGCTTCAATTTTTGAACGTAATTCGACTTCTTCTTGGTTGGTCAATGCTTCCACCTACATAATGCTCATAGTAAGAATGATAAGAGATAAGAATACAAGTATAACAAATTCAGGATTAATATCATATATAAACAACGATTCAAGATTTTAAAGTTACATGTACAAAAAGGGAAACCTTGTATATGATGTAGTTAATGTCCGCATACATTGCAGCCTAATAAATAACTCAGAAAATTCTCACTTATAAAATAACATATAGACAAGCTTTTAATTGCATAGAAGGGTCATCAAAATGCAATGCTTTTAACTAACCGCAACAAAAATCGTGAACAAGCATACAGTCAAGAAAGATCTAAAGAGAAATTATGGCTGGGATATTCGGCAGCCTCCAAGTGATGTTTTCTAGAATTCTAGACAGTCCCCGAATGGATAAATACTTCTTGTGCATTTTATTCTGGAGCCACTCCTCCTGGTCTTATCGGTTAAATGCCCGAGTACTGAAATATCAGTAAACCTCTTGTACACTTTTACTTCTGCTCAAACGATTGTTTGGTGGAATTGTTTGCAAAGATTAACCCACATTATGTATGATATTGATACATCAATCGAGAACATGATCGATCCAATCTACAACAATGCCGCTAATGAGTGCATCCAAATACTTTGACTCGTGATGGGTTGTCTAACAAGGGAATGAATTTGTCTCACATCTAACCGATTAATAATATATACATCCAATCTACCATTAGTCCATCACCAATTTGATCCCAAAAATACTCTAAATCAACTTATTTTAAAAACCCAAATCACAAAATCAAGTAAATTAAAAAACCCAGATCACAAAATTCATTAAAATTCACATATCAAGCAACAATTCAAATGTACAAGCTCTGAGAGATACATTCATAAATACATGTTTATATATCTAAAAACAGCAAAATATAGGTGGAATTAAAATGATACCTGTTGGAGAAGACCTGTTAGAAGCGAAAAGAGCTGTGTATCTGGCTGTGATGCTGATGCATTTTCTTCAGCCATTGATTTTATCTTAACGCTTCTTTTCGATTTTCAGTTCCGTATTAATATTTGCTTCTACGAAAAAGACCGTAGATAAACAGTTATTCCATCTGGTCCAAAAACATCTTCAATGTCTATATATAAAAAAGAAAATTTTATATTTTATATAAAACAAAATTATTTGTAAGATATTACAAACTACCTCCTATAAGGATTATCACAAAAGAAAAATTCTTAAAAGTACTAGTTTTTCTAAATTTTTGTGAGATTTTATCATTTTTTGAAATATTTGTAAAAATACGATCTGTAATCAAAATAATAAAATATTTACGTTTTTTTTGAAAAATAATTAAAATTAATTTTTGATTGCATTTGAGGTTGCATTTGGTTTAGGCCTGTCAACGGGTCGGATTCGGATCGGATTACCCTAAATCCATATCCGAATCCGTTAAGATTTTTCGGGTTCGGATCGGATCGGATCAGGAGTCGGATATTTTTTAGGTCGATCCATACCCGATCCGTTCGGATTTCGGGTTATCGGATCGGAGGTCCGACCCGTTTAATATATTAAAAAAAATAATTTTGTTCATTTTTTTAATTCAAAAAATAATTTTTTTTAATTTTTTTACGAAATTAAAATAAATTATGACATATCTACATTGACAAATTCAAATTTAAATTTCAAAATAATATTATTTATATAAAATATAAAATATTATATATGTTTTACCTATACTAATTTATAATATTAATATATAAAATATAAAATAAATATAATATATTCGGATCGGATCATACTAAATCCATATCCGCTCGTTATCGGATCGGACCCTTATCGGATCGGATCATTAACGGATCGGATTTTTTTTGACAGGATCCATACCCGTTAATTTAGCTACGGATCGAATCAGATCGGGTCGGATTTCCGATCCATTGACAGCCCTAATTTGGTTTAATCAGTTCAACTTATTAAACCATCTATTATACAACCAAAGATAATTTTAATTATTAAAATTTTAAAGTTGCAATATGTGATTGATTTTGGTTGATGTTGGTTGCTAATAGGGCTGAGCATTCGATCGGTTCGGTCCAGAACCGGACCGAATCGAAAGAACCGAGAACCGAATCAGACCGAATCGAGAGAACCGAATATTATATATTTTTGGAACCAAACCGGACCGAAATTATGTGTTGGACCGAACCAGACCGAAATTATGTGTTGGACCGAACCGGAACCGAACCGAAATAATCTGGTTCATTCGGTTCGGTTTTGAGAACCGAAATTCATAAAAAAAATCTTATGTTTTTTTAGAACCGAAATTCATAAAATTCATAAAATTACAAAATAAATTTGAAACTCAGACATTCATTTTCAACAATTTGGATAAAGTGCTTTTTCAAGTAACCGGGTCTTTCCTGATAGTGGTCATTCCTAGAGTCTGTCAATTTGTTCAACCGAAACAAAGTTATTTTTACTTTTCGAACACATATTTAGAGTTATCTATTTGATGTTTATGATGACTTTAGTGATTGAAACGATACCCCGTTGAGATCAGTGATGAAAATGATATATGATCTTCACTTCAGTGATCACTTTGATATTTAACCCATAAATTAAACAGAATCAGTAAAGTGAAGATACTGGGCATCAAGAATAAATTGAAAACCTAAGAATAATAAAAGCTAACTTAATTAGGATGAACAATAAAACAACAAAATCTAGAATCAAATTAGTAAATAAGAGAATTAAACTATACATATAAAATTAATATATATATAACAAAAAAATTCGGTCTATTCGGTTCTAACCGAATTTTTTTAAAAAAACCGGACCGAACCGAAAAAACCGAAATTTCAGAAAATGGGAACCGAACCGAAATTACACGGTTCGGTTCGGTTCGGTTTTTCGGTTCTGCTCGGCCCTAGTTGCTAATATGATTACAAAAGTTGCTGACCATATTTTTATAAATATTTTTTAAAAATATAATTTTTTGCAAAATATTTTTTTTTTAAAAAAATTGTAGCCCAACAAAAAACCAGAGCCCAACCAAAAAGCCATCAATGTATTCGAAGCAGCCCACCCAAAAGGTTTCCCCGTCAGACCAACAATCTAAACAAATAAATGGAAGAGATTTGATAGTATAAACAACTTCTGAAAATCGCTCCTTCAACACAAAAATAAAAGTGTTTTTTTTTTTTTTTGTAATTTTGCTTTGTTGGCAAGATTTTCTATAAAAAAGCCTAACCAAAAAAAAATTTAAAAAATTGAGCAGTAAAGGCCACCTCCACAGCACTTTTTTTTTTGCTAGTTGTCCTCGCCACTTTATCTGTTCAAGTTGAATAATACAACTCTCCATGCAATAAAGTTACCTACTTTATGTTTCCTTTTGGATTTCAATTTCCGAAGTTCCTTTGCAAGAAAAAGTAACTTTATTTATGAATTGCGAGTGCTCATGTTTTACACTTATTATTGCTTATTTTCGGGAAATTACTCTTTTTTCTCTTTTTGTCGGTTTTGGAAAAAGCAACCACAAACAGTCGTATCATTTGGTGCCATGTGCATAATATCGATATGAGAAATGCTAGAGAAATCAAAAAATAATCCAAAATTTGTTTCAAAATTAATGTGGTTTTTGTATAATTGGTAAAATTTCTCGTAAAATGATGGATCCTGCGTGTATAAATATAAAAAAAAATTTGGGGAGGATTTTGGATTCTCAAACATAGCTCTATAGAAATTATTTAATAGATTTAAAATTAATAATTTTTTTGATAACCATTTTAGTTCTATAAGATTAGAATAAAGAGAAAATCCGTTACGTAGCCCCAGCCCCCTAGAAAGCAGGTTCAGGGTTACAAAAAACTAGAAATGTGAAAATAATTGGTAAAAGGTGATATTATTATTTGAGTTTAATGGGCTCACGTAACTTAAATCTTAAGTTAACAAATTTTTGGGTGGGAATTAGTTAACAGTGAAGTTTCATGTAAAGTTGCCAAGGCTCCTTTTTTTGTTTCCGTTCATTATTGACTTTCGGGAACAACAAATACACAATATAAATCTATTGTATCACAAAATAAATGACTCATTTATTAAATAACCATTAACTATTATGGTTATTTAATAACTATTAACTATTATGGTTATTTAATAACTATTAACTTATTTTGTTTCCGCATATATGGAAATGAATTCAAGACCCTAATGCTTTAGTGTCTCGCATCTTAAGAGCTAGATATTTTCCGGGGTTCATATTCTGAATGCTGAAAAAGGATAGGGGTTGAGTTTTTTGTGGTTGGGTATTTGGCCGGCAAAAGAATTGTTGAAAGGTGGGTTCAGGTGGCTGGTGGGTGATGGGAGTAATATTGTAGCAACTAAGGATCAGTGGCTAGCAAGTAAAATGGGATTCACAGTTGAAGATTCTCACAGGTATGTAGGGAGAAATGAAAGAGTTTCATCGTTATTTTACTCAGGAACGAAGATCTGGGATGTAAGAAGAGTGCAGGAGCTTTTTACAGTAGGTGATGCTTCAGCTATTCTGGCAACCAGGGTGCCTCAACACGTAGCTCGTGATAGAATAGCGTGGTCCAGTTCAAATAACGGAATGTATGATGTAAGTCTGGATATAGGTTTTGGTTTGATCAATACGGTAGACGCTCTGAAGTTACTCAGTCAAAGGGGTGGAGTAAGTTATGGAAGTTAGCCTTGCCTCATAAGATGAAAATTTTTCTCTGGCGTTTTTGTCGAAACAATATTCCCGTCAGGAATAGACTTAAGGCCAAGGGTGTCTCATTACCTATTTTATGTCCTTTTTGTACAGATGTTGAACATTTGCTCCATTTGTTTTTTGATTGCCCATTTGCTAAGGAATGTTGGAGGTCTGCAGGTCTGGTTTATGATATGAGTACTGAGTATTACGCTCCTGACTGGCTTCTTGGTAAGTTGAAGATGGGTACAAGTGAAGAAGTCCATAAAATCAGTACAGTGCTATATGGTATCTGGCATTGGAGGAATATGAAGGTGTGGGAAGAGAAGGTTATTTCTGCAAATGCTGCTATGTTACATAGTTTTGGGCAGGTCAAAGAATGGCAAGAAGCAAAAGCGAGGAAGGAGGTTGGGGCATCAGATCAACATCATGGTGATAAGGCAAGCGGAAAAAGGTGTAAACCACCAGTTGATAGTACTTTCAAGATCAACGTAGATGCTTCTGTGTTTCCAGGTGCTTTGGAGTTTACAATTGGTATGGTCATACGCGATCACAAAGGTGTTTTTCTGGAGGGTAGGAATCTGACTTTGCCTTGTCCACTTTCAGTGTTTGAAGCTGAATGTATAGGGGTCTTTGTAATGGGTAATGAGTCGACAGGAACAGAGAGTAGTGGTGGAAACGGATTCACTACTCACAGCTGCTGCAATACGGAGTGTAAGGGGGAATATGCTGGAAGTTGGTCACATTATTGATCAATGTAAAGCTATGTTGAGAGTATTGCCGGAGATCAGTGTCATTCACATTAGTAAGCAAGCCAACAAGGTAGCTCATGGTTTAGCTCGTTTACCTTGCTTGGTTAATAGCTTTAATGTTTTTACGTCTGCTCCTACACACTTGTTGGAGACTGTTTTGTATGATGCTTCTACTTAATGAAATTTCCTTTGGTTTCAATTTTTTTTTTTTACAATACTTCGATACAAACCTACATCCAACGGAAAATATCGATTTATTAAAATTTTAAACACATTTAAAATTATGACATTAAATTTATTTCGTTTAATTTCTATATATTTTCACTTAACTTACAGCCATAATGCCGTACAGTATTTGAAATTTACTATTTTTCTACTATTACAATTTCCACAAAATTTTTTTAGGAAAAATCTTTGTATTGACTAGAGATGATCGTGGTAAATTTTAATTCGAGTTAGATATCAAACAAAAATCAAATCACATAATTGGGTTTTTTTAAAAAAATTTATTAAAATATACCCAAAAAATTTGGGGGCATTCCCGTCTCTCGACAAAAAAAAGTACTGCCTCCATTTTTTAAGTGTCATTTTTTGATCATGTACACTTATTAAGAAGTGTAATTATGAATTTTTTTATCATTAATGTAATTATATTTTTCAATTTTATCTTTCATCTAACCCTAATTAATGCCATATTTTGAGAATGAATAAATTTAATATTATGAAAGTAAATAAGGGCATTCAAGTGAAAAGTAAAAAAATGTTACTTAGACCATCTCCAACACTATTTTGGTGTCAAAAAGACACAATCCATAAAATGAACTCCAACCAAGGGACACTATACTTGTCACTAAAAAGAATATTTCACCTATAAAATAGAATATTCTAAGTTTGTTCATTTTTTATATTATAAATAACTTCTTATTTATCATTATGAATTTATGATTTTATTTTTATAATTAAATCTAGTGTGTTGTTTATAATTCGTGATTTAAAAAAAAAATGAAAGTTTAAAGTAAAAAAAATTAAAAAATAAAATTTAAAAGATTAGAATAAAAAGATACAAAAAAATATTTTAGAATTAACAAGAGTTAAGAAGAAAAGAAGTTTCAATTGATAGAATCTTAAGTTAAAATTTACAAAAACAATTCACTTTAGTAGGAGAAGAAATTTGTTTTGTTAACAAACATAGCAGTATTGTTGAAATTTTGAAAGTCATCAAATTTGATGTCAACGGATCATCAAATGTACTTTTGTCACCAAATTTGGTGACCCAAAACTCATTTGGTGACCTTGGGTCACTATTTTAGTGTTTCATTGGAATTAATTTGACATTATACCTCTCACTATTATAATTATTTAGTGTTCGGTTAAAATTGCTCTT
Organism: Heracleum sosnowskyi; assembly: GCA_030848705.1. NCBI lineage: Eukaryota > Viridiplantae > Streptophyta > Magnoliopsida > Apiales > Apiaceae > Heracleum > Heracleum sosnowskyi. The sequence goes on along the minus strand of CM061241.1, from coordinate 71,729,358 downwards.
AAATTAAAATTCAAATCAAATCAAAAAATGACGCTTAAAATGAAACTGAAAGAATAGGTAATAATTGTATGTATTGCCTGTGTGTTTTGATGTGAAACTCTACTCCTAGTCTAGTTGGTCACCCCGTCCCTTTCTTCATCCATTCATTCTCTCTCCCCTTACTAAATATTCCTTAATTCTTTACATTTAGGGTTCGACACAGTTTAAAACCTTTTTAATATATATTTTGATAAATTATTTTAATTTTTTTTTTATTTTGAATAAAAATATAATATTTAAAATTTTATTTTTAAAAAAATATTTTAAAAAAAATTATAATACTGTACTTTTAAAAATCTATAAAAGTATTAAAATACATGATAAGCAACGTAAAAAACTGTAAATAAACAAGTGGAGCGCGAGATATCTCTCTCCTTAGTATCAACTTTATTTTATTTCCACACAGACTCTGTATGTATATGTCTACTCAATTATACTCGCTCAACTTATGCATGATCAAACTAAGCTTTTCTTTCCGCATCCGATTCTCTACTCGTAAGTCCACTCGATATCATATTCTCTACACTTACACACACACACATGTTGTTTAATTTCATACCTGATTGATTTCGTTTTATTCAGTTAACTAATTATCTGTTTATAAACCTGTTCATGATTTTGATCAACTGTAATATGCTGATTTACTAGCTTTATTTTGGTTTCGAATCGTGTTTATGCTTTCGAACTAGTGAATTTGAGCTACCTATTGTTTTTACGGAAGTCATGAATGCGAAATTTAGTTTAGATTATGATCCTAGTTAGTTAGAGTGATTTTCTCGATTTTATGCGAAATTAGAAAGTAGAATTTTGGATTAGATGATTTTAGGAGAGTTGAAAATTTTGATTAGAGTTTGTTCGGTTTGCTCAGCTAAGTGATAATAGGTTTTGTGGTTTGTGGATGTATAGGATTCTACTTGACTGATTTTGCCGAATTTAGTTTTAGTGTTCAAGTGAGTAAAAGTTTTTCGGTTAGGGAATTTGAGTAGCTTATGTTTTTTTCAAAGGTAAACTTGGGAGTAGGGGTATTTCGAGTGGACTTGAAGAGTGTTGTTATGAGAAAAAAAATAATATTATTAGAACAAATTGCGTTTATTATGATGTTGAAAGGTTGAACAACAGAAATATTTCATCAAATCTGTTTGGTCACGTTTGTTTCGATAGAACACACTTGAACATATCTGCTTTATACTGATTGACTATTTATGCCCTATTATTCATTAAATAATCTAGTCCCAATCATCGATTTGGAAAAATACATAGTGTTAGTCCAGAAATAGTAGATAAGTTATGGTTTTAATAACTATTCGTCCATTACCTGAAAGGGTGCGGGTTAGGGATATCTGTATAAAGGAAGTCTTGACTTTTATGCAATGACTTGCTACAGGTAATTGAGGGAGTTTGATCTGTTGTGAAAAGGTCTGAAAAAAACATGGCTTACAACAGAAGGGGGTCTGATCAGCAGCAGCCAAGAAGGCCGCTTCTTAGAACACAAACTGCTGGTAGTTTAGGGGAAACTATGATGGATAGTGAAGTGGTACCATCAACTCTGGGTGATATTGCACCCATTCTTCGTGTGGCTAATGAAGTGGAACCCACCAATCCCAGGGTTGCTTACCTCTGTAAGACTACGAGACACTTTTGTAGTTGATTCATTATGATTCGATATTATTTGTTTCATTTTGAAGCTCATTTGCAACTAGTAATAACTAATACGTAATGTTATTGTGAAATCTATTTTGCTACTTACATAGAAATAATGTTTTTACCACTGTATGTGTGACTGTAGTCGTGGAAAACTGTAGTTTAAATTAATTCTTTTCTTTTTAGTGTGTATGATATTTTTCTTTTATTATATCGAAACATTGACTGCATAAAATTGCACAAGATTTAATTCATCCGTGCAAACAAAATTGTACTAAATAGAATACAAAATAAGCGTGTTGCTGAAATCAAATATAGTGATCCATAGTTGATTTTCCAAACAAAATTTTACTAAATAGGATACCAAATAAATGTCTTTCTGAAATTAAATATTTTGATCCATAGTTAATATTTTGATCTGAAGAAATTTGCACCAGTGCTTGAGGAACATTAGGCTTGCACTATGTAGATGTTTCTTTCCATGCCATGCTAACTTCCTCCAATCTATGTTACATGAGCTACAATCGAGTGTTTGATCAGACATGCTTTATGGATGCCTCAACGTGTGTACTATTCAGTTTTGACAGATTTCAAAATTTGAATGATGTGGTCGAATACACTTGCTTATGAGTAGAGTGCATATCTTTGAAGTTGAAAGTATACTCACATCTAATACTATAATAATATATTATATACTACTAGACCTGAATGCTAAGATACTAGCATACAGTGTACTGCTTAATAAACTATACTATTATCCTAGTATAAGTATACTATAAACTGATGCAACATAGTACAATAATTTCTTTAAAGAACTCAGGGTCCTAAAACAGGATCTCCATGGTGGTATTTTTAAATAAATGAATTCGTTTTTAAAAGCTTACATATTAATGGTACAAAAATTTGGAAAATTACTCTTACTTTATCCGCGTTTCTTTTGTCTTCCCTTTTTTACTTGGGTTAATGAACATTATAATTATTACTTTAATGATTTTTGTTTTCTAAAAGTATATTTACAGTCTTTCTGTCGTGGCCAACATAATTATTACAATAATGGGTTTCTGATCTTTATATTTAAATTATTCTTTAGGAACCAAGTAATCTGAAAGTAACTAAAAGATTACAATATGTTACGCTAGATCGTAAGTTCCATAAAAATAAAAACTACTTTCTCCGAACATTAGTGCGCCCTCTAAAATCCAGAGGTATCTGATGCGCTTAAATTGTAAACAGGCCGGTTCTATGCTTTTGAAAAGGCTCATAGGCTAGATTCGATATCAAGTGGACGTGGAGTTCGCCAGTTTAAGACGGCCCTTCTTCAACGCCTAGAACGGGTATGAAATTTTATATCTCTTAATATAACTAACACGCTCACTTTTTTTCTATCTTTTTTCTGTTTCTAATTGTATCCTTTTATCATTTGCTCGAACAGAATTATGGTGTTAGTAAAGTGTCCGGTTTGTATCATTATATATTCTTGACAAACAATATGTGATAGAGCTGGAGATGCTGATCCTGTGCATGCTTAATGTTCAGATTACTTCATATGTAGAGTAGAGTAGAAACAATATACTTAAGGCTTGATTAATTTCGCGAACTGTAGACTTTGATTCATTTCTCTTGACTATTTCTAAGGCTTGATAAAAGGATGGAAGTAGCTGTAGCTACTTTTTCCTGCTAACTTGGGGCTGCAGATCTTAGTAGTGGGTCAGTATAACTATTCCTAATCTTAGAGGTTCTGTTTCTGTGATATATCCATGGACCAGGTCCAGAAGTCCACACTAAACAATTATTGATAAATTTAGTATGTCCGCTCAATTTAATACTGAATTTTCTTTATCTGTACTGCTGTAATGTCATATTGCTGCACTTGTTTTGGTTATGTAGAGTTTTTAATACTGTTTGTATTCATCATCAGCTTTATCGGATGAACAATGTACATGTGCTATGTCAAATTTTTACAATTTTAAATTAAGCTTAATCTTAAAAAATTAGTAAAATAAATAAATGCAGAAAAGTTATACAAAAGGCAACGAACAATTAAATATATTACCCATTTTCTGCAAGCAGTTTTCAACTTTACTTTTCTGTTGAATAGTTCATATGGCCTTCAGTGTAAAAATAACCCTAAGAAAATAATGGCGTAGCTTCATGCTTCTTTTATTGACTAGGTCGGTCATGATGTTTGTTTACATCATTTCCTCGCTTCCACTGGGATCTCACTTATAAAGTAACTTCTAACTTTCAGGAAAATGAAACTACACTAGCGGGAAGAACAAAAAGTGATGCTCGTGAAATGCAAAGTTTTTATCAACATTACTATAGGAAGTATATCCAGGCTTTGCAAAATGCTACTGAGAAAGCAGACCGGTAATACATTTTTTGCATCATTGTGACTCTTTAGTTGGAGGCCCCAACTTATTTTTGTGCTTCACGGCTTTATCTGATACAATATAGTTTGTTTATCTAGTACCCGTCTTACAAAAGCGTATCAGACTGCTGCTGTTTTATTTGAGGTTTTAAAAGCTGTTAATCTGACAGAAGATGTTCAAGTGGCAGATGAGGTGATACTGAAGATTCTTCATTTGTGTATCTCAAATATGTCCAGATTAAATTTCTGAAACATTACTACTTGTATAATCATTTTTGCAAAAATCAGCTTGTACTCAAGTAACTTCAAGTTGTTTAATTTATATTCAAATTCATATGCAGGTTCTGGAAACTCACACTAAGGTTGCAGAGAAGTCAGAAATCTATGTTCCTTACAATATACTTCCTCTTGATCCTGACAGTTCAAATCAGGCAATCATGAGGTTTGCTGAGGTAAGAGTTTCTGCCTGTGCTGGTCCTTGTATATTCATAGATGTTTATATAGTGTTAGTACCTTACATGTTTGATTTGGCAGATTCAAGCTTCTGTTTCTGCTCTACGTAACACCAGGGGTCTGCTATGGCCTCAGGGTCACAAAAAGAAAATAGGTGAAGACATTCTAGACTGGCTCCAGGCAATGTTTGGTTTTCAGGTGGCTAACTTATTAGCTAATACAGCCATTTGTCTCCTTTCGTTTTGCTTTTATACTGTTATCAAAGTATTGTTATTACAGAAGGACAATGTGTCAAACCAAAGGGAACACTTGATATTGCTGCTGGCAAATGTGCACATACGCCAATTCCCAAAGCCTGATCAGCAGCCCAAGGTAAATCTATACTCATTTTAAAACATTGGCATATAATTAATAATGAATAAATAACCCACATTACCTTTTCATATATTTATTTTTCAGTTAGATGACCGTGCTCTTACCGATGTCATGAAAAAACTTTTTAAAAATTACAAAATGTGGTGCAAATATCTTGGGCGCAAAAGTAGTCTCTGGTGAGTAAATGTTCCATCTGTCAATTTGTTACTTTTGTTTGTATTTTAGTTATGGTGATTATAGATCTATTTTTCTCTACCTTTTTTTTTTAATTTTGAAATGAAACTATTATTTATCTTTATTTACATTTGCCTCTCTTCTTATCAATCCTCTTAATTAATGTTTAGTCTATCTGGTTTTATATCCTCATTCCCTCTCCATTGCAGGTTACCTACTATTCAACAAGAAGTGCAGCAAAGAAAGTTACTATACATGGGTCTATATCTTCTCATATGGGGGGAAGCTGCAAATTTAAGATTCATGCCAGAATGCCTTTGCTATATCTATCATCATGTATGCTTGAAATATGTTGCTTTTACAGCTCAATGTTTTGTATATACATTTTAGTTTGATGTTTTTCTCTGCTATATGAAATCTAATAACGTAATATATTCCTGTTCGGTATTCCTCTTGCCTATGTCAAGTATTCTTAGACGGCTGTTTTGACTTAATTAAAGTTTTATGAACACTTTTTATCTTCTGTTGAGTGTTTTCCGTACTTTAAAGGCATGGAAAAATACTAATGTTACCTGTTCCTAGAAGGAAGAGATGTATAATTGGAAAAAATATTGTTTGGTAATTGACACTTTTTGGTAATTTACAAAACAGTTTAAATTCAGTTATTTTAAAATAATGAACCGTAGGCTTTATTTACGGAACTTCAAAGCTAATTCTGTTGATTTTCCTTACGGAACTTCGGAGGACTAGGAGTAATGATTGTATACTACTTGAGTATTGTTCCTGTCCTCATTTGCACGTATATACTATAGTTAAAGCTGCTATAACTGGGTCTAATTAATGGTGAATATGAGTCTCCAAGAATCGAAATCACAAATTTTCTTATGTCAAAATTAAAATAGTAAATCTGGATCATCTATTTGTAGTAGATCTAATGGTTCCAAAGCTTTTTGTGGCACAGTGACGACCAATGATCTCGATTACGCTTATTTTATATAAGATATAAAATACAACTAAATTTCTTCGCTCTGTTCACCAGATGGCTTTTGAGCTGTATGGTATGTTGGGTGGTAGTGTTAATCCAATGACTGGAGAGCATATCAAGCCTGCCTATGGTGGAGACACTGAGGCTTTCTTAAAGAACGTGGTAACTCCAATCTATAATACAATAGCGAGGGTGCGTCTTCTTAGTTTTGCTAGTCTTTGTGAGTTCTTTTGACAACTTCTTTGGTACACTTGTAACTTATTCTGGTCATTCGCAGGAAGCTAAAGGGAGCAAAGGAGGAAACTCAAAACATTCCCGTTGGAGAAATTATGATGATTTAAATGAATATTTTTGGTATTGCCACTCTATTCTTATTTAAATTATTCTGCCCCCTTCAGATTTCATCTTGCCAATCTGTATTATGACTGCATCCCAAACTAAATATCTACTTATGTATCATAGTTTGTCCCAATGTAGATCTCATTTTCTAAATTTGTATTATTTTTAATTTAAATTTTTTTCAAGTATACATGATACCGGAAACAATAGATAACGTAGGATTAGGTTATAAAACTCGCCACTCTAAGGAATCCACCCTAGAGATAAGAGCAATCTCGCCACCCAAAGGAACCCGACCTAAGGGATAAGAGTATGAAGAACAATATTCTTTCAACACAAAGAAAATGTTACTAATTTTTTTTGTATTCCAAACTTTAGCTCCTCATTTGCATATTGCTGAAATAGTTTTTATAGACACTTGGCCAGAAACATCCCTTCTGCCTTAGGTAGATGCAATGTACTAGAATAAATGCTGACCTTTTGCTTTCTAGACTTGGGAAACTGATAAATATACTTAATATCATTCTTAGGGACTTTAGTAATACATTGAACTAGTCTAGGGAATGATAGAACAAAGGAAATATCCTTAATGCAGATGTTTTTCTCAGAAATATGCTATTCTGGACAGCTTGACCGCTTCTCACTAAAACTGATATAACTTCCTGTAGAAAATGTATTTTTATGAGATGTAAATTTTACTGAAAACTAGACTTCAATACCTTTCCAATGGTATATCACACTGCACCTAGAACCTTCCAGATCAGAACAGTTTATTCTGCCAAGTTGGCTCAAAAACAGCCTCAGCATTCTGATTTTCTGTGTCATTCTCCCCGGGTTGAAAAGGACTCGTCCTCGAGTCTTTATTGCTGTCATCATCTATGTAAGGTGAGAGGTCAGACACATTAAATGTAGCTGATACACCATAGTTACCAGGTAGTTCAATTTTGTAGGCATTTTCACCAATTCTTTGAAGCACTTTGAATGGTCCATCAGCTCTAGGACTTAACTTTCCAGCCCTTCCTCTAGGGAAGCGTTCTTTACGAAGATGAATCCATACTAAATCTCCTTCCTTGAAAACAGCCGGTTTTCTGAACTTGTTTGCTTGCTTCTTATATTTCTCATTTTGCCTTGTTATCTTAAATCTGACTTGCTCATGGAGTTTCTTGATGTAATCAGCTCTATCAGCTGCATCTCCACTGAAGTGATGAGTAGTAGGTAATGGAGTTAAGTCTAATGGACTAGAAGGATTCTGACCATACACAACCTCAAAAGGACTCATTCCCGTTGTCTGACTTGCTGATCGATTATAAGCAAACTCAGCTTGAGCTAAGGTCAGATCCCATTGGCGAGGATTGTTGCCAACTAAGCTCCTCAATAAATTTCCCAGACTTCTATTTACAACTTCAGTTTGTCCGTCCGTCTGTGGATGATGGGACGAACTGAATTGCAGATGAGTTCCCAACTTCTTCCATAATGTACGCCAAAAGTGACTCGTAAACTTTGTATCACGATCTGAAGTTATTGTCTTTGGAACTCCATGAAGCTTCACTATCTCTCTGAAGTACAAATCAGCCACATGAGAAGCATCTAAGGTTTTAGAGCATGGGACAAAATGAGCCATTTTCGAAAATCGATCAACCACCACCATAATTGTATCTTTACTTCGTTGAGTTCTTGGTAATCCCACCACAAAATCTAAACTCACATCTTCCCAAGGTGCAACTGGAACAGGAAGTGGGGTGTATAATCCTGTATTTTGAGAATGACTTTTTGCAATGTGGCAAGTTCGACATCGTTCTATATGTCGTTTCACGTCTCGTTCCATTCTTGGCCAATAAAAGTTTTCTTGTACGAGGGCAAGAGTTTTGTCTCTACCAAAATGCCCAGCAAGTCCTCCTCCATGAGCTTCCAAAATGATAGCTTCCCTTAAAGAACAAAAGGGAATGCAAAGACGATTATTTTTGAAAAGAAAACCGTCTTGAATAACATAATCACGAGTTGATCTATTAGCAGAATTCTTCCAAATCTGACCAAACAAGGGATCATCTTTGTATGACTCCTTTAGAACATCAAATGCCAGTACCTTTACTTGCATTGTGGACAACAATGTTCGTCTTCTACTTAAAGCATCAGCTACTTTGTTTAGAACACCAGATTTATGCTTGATAGCAAATGTAAATGATTGAAGAAATTCAACCCATTTGGCATGTCGAACATTTAGCTTCTGTTGGGAGTTGATATACTTTAGCGCCTCGTGATCAGAAAAGATAATGAACTCTTTATGCAAAAGATAATGTTGCCAATGGTCTAATGCTCGAACAATAGCGTAGAATTCTTTGTCATAAGTAGAGTAATTCTTTCGACCATTATTCAATTTTTCACTAAAGTAGGCAACGGGCTGTCCTTCTTGACTAAGCACAGCACCAATACCAACATTTGAGGCATCACAATCAACTTCAAAAACTTTGCTAAAATCTGGTAGTGCAAGAATAGGAGCTTCAGATACCTTCTTCTTTAGAAGTTCAAAACTCTTTTGTGCTTCCTCAGTCCATGTAAAGCTCCCACCTTTCAAACATTCAGTGATAGGTGCAATGATCGTGCTGAAATTCCTTATGAATCGTCGATAAAATGACGCCAGACCGTGAAAACTTCGGATGTCATGAAGAGAGGCTGGTGTAGGCCAACTAGTTATTGCTTCAACCTTATTGTTGTCCATCCTCAATCCATCAGCTGATACGACAAATCCAAGGAAAACAAGGTTTCTTGCAAAGAAGTGGCATTTCTTCAAATTTGCATACAATTTTTGCTCCCTTAGCACCTGAAAAATTTTACGGAGATGCTCTAAATGTTGTTGTTCATCACGACTATAGATAAGAATGTCGTCAAAATATACTACCACAAACTTCCCGATGAACGGTTTGAATATATCATTCATAAGCCTCATGAATGTAGATGGAGCATTAGACATTCCAAAAGGCATAACCATCCATTCATACAACCCATCTCTCGTCTTGAAAGCCGTTTTCCATTCATCTCCTGGTCTTATACGAATTTGATGATAGCCGCTGCGTAAATCGATTTTGCTATGCACTTTAGACCCAGAAAGTTGGTCAATTAGGTCATCAAAACGCGGAATAGGGAAGCGGTACTTGATAGTAATTTTATTGACTGCTCTACTATCAATACACATTCTCCATGAACCGTCTTTCTTTGGCACAAGGAGTGCAGGGACTGCACAAGGACTCTTACTTTCTTTCACCACTCCTTTATTCAAAAGATCATCAACTTGGCGTTGCAATTCTTCATGTTGTTGTGGACTCATTCTATAGGCTGCTTTGTTAGGCAATGAAGCTCCCGGAACTAAATCAACACAATGTTGTATGTCTCTTATTGGAGGCAGTCCAGGAGGTATTTCTGCAGGTACTACATCTGAAAATTCATGGAGTAGAGGTTGCACTAGTGCTGGAATGTCAAATACCTCTTCATTTTCTTCTAGAACAACCAAAGCATACGTTTCCTTGGACTCATGAACAGCTCTACAAATTTCTGCCCTTGATAGAAGATTGTTTCCATCCCCTTTACAAGGTTTAGGAATGTCGTCCATCTTTGAAGGGCCCAAAATAACTTGCACACCATCTTTAACAAACGTATAAGTATTTTTAAAACCATCATGCTGAGTCTTTCTATCATATTGCCAAGGTCTACCAAGAAGTAAATGACAAGCATCCATAGGAACAACATCACATAATACTTCGTCTTTATATTTGCTACCAATAGAAAATTGAACCAAACATTGTTTATCAACTTTTACCTCATTGCCTTTGCGAAACCAAGAAAGCTTATAAGGACAAGGATGTTTCTCCGTCTTCAACTTTAATTTCTGAACCATCTCGTTAGATACCACGTTCTCACAGCTTCCTCCATCTATTATGACGTTACACACTTTTCCTTGTGAAGTGCATCTGGTGTGGAATATGTTGCTACGAAGCCAGGAATCTTCTTGAGATTGCATAGAATTTAAACTTCTTCGGATGACCAAAGATTCTCCCTGGTCTCCATATGTGATCTCCTCATCCTCTTGTTCACTTCCTTCAGCATCCCATTTAGTCTCTCTTTCTATTTCTTCCTCCAAAATTGTGACAACTTTACGGTTTGGACAATCAGAGGCAATATGTCCGAATCCTTGGCATTTAAAACACTTTATTGAGGCTTTCGGGAAACTCCCTCGACTAGGACCAGCTGGGTTATCATTCTTTGTTGATGGTTTGGGAGCTGATCCCATATCAGTAAGAGGAGATTTTTTTGAAGCACTTGAATGGGCTGAACCCAAAGCTTGATTTGAGAATCGATTGTTGCGCCCCTTTATCTTTTGTTGTTTCTCCACCTTGAGAGCAAGCTTACAAACATCTTGATAAGTCCAGAAAGGTTGTAAATTGACAACATCACTGATTTCTTCTTTAAGTCCACCAAGAAATCGAGCAATGGTTTGTTCCGTGGGTTCTATCACCTCGCAGCGCATCATAAGATTTTCAAATTCTGTCATATAATCTTCCACGGACAGGTTTCCTTGTTTAAAATTATGAAATTTGAGAAAAGCATCTTGCTTATAATTGTCTGGCAAAAATTTTCTACGGAGCTCTTTCTTCATCTTTTCCCAAGTACTAATCTTTCTCTTTCCGTCACGAACTCGTTGCCTTTTAAGATGTTCCCACCATAAGGATGCATACTTCTGCAACTTTACGGCCACAAGTTTAACTTTTTGTTCATCATGAACATCATTGTATTCAAAAACTCTTTCCACTGTGTTAAGCCAATCAAGAAATTCATCTGGATGGTTTCTTCCTTCAAAATCTGGAATTGTGATTTTAAAATTGTAATCACCATGAAAATTGTTGTTTCTGCGACGAGGTCGTCTCGGAACAGATGCACGACTTGAGTTATCACCTGAATTTTCATGGAAAGGATTGTAGTCCTCATCATCTTGTGTTGATGAGTTATTTTCTGACTCATGGTTGCCTGCGTTCTGTCCTCTGCCTTCTCCTTGCTGTAGTTGCTGCTGCAGCTGCTCCACTTGCTTTCTCAACTCCTCTAATTCAATGTCACGGACATTTCTTCGACGTGGAGGCATAGCTCTGATACCAAATTGATACCGGAAACAATAGATAACGTAGGATTAGGTTATAAAACTCGCCACTCTAAGGAATCCACCCTAGAGATAAGAGCAATCTCGCCACCCAAAGGAACCCGACCTAAGGGATAAGAGTATGAAGAACAATATTCTTTCAACACAAAGAAAATGTTACTAATTTTTTTTGTATTCCAAACTTTAGCTCCTCATTTGCATATTGCTGAAATAGTTTTTATAGACACTTGGCCAGAAACATCCCTTCTGCCTTAGGTAGATGCAATGTACTAGAATAAATGCTGACCTTTTGCTTTCTAGACTTGGGAAACTGATAAATATACTTAATATCATTCTTAGGGACTTTAGTAATACATTGAACTAGTCTAGGGAATGATAGAACAAAGGAAATATCCTTAATGCAGATGTTTTTCTCAGAAATATGCTATTCTGGACAGCTTGACCGCTTCTCACTAAAACTGATATAACTTCCTGTAGAAAATGTATTTTTATGAGATGTAAATTTTACTGAAAACTAGACTTCAATACCTTTCCAATGGTATATCACACTGCACCTAGAACCTTCCAGATCAGAACAGTTTATTCTGCCAAGTTGGCTCAAAAACAGCCTCAGCATTCTGATTTTCTGTGTCAATACACCTCTTGCGTTTTACTCTATAATAATGGTCATTAACTGGAGGTAAAAGAGACTGTAGTTAGCATGTACTGTAATGCACATTAGACTTCACTAACAGATCGTAAGCAGATTTCTCTGAATTGTTCAATATTGATTTGGTAATGGAATTTCACAAAAATGTGCAACATATTTGTTTTGGCATAAAGTTAGAAACTTGAACCTATATTACCGAGACGTGGTACACGTGTTGGACAAGGGTGCGGATCCAAGTGTCATATTCTTAGTTTCAAATAATTCACGATATGGATTTGAAATTGGATACCAGTGCAGGAATTTGGCATATGTGAAATAATACATAATATTTATTTAATTTACACTTTCAAAAATTGCGTCACTTACATTCTAAAAAATAGCATTCTCTATAATGTACAGATAGTTGTGTATGTCACATTAATAGCATTAATCAGAAGAATAACATGAAAATAGTCATCTATGGACATCACCTTCTAGAAACAAGTTGTTTCGAGGCCTTGTAAATAATTTTGAACTAGATTGCAAAAATGAAGAGTCCTTGTAAAGGAGACTGGAACGGACACGGGGCAATTGCAATTAAGCGTGATCTTGGAAGTGTTTTATCTATGTATATACATAATTGTAGTAGAGTTGATTTTAATGCGATGATTGTCTGTGGAAAAAATGAGTGCAATAGATCAAGAATAAGAGCATGCTTGGAATTTTTTTACCCTGTAACTGTCCGTTGTTTCAAACAGGCGTAGTTATACAGCAACATACATAACTACTTGCTTATAATTTGTAGGTCTGTCGATTGTTTCCGACTAGGTTGGCCACTGCGCACTGATGCTGATTTTTTTTGTCAACCTATTGATCCAGACAAAGGCAAAGATAATATCGTAAGTTTTTGTCATCACAGTCTGATTATTTCTCGGCGTGCTTAAGATATGTTGCTGCAATAGTTTTTGTCTATTTCTTGGACTCTCATATTATATTTATTAATGTAATAGTTGCTTATCTTTTTTCAAATCAAGTATGTATTTATTACTACGGCAATGGGTATATGTGCTAAATAATAAGTTGTCTTGAATGTCCTCTAACCTACAGTATATCTTAAGTGAAGGTCAGAAACCATAAGCTTTACGGTAAGAAATTTATTTGCTTTCTATCCCCTCCTAGGCTTTATTTCACATTGACTTAGCTGATGAGATAATATGTAGCATTTTTTTTGTATGCATGGAGTCTGAATTTTGTTTAAGGATGTCATTTTTTTTTTAAAAGCGTTTAAGGATGTCATGGTGATGTACTGTTACCCTAGAAACATGTACAAGTAAACAGAAAATATAGTTCCCAGTAATGTGCTTGTAAATAGGTTGCATATAAATAGATAGAAAATAAGTTTGTTACGATCAATAGTGAATTTATAGGGATCTTGGTGGTTTACAGGACAACCTTCAGAATGGGTGGGAGGCAAAAGTCAATTTTGTTGAGATACGTTCATTCTGGCATGTGTTTAGGAGTTTTGACAGATTGTGGAGCTTCTTCATATTGTCATTACAGGTTTGACTTTGCAGTTATTTATTATCTAGTTTGCTGATTGCTTTCCATATGTCTTAGGTATCTAACTGTTCTGTTGTTGGATTAATCATTAACTAAAGGTAATGATAATTATGGCTTGGAGCAAATCAGGAGAACCAACTTCTATATTTGTTGGTGATGGGTTCAAGCGAGTGCTAAGCATCTTCATAACAGCTGCTATATTAAATTTTACTCAAGGTAAAGTTGATACAATCGTCTGACGGTCAGTTGCTTTTAATTTAATGTGTTTGGTACACTTATTTATGTTTTAGATTCTTTGAAAGCGAGCAGTTAGTTTCCTTGTGTCTATTAACAATTTTCCATCCATATAAAAATAGATTGCAAGTAATCATCTCTAAAATTCACCAATTGGGGGATGTAAACTTGTCTCAATCAATGCGCTGCTGCTTTTAGTAGACATCAAAATGATTTTGCTTCTTACCTGCTGTAATAAATCAACGAACAAAACTATAGACTTGTAAACAGATTATAAAACAATTCAAACCGTGTTTTGACCACCAAAAGAGGGCCTGCAGAACTGAAGATTGCAGGATCCAATTTCTTCCCGTGAGGGCAATTATGCATGCCAAAAAAAAGAGTTGAGATTTAATTCATTTTAGGACCGGATATTATTGCTTGTTTTTGGATCAAACAGAATCTTTACAGTCAAGATTTATGGTAGATCTTCGACTTCAGTGAAAGGGTACTTCCTGTCTAAGATATGCTTTCTTAATAAGTCTTCCTGATAATGGTTCAACACAAAATAAATTAGTAACAAGAAGATCATTGAAATAATATTAATTTTTAATTGTGATTTGATTATTCGAAGCTTCAGATCAAAATAAAATAAAGAATTTTTAGGTGAATTTTTTGCTCGGCACTTGAAAAGTCTTAGAGTTTTGCAAATTGTTTTATAAATGTGAATGTCCGTATTTGAACGTAAATAGGCACTGCTTAAAACATCAGCCCTATTGATTATGACGTTCACAAATTATTTCCATCAATTTTCTTGGAAGTTGCAAAGTAGACACAATAACAAACAGAGGAGAATGCACTTGGGTTGTGGGAATGAAATAAAACTTCTACTAATTAGTCAAGTCAATAGAAGTGCTGCCGTTAACTAGATGTGGAAATTTATGTTTTATTCTATTAGCTTTTCTTTTTTCTTTCTGAGTACTCAACTTGGTTGTCCCATATATGCATGTCTTTCAGAGATAAATGATAAGTAGTTCCAGTTACTTCTGACACCGTCTACCTGCAATCATTTATCCCCATTCTTTAAACTTCAATTTTTCATTGATTTATTAATGATACTTTGGTGGTTATATTGGCATATGGTTTTAGCTCAGGCTTCTTGGCAATACTCCTTTTAGTGGGTCAGTGTTAGACCGGTGATAAAATAATAAATTATCCACATGTAGCATATGGACAAGCCCTAATAGTTTCTGATTACTATTTGCGTTTATGAAGCAATATCCTGCTGTACATATTTCTGCAGCAATCCTCGATGTTGTAATGAGCTGGAAAGCTAGGCACAGTATGTCAATGCATGTGAAGCTCAGGTACATTTGCAAGGCTGCCTCTGCGGTAGCTTGGGTGATAGTTTTACCTGTTACGTATGCATACAGTTGGAAAAATGCTTCTGGAGTTGCAGAAACCATGCAAAGTTGGTTTGGTACCAGTCAAAGTTCACCGCCGTTGTTCATTTTGGCAGTATTTATTTACTTATCGCCAAATGTGCTCTCTTCACTGTTATTTTTGTTTCCATTCATCCGCCGGCGTTTAGAAAGGTCAGAGTACAAGATCATCAGGCTCATCATGTGGTGGTCTCAGGTATGTAGCACCATTTTCCAATCTTAATCGATGTTATTTTCAATTAGTACATTTTGCCTTTTTTCAATAAGAAAGTATGTTGCAGCCTCGGCTTTATGTTGGTAGGGGAATGCAGGAAAGCACGGTTTCTGTTTTAAAGTAAGTGCATAGTGATGATTCTTTGCAGATCTACTAAATTAATGTTTCCAACTATTCTGTTTGATTAATCTTAGTTTTATGAACTTTCAGGTACACTATGTTCTGGGTTCTTCTAATAGCAGCAAAGTTAGCATTCAGTTACTATGTAGAGGTAAGCAATTCAGTTATTCATTTATACAACTTACACTAGCGGTTTCAAAACGTGTTACTGTATAGAAAGGATTACATGTTTAATTTTTGTTTATTTGGCCAAGATTGCATGTTCTCTGTTACCTGTTCGCAAGAACTCCCGAGTCCACAGGGTCATTGAAGCTAGTTTATTAAGGTCTATAGATAACAGGACATGAAATACATTCCGACCCAATCAGTAATAGATTTAAGTTTTGTAGCAACTTGTATTATAATTTCTTTTGTAGTCACTTTTTAATCAAGTTTTACCTCACACCTATAAAATATGTCTGCAATTTGTATAGTTGGTGTTTGGTGATACATATTGGTAGTTTGTATTCACATGCGACGGATAGACTAGAACGGACTGCTGTAGCATAAGAACATTAGTGATACATAACTAGTATGCTAGGTCTCAGGGGAGATCATACATTAAAGACTAGAACAATAAGTTAAATGCTCAAACATCAGTTCCCTGTTTTCAGTAACTTCAAAATGGATGAAATAGAAAAGAAAGATAGTACAAATAGAAGAATTGCACTAATCATTATAAACGTCGAATCTATACTTTTTTTTTATTTAAAAGATGAAACCCCTTTTCAGTAGAATGCACACGAGTCACCTACAGTTAAACCTCTTTTATAGTAATACCCTTGAAACTGGGGAAAAAAATATTAAGTTTATTACTTTTTCGATATAATAAAAAAAATTATTTTAGCGATAAATTGCTATTTTATTATTTTAAAGAAATTTTTATGTATAATTTGTTGTACGTTTTAATCTATCAAACGCGTGGTTATAAAATCACTTATAATGGATTAGCTATTCAAAATTAATGACTGAAACTTAGGTGAAGTCTCACGGTAAAAACCACAAAGACAATTTATATAAGGAAACAAAACTAAATCCATTAATAATTTGAAGTCATTTGAATGTAAATAACCCATATGATCATCATCATGAACAAATTATGTTAATTATTTGCTAGTACATTGTAAAAATTACTAATTAATGAAAGCACCAATGTTTAATTAATCCTAGACTCGTAGGTAGTAGGTGTTAAGGTTGAATTGACTCTAGCATAAAAGATAAACCTTGTTTGGCCGATCACTTAAGGTCAAAGAGGCTTTAGTAATACGTGTTGTATGGTTTCAGTAATGGGTAAATGTGGAGGGGTCTGGATTAGGTTGAATCAGTTTCTTCATTTTTGTGCACATCTTTTAAGTGGGTCTACATCAGAAGGGAACTAGGACCAGGTTTTGGTAAACGAAAGACTTGCTCTGTCATGACATGGTACGATTAAGACTAAGTCCTCCCATACTTAAAAAATGCTCACTTGTTATGTAATTGTTTTGTTTTATTATGCAGATATATCGACTTACCATGTCACTAGAAAACAATACAGTATCACTTTGGTCATAAAGGTCATAGACTCATAGGTGCATGTATTTTCCTTTACATATCTTTTTAACTATATTAACATCGAGGGTGTCCCGTTTTGCTTGTGCATCAATAGATTGTACATATAAGGTTCAGAGGAAGAGCATTGTTGTGACTCTCTCAGTCATTTTCAGCAATTTGAGCATTTGGTAATCTGACAATTTGACTTCTTTAAATGAATACAAAAACTGATGGTGTACAAACATGGGTTTTGGGTCCGTAAGCAACATGTTTTATTATGACTTGATGAATTTTTATCCAATATACAATCCTGGCTATCCTGATTTCTAAGACCAACACTAGGATGGATTAGTAATTTGTAAATGCTATAGATACTGATCATCTTAGCCAAGATTTTGGTCCTTCACTTAAAATATGCTCACTTGTTATGCAATTTTTTGCAGATCAGGCCTCTGGTAAGTCCAACAAAGGCAATTATGAAAGTACACATAAATGCTTACATGTGGCATGAATTCTTTCCTCAGGGTAATCTACTAGTGATATATTTAATTTCATATTGTAACGAAAAAATAGCTTGTAATTGTATTATCCTTTGCAGCCAAGAACAATTTCGGTGTTGTGATTGCACTGTGGGCTCCTATTGTTCTTGTGAGTTATCTTTTTATCCTTGTAGTAGGTGTGTTGTACTCCTATGGTATTGGTGTCTAAAGCCCATGAATATCTTACAGGTTTATTTTATGGACACTCAAATATGGTATGCCATTTTCTCTACAATATTTGGAGGTATATATGGAGCATTTCGCCGTCTTGGAGAGGCAAGTGGATCTTCACGATGTCTTGTACATTAGTCGGATATTTCCATTCTTCTCTATGTTTAAGTATTATTCTCTCTCTGGCCTATGGTAGATTATTTGGGATTTAAGGATATCATGTTCCCCAGTATGGGGTTTGGCTGTTGGGGGAAAATTATATTTGTGCAACAAAAAGTATTCTTCTTCCTTTCTTGTGAGTTGTAGTCGGCGGTGAGCTACGAACAGCTGGATAGATATATTATTGTTCTTATGTTTCTCATTGTAGTCCGAGGGAATTCATCTATCAAGGTTATCCTTACTTTTATGCCTTTGCTTGAAGTTTGTAACCATTTGCTTAACCTTCTAGTCTTTGGATGCTGTACTCAATGTTCTCAGTTCCAAAATACTTCCTCTTGATAATGTGCATATAACAAAAATGGGCACTGAAGGTTACATAAGATACAACGAACTACAAGTTAATAAGTTCAACACTGGCTATTCTTCTTTTTAGTGTCCTCTTCTTTAGCCATGCATATTAAAGATTCACGGACACTTAAATGCAAAATTCTTGCAAGCCAAAATAGAAACCGAATTTGATTAGCAGAGTACATATAATAGAACCAAATGATGTTTAAGGAAGTCGTGGGTAATGCACTAGTAGGGTAACCAGATCAAAAGAAGCACTTAAATATAGATACAGTAAAAGGTTTCAAGTTTAAATTTAAGGTTTTTAATGTTTTAAAACACAGTGGAATTTTAAATGCTCTGGTGCCCATCTATGTATAATTGGATCCCATGGGTGAATTATACAGTGACTTTGTACGTGTCTAGACCGACCTAAGCTTAAAAGCCTGGTGTGTCTCCTTTTTATTTGGATCTCTATCACTTGCAGATTCGGACATTAGGTATGTTGAGATCTCGGTTTCTGTCACTACCAGGAGCATTCAATTCCTGCTTGATTCCAGTAGAAAATAAAGAAAGGTCGAAGAAGGCTCGCAAGTCTACTGAGGTACTGTATTGTTCTAAATCTTTTGGGCAATATGTCTTGCAGGCTTTCTATGTTGACTACATTCAGTGTTGCCAGACCATATACCCTTTTGACTTTGGCAAGCTTATTGTTGATTGTAGATCCCGTCTGACAAGGAAGCAGCTCGGTTTGCTCAACTATGGAACAAGATTATAAATAGTTTCAGAGAAGAGGATTTAATTAATAATAGGTAGACAAGGATGTCAGTTCTCAAATCTATTATGGTCGAGTTTATTTGTTCTTTAAACTATTCAATTGGTTCTGTATTTTGTTCTCCAGAAAGTAACCTTTGTCTGTGTGTGAATGAAACAGGGAAATGAACCTTCTGCTTATGCCTTATAGTGGCAATCATGAGTTGGGGCTTATCCAGTGGCCTCCTTTTCTACTCGCTACCAAGGTTTATTACCATTTCAGTTAGTTGTGTAAACTAAATTCTTGGAACAACTTTAATTATCAATCATCTGTCCACTATGTAGCTTCCCATAGCATTGGATATGGCGAAAGATTATAATGGGAGAGACCGTGAGCTGAAAAAAAGGCTCAATGCAGACAATTACATGCGTTATGCTGTTCGTGAGTGCTATGAAACATGTAAAAGTATCATGAATTATTTAGTTTTAGGGCATCGTGAGAAGATGTAAGTTCTCTACAATCTGAAATTTATTAGAAGGTAGTAGAGTAATTGCACAGTTCATGTTTAGTCGACTCAAATGTTTATTTGTATATACAGTGTTATAAATGAAATTTTCACCAAGGTTGATGATCATATACAAAAAGATGATCTGACAAGTGAGTTGAATATGAGTGCTCTCCCTAGTCTCTGTGATCAGTTTGTTCAGCTTATTGAGTATTTGGTAAATATCTATGATTTGTAATTTTTCCTGCGTAATTATTGTTGATTTCAATATTTTTTTCCCTAATTTCCTGACACTCTGTATCCTACAGAAAGAAAACAAGCAAGAGGACAAGGATCAGATTGTTATCGTCTTACTTAACATGCTAGAGGTGGTGAGTAGAGACATAATGGATGACCCAATTCCTAGGTAATAAGTCATGTGGGGAAAATTACTTCTTCAAGTGAAAATAAGTGTTGCTACATATTATGTATTTTAATTGATTTGTTAGTTTGGTAGATTCAAACCATGGGGTACATGAAGGAATGAAACCTTTAGAACAACATCAATTCTTTGGTTCACTTAACTTTCCAGTTACAGAAGAACCAGAAGCATGGAAAGAGAAGGTGATGATCTGATTATACCACAATCCTTTCATGTTATGGTTATATCATATTATTAATCAGTTTAAATACTGCTTGTATGTAGTTCAATGTTACTCATCATCTCTTAATTATTCAAAATGTTTATAACAAAATCGAGTACTAAAGATAACACCTTTTTATTTTATAAAATTGCAGTGAACTTTATAATGCCATAGTTTATTGTTTCCTAAAAGATATGAAGATTGTCTTGTATGGTTTCATCACTTCCCAAAAAATTGCTAAGAGAAATATAAAAATTGTTGTCCAAACCAATACTTGCTATCTATGAATTTATATGTTAGAACTTTGGAAATGCTATCTGCCAGGTGATAGTCTTACTTGGAACACCAGATCAAGATGTACTTTGTGCCTTAAACATGGCTTCTCTGGCATTTTTGAAAATCTATCTATACGTCATCATGTTTTATTTACTAGACGAAAAATTTGTTAGGTTCAAAAAATTAAAATTTTGTAACTATATATTACAATGACTGACCCTCAGATTAGAAGGGTCCATCTATTGCTTACTGAAAAGGAGTCCGCCATGGATGTGCCATCCAATTTGGAGGCTAGAAGGCGAATCTCTTTCTTCTCAAATTCATTGTTTATGGACATGCCTGCTGCTCCCAAAGTGCGCAATATGCTTTCCTTCAGGTAAATCTGAGCCTCCTTCTAACTCACTTTAATTTTATATAATTACACATACGACTATACGAGTATTTATATACCTGAAAGTGATTACCATTAAATAAATTTGGCCACTAAAATGCATCTTTCAAGCTACAAACTTGTAATTTCTGATATTTGTTATGCATATATTATTGTATGACACACAACAGCGTGACAACTTCAAATTTTCAATCTTTAGCTAGAACATCTAATCCGCATCAAACATTTGATTTCATTTCAAAACTTGTTTTTTCATACTGTAAATATATATTTGAGAAATTTGTAGTAACTAGCAAAGCACACCATTACAAAATTATGTGATAAATTGATTCTGCATAAATATTTATATTCAGAAATATGAAACTCATATATTACATGACATCGAAATGATTTTTTTAATATTAGTTAATTTATGCTACTTTTATGTAAAAATATTTATTATGTGTTTCCATGATCGTGAAAATAAAAATGTACTTTGTACAAATCCAGCAAATAATCAGAAATTACATTGCCACGATGTTGTCTCTTTAAGTCCTGACAGCTACGGGAATGTTATTACAGATAACATCAATAATATAAATCTATTGGTAAGCTTGCCTGATTTTTCATTGTTACGAAGTAAAGCATCACGGGACTTGGTCATGGTCTTTGTAGATGTACTATCTTGGTATTTGAAAAATTACTCCCTTCGTCCCACCAAAACTGGTTTCTTTGACTTACTTGGTTAGATTGACTTTTTTGGTAATGCCGATTACGTATATTATATTGGTCAAAGTTTGGTCAATATGACCAAAAAATTCACGCAAGCCATTTGAGTGGTATGGTGGGAGTATATATATAGTCTGTAGGACGTAAACTACCATTTGCAGAGCTTAGGTCTTATGTCATTTGCAGTTTTACCACTTAATGCATGTGTACATATTTTTAATTTGCAGTGTCTTAACTCCTTACCTCGAAGAGGAAGTTCTTTTCTCCATTGATGGGTTGGAAATGCAAAATGAAGATGGCGTTTCGATTCTTTTCTACTTACAAAAAATCTACCCTGGTCAGTTTGTTATTGCCTTGCCAGGGTTCTATGTCCTGATTAATTGTCATCTTACATTTTTAATGTAGTACATTTTCTTATAATAATATTATTAAGGGATAATGTTAGAGCGAATGTGGGGTTTCAATATTAGATCAAATGTGCCATTGTTGCATCTTAAACCTGTTCGCCATAAATGATCTTAGCCATGCATGACTCTTAAACTGGCATGGAGAGAATTTTTGCATTGACCTGCAGTTGCATAATACCGAATAAACCTGTATGATGCAGATGAATGGAACAATTTTCTTGAAAGGGTCGATCGTCACAATGAAGAAGAACTTAAACGAAGTGTAGAGTTGGAAGAAGAACTTCGGCTGTGGGCATCATATAGAGGCCAGACACTGACAAAAACTGGTAGGAGGTTTAATTTTATTGTAGATACGAGCTTTAATATGATGTTTTCTGGTACTATAGAAACAGTACTAGAATGAATTATTTTGTTTTCATCATTTTTTTGGTCCATCTAGTAAGTATTCTCTTCACATGTTTGCTACTTTTTGAAAAATAAGTACGAGGTATGATGTACTATCGACAAGCTCTAGAGCTTCAGGCCTTCCTTGACATGGCAAAGGACGATGGTATTTACCCAACTTAATTGCACTTGTGATCTTATCAATGGTACTTGAAATGTGATCCTTATACTGGTTTGCATCTACTTATAGTGTTAATGAAAGGGTACAAGGCTGCGGAGTTTAATACTGAGGAAACCTCTGGAAACGAAAGGTCATTAACGGTGGCCCTATGTCAAGCTGTAGCAGATATGAAGTTTACCTATGTGGTGTCTTGCCAGAAATATGGTATCCAAAAAAGATCTGGCGATTCTCGTGCACATGACATTTTGAGGCTTATGACAACGTATAACTCCAAAAATCTTGTTATTTCTTGAATATTAGTTTTTCGCTTGTGATTGGACTGATGTAATATCCTTTGGCAGCTATCCTTCACTTCGTGTTGCGTATATCGACGAGGTGGAAGAAACTAGTAAAGACAAGTCTAAGAAAATGGTTGAAAAGGTTTATTATTCGGCTCTAGTGAAGGCAGTACCAAAGTCTCTTGATACTTCTGATCCAAGTCAAAACTTAGATCAGGTACATTTTCTTTTTAAATTTTGTCACTGAAAGAGCATTGAATTTTTTTACCAAAGACATATGTCCCTCCTTTCTTGCATTCTGTGGAACCCTCTACTTGGGTTTTAATCTGTTGTGCACTGAAAGGAGCAATGCATTGTCTGTCAGTGGTTGATATCATAGACCTTTTTTATATGTTGTGCCAGTGCCTACAAATTTCCTATGAATTACCAAAAACTGCAAGATACCTATGTTTAATTCTATTTTCGTGCTTCTCTGAATTCCTAAATTTCACTAAATCATTTTTTGTAGTACATGAAATTTGAATTTTGTTGGTTGCAATTTGTGTTTTTAAAGGTTATTTATCGGATAAAGCTTCCTGGACCTGCTCTGTTGGGCGGGGGAAAGCCAGAAAATCAAAACCATGCGATTATATTCACACGAGGAGAAGGCCTGCAAACTATTGATATGAACCAGGTAGCTGTATGCATGTGTATAGGACACTCTAAATTTCAATTTTTATTAGCTCTTTTAATTAACTGTTCTAAAAATTTAGGATAACTACATGGAAGAAGCCTTTAAGATGAGGAACTTGCTTCAAGAGTTTCTTAAAACTCACGGTGTAAGGAAACCAACAATACTGGGATTTAGGGAGCATATTTTCACTGGAAGGTGCTTAAATTTCTGTAACATAAGTTGTATTTTCTTCACCTGTGATGCTGTGGCAGATAAGAACTTATTCCAACCATGTAATGAAGTAAAAATGTTTAACGTACAATATTCTCGTCTGTTCATGGTAAATTTCTTCTTTTTGTTGTTTTTCTTGCAGTGTTTCTTCCCTTGCATGGTTTATGTCAAATCAAGAGCATAGTTTTGTAACAATTGGACAGAGACTGTTGGCTAACCCTCTGAAGTAAGTTTTAGAACTTGAAGGTATTCAAGTATGGAATTGGCATGATATAACAAAAAATGATTTGTATTAGTTGGTTACTGAAATATGTTGTTGGTTGCAACATATTGGAGCCACTAGATATTTAAGTTGTAATTATATACCCAAAACTCTAAAAAATAGGTCATGATTGTGCAGGGTAAATTATCCAAAAATTACCAACTTTTTTGAAGGAATCATAATTAGTTAAACCTCGATAAACAGGACTGAAAATTTTTATACATTAATTGAGATTATTTACTTATCAAGGTTAAAATACTCTCATTTATGTTGGGACCGAGATTTTTTTTTTTTATTTATCGAGGTTTTACTGTTGTACCCAACCTTATCCTGTAATATTTATCTGATTCCGAGTCAGAAATTCATGTAATATAGGTTTCAGTGGTTATGGTGTTAGATTATATTACAAAAGTATCGTGTTCAACTGTTCATCAAATATGGATGCCCTGAATTCCACTTTCTTGTATTTTACTTATTCAGAGTCCGGTTCCACTACGGGCATCCAGATGTGTTCGATAGGTTGTTTCATCTGACAAGAGGGGGTTTCAGTAAAGCATCCAGGATCATCAACCTAAGCGAGGACATTTTTGCAGGCATAACCATTTTTCTTCCATACATATCTATAAAATCCAGTAGGAAGATATGATTTTTGGTAGTTATGCACATGTACTTATGTCGTTGGCATATATCATGCAGGTTTCAATTCTACACTACGGGGAGGAAATGTTACTCATCATGAATATATACAAGTTGGTAAAGGGAGGGATGTTGGGCTCAACCAAATTTCCATATTTGAGGCAAAAATTGCATATGGAAATGGGGAGCAGACAATGAGTCGTGATATTTACAGGCTAGGACATCGTTTTGATTTCTTTCGCATGATGTCCTGCTATTTTACTACTGTAGGGTTTTATTCCAGTACATTGGTATGATATGAAAAAACACCTTCATTACATAGTGGTCTTTGAATCTGTGATCGATTATTCTTTTCTTACCTTTTTGTCTGTTTGGCAGATATCTGTGCTTTTGGTATATATATTTCTGTACGGTCGCATTTATCTTGTGCTAAGTGGACTTGAGCAAGGAATGAGTAAAGAACAAGCAATTCGAGACAACAAGCCACTTCAAGTAGCTCTTGCTTCTCAGTCCCTTGTGCAAATTGGATTTTTGATGGCACTGCCAATGATGATGGAAATAGGTCTTGAAAGAGGGTTCAGAAAAGCATTCAGTGATTTTGTTCTTATGCAATTACAATTGGCACCTGTATTTTTCACATTTTCTCTTGGAACAAGGACCCATTATTTTGGGAGGACCTTACTCCATGGAGGTGCAGGTTATAAAAGCACAGGTCGTGGATTTGTTGTGTTCCATGCCAAGTTTGCTGAGAATTACAGACTGTACTCTCGTAGTCATTTTATCAAGGGAATTGAACTTATGATCTTACTTCTTGTATATCATATATTGGGTCGAGCGTATAAAGGCGTTCTCGCATATTTGTTGATTACAATATCTATATGGTTCATGGTTGGAACATGGCTCTTTGCTCCCTTCCTCTTCAATCCATCTGGGTTTGAGTGGCAAAAAATAATCGACGACTGGACTGATTGGAATAAGTGGATCCATAACCGTGGAGGGATTGGTGTGCTTCCAGACAAGAGTTGGGAATCTTGGTGGGAAAAAGAACATAAGCATCTTCATTATTCCGGGAAACGTGGCATTGTTGTAGAGATTTTGCTGTCCCTGCGCTTTTTTATATATCAGTATGGACTCGTGTACCACCTGACCTTTACAAAGCGCAACAAAAGTTTTCTGGTAAAGCTGTCAAATCTGTTGAATCATATACAACTTGTTAAAATTTAATGCAACATGAAGTTGTGTCTAATGTGATATTTGTTAATTGACAGGTGTATGGAGTATCATGGCTTGTGATTTTTTCAATATTGCTTGTGATGAAGGTATGTATTTCCTTATTTCTAGCTTGTACTTGACAGCATCTTTTTTTAGTTCACAAGGTACATCATATCTTATTCCCCCTAACTAGTAACGAGAGTAAAAGAAGCTCTGAATTGAATATGGCACAACTCCACTTGTCTTCGTGGCAGAAATTTTGAATTATTAGATAGCTAAATGCGAGTATCCTCTCTAAGCAAGTAAATTTGCACCTCCTGTCCCAGTATGAAAGTCTAACTTTGTGCTTAGGCTTAACTAACAGAGAATCTGCTTTCAAAACGGTTTATCAATTTTATATGTATAGCTAACTTGTATGTTGGCAGTTGATTATATTGCAGTAGAGCATACATTAGCATTTGACCTTTTATCTGGGACAAACGTACACTAAACATTATAACCTCAGTTTGAAATTTGTGAAACCTACATTTTGCCAATTAAAGGATGGAAAACATATCTATGATGATTTTTTTTATATATCTTAAATGAAGGAGGAAAATCTCTTTATGATGAAATCTTACTTGTCAACTTATTTACTTATTTACTAATGTAGTTATCTCAATTCTTTTTGTGTTTCCTTCACTAAGTTTGTAGCATACCTAAAGCGCCATGTATCTTAAATTTTGTGGTAAATGGTCACATTTGTGGTCAAAGAGATTTTACATGTAAGATAATTAATTTTTTAATTTTAAATGTGCTGAAGGCATTTTTTGTGAGACCAACAGTGAACTAAATAGTACTACATGTCTGCTTACGTTTCGGAGCCACTACAGATGGATGGGGAGTTGGGGTTTAGGGTGGGTTGGCCAAGAGCTAGGGAGCTGCATATTGTAGTGGAAGTGCTTTAGGGTAATCAAAAGGGAGGGGCTGGTCTTCTGCCCATGTTCTTTATTTTAACTTTTAACTTTTCTTACATTGTAGTGTCTTGTTATTAGATGTCATTCTGCCATTTATCTCTAATGCCTTTTCTACTCTCTCAAAATTTTATTCTTTCATGATTTTCACATTTTTCAAGATTGACCACCCTTTTTCCAGAGTGGGTACTGGTTGTTGTTTATTTATTTATTTATTTTGCGTGTGTTGGAGGGGTTGGGGGGGGGGGGGGGATTGTCTTCATGGAAACCACCTCTTATGTAAGAGACACAGGTTAATGAATCTGACTCTACCAAAATTTGCATACTCCCTCTTCTTTTTATCTAACGCTTGAAATTTTGCACACACTTCAAAGTGATTTGACCGTGTACTTCAAATTATTTTTTTTATTTTTTTTTGTAAATAAAAATATGTTAAAGATACTTTAATCCAAAAAAAGAAAATTATAAAAATAATAATTTAACTATAATGTGTGCAAAAAGTCAAGCATCATATATAAAGAAAAGGAGGGAGTACTTGATAACTGATGGAACTGAAAGGAATCTGCAATGCTTTTTAAAGTGTTATGGAACTTCTATATCACAAGTAGGTGACAAGTTGTGGGAATATGTCTTTAAAAAAATGAAATTGCAGGCTTGAAGTTACCAATTTGGAAGACCATTTTTACCCCCATTTCATTCTTTATTAGTGTACACTACGAAATATAGGCAACATATACGTTCTGGAAGCCTGACTGATGCTCTTCTTCACTTGTACGTTCCTTTCCCAAGTTATATAATTTTTTCTTGTAGGGTGTATCGATTGGAAGGAAAAGATACAGTACCAAGCTTCAAATTGTGTTTCGATTGATCAAGGGTCTTGTATTTATCAGTTTCCTGACTGTTCTTATTACTTTGATTGCATTGGTCGGCATGACTTTCCGTGACATCATAGTATCCCTTCTCGCATTCATGCCAACAGGTTGGGGGTTACTTCTGGTAAGTCATCTATTTTATATTTTCTGGGTTTCCTCCATGCCTTGGTTTTTTAAATTTAAATCCTTTGCAATAATTATTTTTACTAGTAGAGCCATGGCTTTTGTATCCTTCCTCTTAGAACTTCAATTGTTTCTACCAGTAAACACTTTCTGGTGGGTCTCGTCCTTCTTCATCTCTTCAATTCTTAAAAAAAAATCTTTCTTTCTTATGTAAAATTAGATTGCTCAAGCTTTAAAGCCATATGTTCAACGAACTGGAATCTGGGCCTCGGTTCTGACACTTGCACGTGGCTATGAAGTAATAATGGGCATGCTGCTATTTACTCCTGTTGCATTCTTAGCTTGGTTTCCTTTTGTGTCGGAGTTCCAAACACGTATGCTATTTAACCAGGCATTTAGTAGAGGTCTGCAAATTTCTCGTATTCTCGGAGGGCAGAAGAAGGACAAATCCTCTAGCAACAAGGAGTGATTTAAAGCCCTTTTGGATGGCAACTTGGTTGTAGTTCAGTATTTGGCATCAACACATGGGGTTCTGGATAAACCACAATAGATATGTAGATGATATACAATATGTGTAAAAGATGTAGTTCTTACATGTAGATGATAAACCGTAGAAGTTAAATTGCAGTTACATAATATTACATAGATGATAAATGATATAGGTAAAATTGTAGTTACATAGTAACAATTTTAATATATATATATATTTGTTATGTGAGTATTAGTATTCTGAAAATGATATTAATATTAGTAGTATTCATTGAGATGTGTAATTATTGATACTAGCTTATAACCCGTGCCAAGCACGGACCAAGCATGAGTCGACATTAAAATATTAGTATTAATAAATTATTAATAAATATTATTTAAAAATGTATTTCTCGAGAATTGAATGATAAAAATTTATAATAAATAAATAACTATTTAATTATGTAGTTATAGACAATCGAACTGTACATAAAGCTAAAAAAATTAAAGTAAATAAATAAATCTTGTATGATTATGTAGCTGCAAAGAATCTAACGCTCGATGAAACTATTGAATTTAAAGTTAATAAATAAATTTTGTATAATTACGTAGTTGTAAGGAATCGAACCCTGGATGAAGTTAAAGAATTTAAAGTAAATAAATCTTGTATAATTATGTAGTTGCGAGGAATCGAACCCGGTTAAGTGATAACCAAATTTGGTACTTTGGTACTTTGATACTTTAGTACCGCGCGCCATTTTCACGTTGTTTTGCTTATTAATAAAGAGTATAGATTCAAGGTAAGGTGCCTAATCCCTGGAACTTTGTTTATGTTTTTTTATTTCTGTTGCTTGGGGTTATTATATCTGGAATGTGTAGTTAAGGTATTTAATGAGCTGACTTGAAGAATTATGCTAAAGTAATTAAAGGATTGCTATTTACTTGTGGCCAAGTTGAGTTTGTGGAATCTGAAGTTTAAGCTTTAGATTATATGAAAAACGGTCAAAACTTGAAGTCTTTGAGAGGGGAAGGGTGGTTTCAATAACTGATCAAATGACAACTTCATTTTAAGGTGATAATTTTTATGCATATCAAGTATATGTATAGAAGGAAATGGAAAGTTTCAAGTTACATGGAGTCGAGATGGAGAGTTATGGTTTTGGAGAGGAGGAAGAGCAAGGTGGAATGATTAGGATTTTATTTTGGATAACGATCGCAGTATTGATGTTTGTTTTGCAAGGTCCGTTGGTGATGATTGAGGTGATTTACATGTTTGATTAGTGTTGGAGTAGTTAGTTTGTATTCAGAGTCTCTTTTTTGTGGTTGTTAGTTGATGTAGTTGGCTAGTGTCATGCAAACTGTTGTTAGATGTAGTGTTGTATTTGGCGCTGATGATCATGAATATTGTTGATCTATGTTATTATTCTTGAAGGTGTTGTGGCTGAGATGCTTCTATATTTGTGTAATTTACTGATGTTTCTTGACTGCTGAGCAAAGAGTTGAGGCATGCCGTAGTTGAGAGGGATTCTTGCAGCAAATCTGTCGATTGTACATGCTCATTGCTCAGTTGCTTTTCATGTTTGGAACTATTCATATTAACCAGGTTGGGTCAGGATGGTTGTAGATTTTGATTATATATTACGGTAGTTAAGTTTATGTTGTTTTCAGATAGATGCGCAGATGTATATTAAGTTGCTTTATTGTGAATTTTTTCTGTTTGATGTATGCATTTGTCATCGAGGCATATGAAAAAGTACCGGAGGGATCTATATGCTTGCAGAGTGGGATCACTTTCCGTCTGAGGTGAATCTGCTCCGCCTGAGCACCACAAAAATTGCAAGTATGCAGATGAGGATTACTTGTTGGCCATATGAATTGAGGTAAATCTGCTCTATGCCTGAGCCGAGTGTTCAGACGAGGTTTACTCAAATATAACGTAGACGGGTGCATCCGGTGATTCTCTAAGGTGCTTAACTTGCTCTATTGTTTTTCAATCCGCAGCAAAAGAATGCCTGCTTCTCAGGATTGTATCTGGGTTTTTATATGTTTTCGAGAAAATGATTTCCCATCTGTCTGTTTGGTTTAGACTCCAACCGACATATCAGAATCGTGTGTTTCTCGAAATAGTTAATCCCAAACTCTTTCAGCAAACAATTGGGTAATATTCTTAGCCAAAAGTAATGGTTAGTTGTTTTTTAAATTTTAATTTGTAAATTCTTAGAAAAGAAATTATTCAATGTATGATGTATATGCGCAAGTTAAGAATAAATTAACAATAAAATCAATTTGCATCTCCATTTGAGTGTCAAGAAGTCAAGTAAAATTCGGCCAGTTTGTTATATATTTTGAGTTCAATGTTTTCAAAAACCGAATTGGGTACTAAAAATTAGTACAAAATGATGTGACAATGCTGACGGGGCATTTAAAAATATTTTTATTTGTGCCGAATGCATGTGGGAGCTAATCAAATTATAACACATGTAATTCTGTATATCTTTTTGTATCAAATTCGATACCCATAGCATTATTCATACTAAGAATAAAGAAAACTTTGCATTAACTAGAAGAATTACAAAACATTGCTTTAAGTGCATTATCAGCTTGCGGAGTTTGTTTGGAATAATTAGAGTACAAATTAAAGAAGCATTTGTATATAAAAAGAAATGAGTTTAGAGTTCTGACATACGATAAATTTATACATCACAATACAAGGCCTCAAATATTACTACATAATGTCAAGCAAAAACGTTAAACATTTTAGCCACCCTCACAGCTTAACCCCTCTAAAACAAGAACAAGAACTAGTAACCTCGAATTGCAGAGGCTGCGAACGACCAATATCTGAACCCTTTCACGGCTGCTCTAAATGTAAATACTACTTACACGACGAATGCCTCGAGGCTCCTCTTTCTATTTCTCATCTGGCTCATCCTTCTCACCATCTCAGTCTCCTTCCATTCCCATCCTACTCTGGTAGGAGCTTTATATGCAATGGCTGTGGCCTAAGCGGCGAGGCCTTTGTATATCATTGTTCTCTTTGCTCCTTTGATCTTCACACGTATTGTGCTGTTTCTCCGGATACCCTTGTTCTTGATAAGCATCCACACGAGCTACAACTTGTCTATGAACCTCAGGATAGATATAAATTTGGTTTTACATGTGATTTATGTAATGCTGACGTTGATCTCAGGAGGTGGATGTACAACTGCGCTGATTGTGATTATGGGACTCACTTGTACTGCGGATTATCTAACTGGTGGCCCTTGAAGCCGCAGGTTGAACAAAACAACGATGCAACAATTTCCGAGAAAGGTACGTGCTGCATGTGATCATCAAATTAAATCATAGTTCATTATTTAAGCGTAATTATGCGTATTTTTAAGGTACTCGATCGTATTAATGAATATATGTAGCCCAAATTCATCCCCGTGAAGAATCGCATAAGGATGATCAACCCAAGGCTGATGATAAAGAGGCTATTGATGCGAGAAATGACTGCTTGGTGACTCCAGTACTACGTCCACAAGGACAGAAATGTGACTGCAGGGTTGGGCATCTGAGCCTAGCGATGGATGAGGTGACGGAGATTCAGATTCAGGTGGCGAAGCTGCAGAATCTACTAAGCAAAATTAATATGAGTTGCACAACACCGCAAGTTTGATGCTTGGTGGATGATAAATTCTTTGCATTGTTAAATGATCTCCTCCAGATAACATGTCTGAATAAATTATTGTTGTCATTACAGTAAATTAATTATTGGAAGTTGGAAGTATGGATCATGGATCTGTAACATTGTATGGATTGTTCTATTCATGAAGCGTGTATATCATACATAGTCATCAACTCAAGAAGAACTTCCTCGCATGGCAATTTCGCATCTTATAAATTGTCAAATGTGATTTCGAATTACATCTGTATATTTTTCTGGTTATATTTGTGTCATTAAACTAATATGCCGAAACTGTACACAAGGGCAGAACATACTGATCAGCGACATAATTCTCCATCTGATTTGAGTTGTGACATTATAGTCCCAAAACAAGAGGGACAGACGAATTTTGAATTAAATTTCTCATCGGATTGCTTGAAACACTACAAGAAAAAAGACTCTGTTGGTCGGTTGAATCAGCAACTGATCAGATATGAGCTCCCTCGTCGAAAAATCCCTAGCTGGTTATATAAAATTTCGGCCGGTTTGTTAAACAAAACCGACTCAACTTTAGAAGTTGCGTGTCGTCTCAGTGACCCCCCTCCACTGCAACCAGGCAACATGACGTGCTGACCACCATCAGTCGATACTATCACTAATGCTACAGACTTGTTTCACATTCAGATTTTCACGACAAGCAAAAAACATGACAAAGAAAATGCTAGCTCTTCGTTTTGATAATTTTACATTCACACAATGATCTATAACACTACAAGAAAACCCAAATTTAATAACAGAAAATTCCATTGGCATGTTAAGGAAATCCGTTGGGAAGACAGTCTGCCAACGGAATAACCACCGAAATGGTCTGTTGGAGGAAACCTCGTTGGGAAGTCTCTAACAACGCATTTTCCCTCTTCATGGAAACCACCTCTTATGTAAGAGACACAGGTTAATGAATCTGACTCTACCAAAATTTGCATACTCCCTCTTCTTTTTATCTAACGTTTGACATTTTGCACACACTTCAAAGTGATTTGACCGTGTACTTCAATATAATGTTATGAGAAGTTTTTTTTTGTTGCTAAATTGTTATGAGAAGTTGTAAAACATGCAATCTTTACTTGTTTCACATTCAGATTTTCAAGACAAGCAAATACATGACAAGGAAAATGCTAGCTCTTCGTTTTGATAATTTTACATTCAAACAATTCACACAATGATCTATAAGCTAAATCAGTTGAAATTCGCACTATACTTGAATTTAGCCTCATAGTGCATCCTTCAAGCTCCAACAACTTGCTCGACAATCATTAAGATATAGTAAATACACGTCCTTGTGAAGTGAAAGGAGAAATTGTTGAAAATTGTGACAGTCAATTAGTATTTTTTGTATGATAGGGCAAGAAATTAAAGACCAATAGTTCAACCTGCATAGATGAGCGATAAGGGTTAAGAGCTCCTGCACTCCTTCTCGAGTTTAATCTACATCAAAACAAAATCACCAATGTATAAAAGCCAAGAGGATTCCTAAGGTACAAAAGAATGAGGACTTCACATCATAGTATAACTCCTGACAGATTTGTTTCTTATTTGATGGTTTAATTAAGGATTTCACTTGAGTGCACTTTGATGTACTGCACAAGTTGGAAAATGCTTGAACTGTTTAAACTGGGCAAAAAGAATGCTGCTGAACTGTTTAAGCTGGGCAAAAGAATGCCGGTGCTCAAATCTTATAGCATAGATGGGTGCATCCGGTGATTCTCTAAGGTGTCCAACTTACTCTTAAGTTATTTAATCAGCAGCAATATAGTGTTTCAATCCTGCTTCTCGGGGTTGCATTGTAACTGGTTGATTGTATCATAGACTCCAAGGTCTGAGGATTTTGAGATATATCAGAAGGTGTTTTTCTCTAAACAGTTATTCTCATACTCTTTCAGACCGGCCCGAACAGCGAATTTATGATACGATGATAAATTACGCTCTGCAGGTTGAGCTCTGTAGGCAAGAGCATAATCAATAGATTATCCCTGAAATAATATGTTGAATGCCAAGAAAATCTTACCTATCAATTTAGTCTTAGTTTATATTCTTAACAAAAGTTGTTGATTGATAATTTTGCTGAATTGTTCACTGCATGTCGTTCATGTGTAAGCTAAGAATAAACTAACAATAAAGTTTTAATCTAATCCTTTCAATATCAAGAAGTCAAGAATAAAGAAGACGTTGCTTTTAGTGCATAATCATCTGGCGAATTGTTTGTTTGGAATAATTATAGTTACAAAAAAAGCATAGAAGCATTTGTATATATAAAGAAATTAGTTTAGAGTTTTGATATACAATACATTTACATCAGCACAAGGCCTAAAATATTACCACATCATGTCAAACAAAAACGTTAAGCATTTTAGCCACCTCCACAGCTTAACCCCTCTCAAACAAGAACAAGAACTAGTAACCTCTAACTGCAGAGGCTGCGAACGACCAATATCTGAACCCTTTCACGGCTGCTCTAAATGTAAATTCTACCTACACGATAAATGCCTCGAGGCTCCTCTTTCTATTTCCCATCTGTCTCATCCTTCTCACCATCTCAGTCTCCTTCCATTCCCAACTTACTCTAGTCGGGGCTTTTTATGCAATGGCTGTGGCCTGAGGGGCAAGGCCTTTGTATATCATTGTTCTCTTTGCTCCTTTGATCTTCACACATATTGTGCTCTTTCTCCCGATACCCTTGTTCTTGATAACCATCCGCACGAGCTAGAACTTGTCATTGATTTTAAGGATAGGTTTGAAAAGACCGTGTTCAAATGTGGTTTATGTAATGCTGAAGCTGATCTCAAGAACTGGGTGTACTACTGCAGTGATTGTGATTACGGGACACACTTGCACTGTGGATTATCTGATATGTGGTCCAGGAAGCTACAGGTTCAACCGAACAACGATGCAATAGATTCTGATAAAGGTATGTGAGGCAAGTTTAATTCTGTATCTTTGCACAAGACTCACTTTGTCCTATATTAGTTTTCCTTTTCACTTTTTATACGTATTATTTCAAGATTTCTATAAATGATGCGTATTTCAATAATACTTATGTTAGTAAATGCATGTAGCCCAAATTCATCCCCGTGAAGAATCGCATAAGGATGATCAACCCAAGGGTGATGATAAAGAGGCTACTGATGTGAGAAATGACTGTTCGGTGACTCCTAGCGATGGACAGAAATGTGATTGTAGGGTTGAGCATCTGAGCCTAGCGATAGATGAGGTGACGGAGATTCAGATTAAGGTGGCGAAGCTGCAGAATAGACTAAGCAAAATTAATATGAGTTGCGCAACACCGCAACTCCGCAAGTTTAAAGTTTGGCGGATGTTCAATTGTTGGCAAATCCCTAGCTGGTTATATAACATTTCGTCAAACCGACAAGTTGAGCGTCGTCTCAGTGACCCCCCTCCACTGCCACGAGGCAACATGACGTGCTGACCACCATCAGTCGATACTATCACTAATGCTACAGACTTTTGTGCGATCTGGATCTCAACAGATCAACAGATTCAAGCAGTAAATGCACAAATAGGTTCATACATATACATTAAAGACAAGAATAATGACAATACTAAGCATAAATCAATAAAAAACCTCGCAAGTTGTTGGAGCTTGAAGGATGCACTATGAGGCTAAATTCAAGTATAGTGAGAACTTCCACTGATGCACCTTATAGATCAGTGTGTGAATTGTTTGAATGTAAAATTATCAAAACGAAGAGCTCATTTTCCTTGTCATGTTTTTTGCTTGTCTTGAAAATCTGAATATGAAACAAGTAAATATTGCATGTTTTACAACTTCTCATAACATTATATTGATGCGATAGCAATGTCTATGAACAGAGAAATAACTTGCGAGGTTTTTTATTGATTTATGCTTAGTATTGTCATTATTCTTGTCTTTAATGTATATGTATGAACCTACTTGTGCATTTACTGCTTGAATCTGTTGATCTGTTGAGATCCAGATCGCTGTTGCACTTATAATCTCAAACAAATGACTTGGTTATTACAGGTGGTATTTGTTGACAGATTGGGTGCTGTGGACGTGACTTGGTCTTGCTATTTATTAGGTGTTTTCTAGTAGTTGTTATTTGAATAAGTAGTGGTAGAGTTGTTTTAGGATGGTGGTTATCAATTGTCCTAGTTTGTAGGTGTTTTAGTTTCTCTGTAATTGCATTCTATATGTACCGAAGATTTCCATTGAATAAAATAATCCAACGTTCTTATTTCCAAATACATTCTGATTACTTAGTAGTTTGTTTAGCTTATTTACAACACTTGGTATCAGAGCGAGTACTTCAAGTTTGTGGAAGGTTCAAGGGCGTCAGGCATGGATGTGAGCAAAGCGAAAGGAGGATCGTTTGGACTGACTTATCCGATATTGGCCAGAAGTAACTACACAGCTTGGTCTGTAAAAATGAAGGTTTTTATGCAGGCTCAAGGGGTGTGGACAGCTGTGGAATCGACCGACGAAAAGGCAGTAATTGAGGAGAAAACGGACAAGATCGCATTGGCGATGATATATCAGGCTATACCTGAGGAAATCCTACTTTCAGTTGCAGATAAGAAATCAGCTAAGGAGGTATGGGAAGCGATTAAAACTCTTTGCCAAGGTGCAGACAGAGTGAAGAAAGCACGTGTTCAAACTCTAAAAGCTGAGTTCGAGGCAATGAGTATGAAAGACTCTGAACACCTCGACGATTTCTACATGAAGATGAATGCACTCGTGACAAATATACGAGCATTAGGAGAAGCCATGAAGGAATCCTATGTGGTGAAAAAGCTCTTGCGAGCAGTCCCAGCGAAGTTTTTGCAGATCACATCTGCAATGGAACAATTTAGTGACTTGGAAACAATGACGATTGAGGAAGCTATGGGTGCTTTGAAAGCTCACGAGGAGAGAACCAGAGGCAAAGCTGAGACTAATGAATCGCAGCTGCTGCTCACAGAAGAAGAGTGGCAAAGGCGAGAAAACAACGGGGAAAAATTGTTGCTTACAAGGGAGGAATGGATTAAACGAAGGGGGAATGGCTTAAACAGTGGAGAGGGCCAGTCATCATACACGAAGAATCGAATGGTTCGTGACAAAACCAGGGTAAAATGCTTCAACTGTTTTATGTATGGACATTTTGCCTCCGAATGTAGAAAGCCCAAGAGAAACAGGGAACTTAAACAAGAGGCCAACTTAACAAGAATAGAAGATGATGAACCGGCTTTGCTGCTCGCGAAACATGACAAGGAAGAGTCAAAGCTGATTTTATTGAATGAAACAGACGTAAGGCCACGATTGGCAACAAATACGTTAACCACGGAGTATGAATCTAATCTATGGTATCTTGACAACGGCGCGAGTAATCACATGACCGGGCAAAAGACAAAGTTCAATATTCTTGATGAAGGAATCACAGGTCGCGTGAAATTTAGGGATGGAACGACAATAGAGATTAAAGGCAGGGGTTCTATTATCATGAAGTGCAAGGATGGACAGAATCGTGTACTAAACGAGGTATATTTCATTCCTAATTTACGCAGCAACATTATAAGCATTGGACAACTTGCAGAAGGTGGTCATAACATTATTATTCGAGGAGAGTACATGTGGGTGTATGACACAACCGAGACACTTCTGATGAAAGTTAAGAGATCGCAAAATCGATTGTACAAGGTCCTAATCCAGACAGAGAATTCTGAGTGCCTGATGTCTAAGATTGAAGAGGAGTCGAAGCTGTGGCACGCTCGACTAGGCCATGTAAACTACCAGGCTTTGTCATTGATGTTTAAAGACAGAATGGTGAAGGGGTTTCCTCAAGTCGTGCAACCAAAGACTGTGTGCACGGGATGTCTCATGTCCAAACAGGTACGTAACCCTATTCCAACAAAGTCGAATTTTACTGCAAGCAAGGTCTTAGAACTCGTTCATGGTGATCTGTGTGGCCCCATCACCCCAGAAACGAACTCAGGGAAAATATATGTATTTCTGTTGGTGGATGATTATAGTCGTGTCATGTGGGTGTATTTTCTCAACCGAAAGGGAGAAACTTTTGAGGCTTTTAAGAATTTCCGAGCATTAGTCGAGGATGGGGTTGATCGAAAGGTGAAGACGTTTAGAACTGATCGAGGTGGCGAGTTTACGTCAAAAGAGTTCAAGGACTATTGTGAAAAAGCAGGGATAGTAAGACACTATACGGCTCCATACACACCCCAGCAAAACGGGGTTGTGGAACGGAAAAATATAACGGTTATGGAGATGGCCAGGAGCTACTTAAAGGAGATGAAGTTACCTGCAATTTTTTGGGGAGAAGCAGTAAGGCATTCCGTTTACGTTTTAAACAGACTACCGACTCGAGCTCTTATCGGTATGACACCATATGAGGCTTGGTCAGAGAAAGGAAACAAGCCAGATGTAGGACACATTAAGGTGTTTGGTTGTACAGCTCATATGAAGTTGCCGAGCAAAGGGATGCACAAGCTAGCTGATCGTAGTATCTGTGTCGTTAACCTCGGGAAAGAACCGGGATCGAAGGCATATCGCCTGTATGATCCCAAAGAAGGGCGAATCCATGTGAGTAAAGATGTAGTTTTTGAAGAAAGCAAGTCATGGGATTGGGAAAACGAGTTAAGCAAGGGTGATGAGGCTCAGGAAACTACATTCTATTTACCTACAGATAGTGTAGATAGTCAAGACAACAGAGAGCAACCAAGGGGTGACAGTGGTGATCAAGACAGAGAAGACGAGCCTCAAAATCCACAAACTCCTCACACTCCTAACGATTCTGAGGGCAATGATGATTCATATCACCTTGATCCAGACAACTATGACGACAGTGTCAAGCCAAGGAAGATCAGATCCATTGGGAGTGTTTACAATGATACGGATGAAGCAGTCACAGAAGACGAACTGTATTTAATGGGGGTCGAGGAACCAACCAATTTTCTCGAAGCATCAAAAGACAGAAACTGGAATAAAGCAATGGCTGCCGAAATCGAGTCGATCGAGAAGAACAATACATGGTTTCTCACGGACCCGCCAAA
Organism: Heracleum sosnowskyi; assembly: GCA_030848705.1. Classification (NCBI taxonomy): domain Eukaryota; kingdom Viridiplantae; phylum Streptophyta; class Magnoliopsida; order Apiales; family Apiaceae; genus Heracleum; species Heracleum sosnowskyi. The sequence goes on along the minus strand of CM061241.1, from coordinate 71,690,251 downwards.
GGATCAGAAAATAATAGGGTTGAAGTGGATTTTTAAATTAAAAAAGGACGCAGCAGGTAATATAATCAAACACAAGGCGAGATTAGTGGCAAAGGGGTATGCCCAGGAACACGGGATCGACTATGACGAAGTATATGCACCTGTGACTCGCCTTGAAACGGTGCGATTGCTGTTGGCATTAGCTGCAAAAAGGAATTGGCAGGTTCATCACTTAGATGTCAAGACAGCCTTTCTGAATGGGGATTTAAAGGATTGCTATTTACTTGTGGCCAAGTTGAGTTTGTGGAATCTGAAGTTTAAGCTTTAGATTATACTAGACCATAACCCGTGCGAAGCACGGGCGAGTGATTATTTTTGGAAGGAAAAATGAATTTTTTTATAACCGAACTTTATATACTTTTAAAAACCAATCACTCAACTATAAATTTTTAAAAACCAACCACTAAACCATAAATTTATTTGTTTATATCACTAACGTTACTCTCGAATTTCAAAATTAGCATTCCGTTAAAAAATCAGTGACGGAATGCTTAATTGATTCTAGATTGGTGCTTGAACCCTAGTTTGTATTAAGCCTCAATCTGAACATCCGTTGGCCAATCATTTAACGGAATACTAATTTTGAAATTCGAGAGTAACGTTAGTGATATAAACAAATAAGTTTATAGTTCAGTGGTTGGTTTCTAAAAGTTTATAATTCAGTGGTTGGTTTCTAAAAGTATATAAAGTTCAATGATAACAAAATTCATTTTCCCTTTTTGGAAATTTATTTTATTTATAGTATTTTTTTACTGAATTTTATAAATATTTTACTCATGAAAATATTATTATTATTCAGTTAATTGTAAAAAATTTATATGTTATCCCTTTACAACATAACGAAATCTCAATGAACTTTGGAGCAATATCAACATGGGATAAGATCTAGAAGATTTCCATCCAGTTGATTTTTTTTATTTCTAGAAATAGCTTTTTATTTATATAGAAAACATAATTAAAATCAAATTAATTTTAAAACTGAAACATCAACTTGTATATAGATCCAAAAGATTCTCATTCAATTGAATTTTTTTTCCATAAACAACCTTCTCTTATATAGAAACGTAAGAGGTCAATACTTGAATTGAAAATTTATATAAAAATAAACAAAAAAAACTTTGTCACCAATACATGTGTCATATATTTTTTGAGATGTTTCTCATTATGTTTATTCTACTGCTCAATATTTTAAGAATCTCTGTTTGAGGATATCTTTCTCTTCCGACGGATCTTTACAATTCCAATTTTGATGGCGTAACTGTAAGGGATAATTATAAGGGGACTAAGAAATCGGTCAAATACAGTGTAAACTATGTATATATAATTAAAATTTTGTATATACAACACGGGCTAAAATTTAAAAGATTGGCATCCAGTTGAGTTTCTTTATTTCTAGAAACAACTTTTTATTTATACATAAAACACAAGAGATCATTATCTGAATCGAATAATTCTAAAAATTAAGAAAAAAAGAAACTTTTGATAGTAATATATGTGACATAATTTTTTTGAGAATTTAATCATTACGTTCATATCACTGCTCAATAGTTTCAGGATCTCTTGTTTGACGATATCTTTTTTTTTTGTATGCATACTTGTCTTCCAATTATAAAGGCATATCTAGAAGGAAATAATATAAGCGACTAAGAAATTAGTTCAATATCGTATAAAATATGGATGATTTAAATATTTTAAGCTTATTCATGAATTAACTAATCGTACATGATATATATAATTAAATTCATTTGGGACTATTTAAATATAATAAGGCTAGTCATGAATAAAGAATAAATATAACATGACAAATATAATTGTATTCAATTTATGCACTTGTGATTGGTGATGTAAATATTCGAACTTTTTTTATGAAATTGATTCGCATGCAGATGGGAACAACTTGGCATGCTGAAAAGTGAATTTACTTTTACACAACTTGTATTAACAAAAACTTGGCATGCTAAAAAGTAAATTTATCCGTCCACAACTTGTATTCGATTAGTAACTTTTTTTGTACTGTTGTGATGGACAATGATCACTTCATCGGTAATGACGATCTACAATCATATTCGTTGGCATTTCATATTTTAAGTTCAATTTACCAAGACACTAAGATTATAAAAAAATTAGAACTACACTAAGAATACAAATTTCAGATGGCCTAAACTACAAATTACACGTACTATAGTTTGTTTATGTTGTGACCTTATTGTAACTCCTCCAGCATTGGATAATATCTATTACATGATATAATATAATAATATAATATATTTTGGTACAATAGTAATATAATTTAATAACAATATAATATATTCGTACAATGACAATATAATTTATTGTAGATTTAAATTAGATTATTATTATTATTATTAAAAATAACATAGAATTTTACGTGAAATAAGAGTTTATGGTACAATTACAATATAATCTATTTTAGATTAGATAATTTTTTTTAATTTCAAAACAACATAGAATTATTTTTTTTTGAAAAAAAATTAGAATTTTACATGAAGTAGGAGTTTAGAGTACAATAATAATATAATCTATGAAGTAGGAGATTAGATATTTTTTTAATTTAAAAACAACATAATAATATATAATATATGAGTCGAACATTGAAGTAGCAAGTGTGTAGTAAATTTATACTTAAAAAAAAAACTTGATACGAATGTTTAAATTTTATGGCTTAACTATCCATTGTATGCGATCACAGATAGTATTGACGTATGTATATAGTGTTATGACAATGACAAAGAAGTGACAAAGAAGAAATGTAACCTTTTATCATGCAGACTTTTAATTGCTTGTATGTGCAAGACGAAAAGTCAAAAATAAAATATTATTTTTTGTAAGACGAAAAAGTCAAAATAATAATAGAATAGAATTGTTAGAAGATTGGTGAAAGTAGAGCATTGAACAAAACAAAAATAATTTATAAACAACATAAAGTTCTACTACGTGAAATAGAAGTTTAGGATATAATAATTCTACTACGTGAAATAGGAGTTTAGGGTATAATATAATTTATTTTAAATTAGATAATTATTTAAAAAAACAAAATTAGGGATGAAACTCAAAAAAAAGATGGAACCAAAAAAAGCGCAAACCAAATTTGGTACCATGATAAAAGGAGGTTTCGCTTATTAATAAACGTAAAATAAGAGTTTATGGTACAATAACAATATAATCTATTTTAGATTAGATAATTTTTTTAATTTCAAAACAACATAGAATTAATTTTTTTTGAAAAAAATTAGAATTTTACATGAAGTAGAAGTTTAGAGTACAATAATAATATAATCTATGAAGTAGGAGATTAGATAAATTTTTTTTAATTTAAAAACAACATAATAATATATAATATATGAGTCGAACATTGAAGTAGCAAGTGTGTAGTAAATTTATACTTAAAAAAAAACTTGATACGAATGTTTAAATTTTATGGCTTAACTATCCATTGTATGCGATCACAGATAATATTGACATATGTATATAGTGTTATGACAATGACAAAGAAGTGACAAAGAAGAAAGGTAACCTTTTTATCATGCAGACTTTTAATTGCTTGTATGTGCAAGATGAAAAGTCAAAAATAAAATATTATTTTTTGTAAGACGAAAAAGTCAAAATAATAATAGAATAGAATTGTTAGAAGATTGGTGAAAGTAGAGCATTGAACAAAACAAAAATAATTTATAAACAACATAAAGTTCTACTACGTGAAATAGGAGTTTAGGATATAATAATTCTACTACCTGAAATAGGAGTTTAGGGTATAATATAATTTATTTTAAATTAGATAATTATTTAAAAAAAACAAAATTAGGGGTGAAACCAAAAAAAAGATGGAACCAAAAAAAGTGCGAACCAAATTTGATACCATGATAAAAGGGGGTTTCGCTTCTATTAATAAAGGTTATAGATGAAAAACGGTCAAAACTTGAAGTTTTTGAGAGGGGAAGGGTGGTTTGAATAACTGATCAAATGACAACTTCATTTTAAGGTGATAATTTTTATGGATATCAAGTATATGTATAGAAGGAAATGGAAAGTTTCAAGTTACATGGAGTCGAGATGGAGAGTTATGGTTTTGGAGAGGAGGAAGAGCAAGGCGGAATGATTAGGATTTTATTTTGGATAACGATCGCAGTATTGATGTTTGTTTTGCAAGGTCCGTTGGTGATGATTGAGGTGATTTACATGTTTGATTAGCGTTGGAGTAGTTAGTTTGTATTCAGAGTCTCTTTTTTGTGGTTGTTAGTTGATGTAGTTGGCTAGTGTCATGCAAACTGTCGTTAGATGTAGGGGAGAGCATGGTTCGGTTCGGGGCGGTTTTGTTTCGAAACCGAACCCAAAACCGCATGTCATCGGTTTTAAAAATTGAAAACCGTAACCGCAATTGAATCGTCGGTTTCGATTTTAAAAAGCTCGGTTTCGGTTTTAAACGGTTCGGTTTCGGTTATAAAACCGAACGAAAAAATCATAAACATATTACAAGACTTTAAATTTATAAATTATAACGTTCTCGACTTTTCAACAAAGTGACTGAGTTGTTGAATGAGTACACTATGTGTATATGTTAGTGCTAATGTTAGATGTGCAGATTAATGGCATTGCATTGTAGCATTTATATACAGGTGGTCTAACAATTATCTAAATTTTCTTATATGGGTATATAAAATAGCCAGCTTTTGTTAACGTTATTCAAGATTTGAGGAAATTGCATAGCAAATCTACTCTATTTTCTTAGAACCACACATTATTAATATTATTTCTTGTTTACGAAGCAAAGGAGAAGTCTACCGTCTCTGTTTTTTATGATGAAATCAACACTCCCTTTGGATTTTGGTGCTACTAAAATCTTATACGTTTGTAATCTACTCGGATATTTTTTTCAAAAAAAAAAACTAATGTTTAGGTTTCTAAAACTCGGACACTCAACCTCTCCCGCTATGAAGAATTTGTATTCCAATACATAATTAAGAATTTAAGATAAAGAATTTTATTACATATATCCAGCTCCGACATCTAACTTAGATGTAGTGTTGTATTTGGCGCTGATGATCATGAATATTGTTGATCTATGTTATTATTCTTGAAGGTGTTGTGGCTGAGATGCTTCTATATTTGTGTAATTTACTGATGTTTCTTGACTGCTGAGCAAAGAGTTGAGGCATGCCGTAGTTGAGAGGGATTCTTGCAGCAAATCTGTCGATTGTACTTGCTCATTGCTCAGTTGCTTTTCATGTTTGGAACTATTCATATTAACTAGGTTGGGTCAGGATGGTTGTAGATTTTGATTATATATTACGGTAGTTAAGTTTATGTTGTTTTCAGATAGATGCACAGATGTATATTAAGTTGCCTTATTGTGATTTTTTTCTGTTTGATGTATGCATTTGTCATCAAGGCATATGCAAAAGTACCGGAGGGATCTATATGCTTGCAGAGTGGGATCACTTTCCGTCTGAGGTGGATCTGCTCCGCCTGAGCACCACAAAAATTGCAAGTATGCAGATGAGGTTTACTTGTTGGCCATATGAATTGAGCTAAATCTGCTCTATGCCTGAGCCGAGTGTTCAGACGAGGTTTACTCAAATGTAACGTAGACGGGTGCATCCGGTGATTCTCTAAGGTGCTTAACTTGCTCTATTGTTCTTCAATCCGCAGCAAAAGAATGCCTGCTTCTCAGGATTGTATCTGGGTTTTTATATGTTTTCGAGAAAAGAATGTCTGCTTCAATCGTGTGTTTCTCGAAATAGTTAATCCCAAACTCTTTCACCAAACAATTGGGTAATATTCTTAGCCAAAAGTAATGGTTAGTTGTTTTTTAAATTTTAATTTGTAAATTCTTAGAAAAGAAATTATTCAATGTATGATGTATATGCGCAAGTTAAGAATAAATTAACAATAAAATCAATTTGCATCTCCATTTGAGTGTCAAGAAGTCAAGTAAAATTCGGCCAGTTTGTTATATATTTTGAGTTCAATGTTTTCAAAAACCGAATTGGGTACTAAAAATTAGTACAAAATGATGTGACAATGCTGACGGGGCATTTAAAAATATTTTTATTTGTGCCGAATGCATGTGGGAGCTAATCAAATTATAACACATGTAATTCTGTATATCTTTTTGTATCAAATTCGATACCCATAGCATTATTCATACTAAGAATAAAGAAAACTTTGCATTAACTAGAAGAATTACAAAACATTGCTTTAAGTGCATTATCAGCTTGCGGAGTTTGTTTGGAATAATTAGAGTACAAATTAAAGAAGCATTTGTATATAAAAAGAAATGAGTTTAGAGTTCTGACATACGATAAATTTATACATCACAATACAAGGCCTCAAATATTACTACATAATGTCAAGCAAAAACGTTAAACATTTTAGCCACCCTCACAGCTTAACCCCTCTAAAACAAGAACAAGAACTAGTAACCTCGAATTGCAGAGGCTGCGAACGACCAATATCTGAACCCTTTCACGGCTGCTCTAAATGTAAATACTACTTACACGACGAATGCCTCGAGGCTCCTCTTTCTATTTCTCATCTGGCTCATCCTTCTCACCATCTCAGTCTCCTTCCATTCCCATCCTACTCTGGTAGGAGCTTTATATGCAATGGCTGTGGCCTAAGCGGCGAGGCCTTTGTATATCATTGTTCTCTTTGCTCCTTTGATCTTCACACGTATTGTGCTGTTTCTCCGGATACCCTTGTTCTTGATAAGCATCCACACGAGCTACAACTTGTCTATGAACCTCAGGATAGATATAAATTTGGTTTTACATGTGATTTATGTAATGCTGACGTTGATCTCAGGAGGTGGATGTACAACTGCGCTGATTGTGATTATGGGACTCACTTGTACTGCGGATTATCTAACTGGTGGCCCTTGAAGCCGCAGGTTGAACAAAACAACGATGCAACAATTTCCGAGAAAGGTACGTGCTGCATGTGATCATCAAATTAAATCATAGTTCATTATTTAAGCGTAATTATGCGTATTTTTAAGGTACTCGATCGTATTAATGAATATATGTAGCCCAAATTCATCCCCGTGAAGAATCGCATAAGGATGATCAACCCAAGGCTGATGATAAAGAGGCTATTGATGCGAGAAATGACTGCTTGGTGACTCCAGTACTACGTCCACAAGGACAGAAATGTGACTGCAGGGTTGGGCATCTGAGCCTAGCGATGGATGAGGTGACGGAGATTCAGATTCAGGTGGCGAAGCTGCAGAATCTACTAAGCAAAATTAATATGAGTTGCACAACACCGCAAGTTTGATGCTTGGTGGATGATAAATTCTTTGCATTGTTAAATGATCTCCTCCAGATAACATGTCTGAATAAATTATTGTTGTCATTACAGTAAATTAATTATTGGAAGTTGGAAGTATGGATCATGGATCTGTAACATTGTATGGATTGTTCTATTCATGAAGCGTGTATATCATACATAGTCATCAACTCAAGAAGAACTTCCTCGCATGGCAATTTCGCATCTTATAAATTGTCAAATGTGATTTCGATTTACATCTGTATATTTTTCTGGTTATATTTGTGTCATTAAACTAATATGCCGAAACTGTACACAAGGGCAGAACTTACTGATCAGCGACATAATTCTCCATCTGATTTGAGTTGTAACATTATAGTCCCAAAACAAGAGGGACAGACGAATTTTGAATTAAATTTCTCATCGGATTGCTTGAAACACTACAAGAAAAAAGACTCTGTTGGTCGGTTGAATCAGCAACTGATCAGATATGAGCTCCCTCGTCGAAAAATCCCTAGCTGGTTATATAAAATTTCGGCCGGTTTGTTAAACAAAACCGACTCAACTTTAGAAGTTGCGTGTCGTCTCAGTGACCCCCCTCCACTGCAACCAGGCAACATGACGTGCTGACCACCATCAGTCGATACTATCACTAATGCTACAGACTTGTTTCACATTCAGATTTTCACGACAAGCAAAAAACATGACAAAGAAAATGCTAGCTCTTCGTTTTGATAATTTTACATTCACACAATGATCTATAACACTACAAGAAAACCCAAATTTAATAACAGAAAATTCCATTGGCATGTTAAGGAAATCCGTTGGGAAGACAGTCTGCCAACGGAATAACCACCGAAATGGTCTGTTGGAGGAAACCTCGTTGGGAAGTCTCTAACAACGCATTTTCCCTCTTCATGGAAACCACCTCTTATGTAAGAGACACAGGTTAATGAATCTGACTCTACCAAAATTTGCATACTCCCTCTTCTTTTTATCTAACGTTTGACATTTTGCACACACTTCAAAGTGATTTGACCGTGTACTTCAATATAATGTTATGAGAAGTTTTTTTTTGTTGCTAAATTGTTATGAGAAGTTGTAAAACATGCAATCTTTACTTGTTTCACATTCAGATTTTCAAGACAAGCAAATACATGACAAGGAAAATGCTAGCTCTTCGTTTTGATAATTTTACATTCAAACAATTCACACAATGATCTATAAGCTAAATCAGTTGAAATTCGCACTATACTTGAATTTAGCCTCATAGTGCATCCTTCAAGCTCCAACAACTTGCTCGACAATCATTAAGATATAGTAAATACACGTCCTTGTGAAGTGAAAGGAGAAATTGTTGAAAATTGTGACAGTCAATTAGTATTTTTTGTATGATAGGGCAAGAAATTAAAGACCAATAGTTCAACCTGCATAGATGAGCGATAAGGGTTAAGAGCTCCTGCACTCCTTCTCGAGTTTAATCTACATCAAAACAAAATCACCAATGTATAAAAGCCAAGAGGATTCCTAAGGTACAAAAGAATGAGGACTTCACATCATAGTATAACTCCTGACAGATTTGTTTCTTATTTGATGGTTTAATTAAGGATTTCACTTGAGTGCACTTTGATGTACTGCACAAGTTGGAAAATGCTTGAACTGTTTAAACTGGGCAAAAAGAATGCTGCTGAACTGTTTAAGCTGGGCAAAAGAATGCCGGTGCTCAAATCTTATAGCATAGATGGGTGCATCCGGTGATTCTCTAAGGTGTCCAACTTACTCTTAAGTTATTTAATCAGCAGCAATATAGTGTTTCAATCCTGCTTCTCGGGGTTGCATTGTAACTGGTTGATTGTATCATAGACTCCAAGGTCTGAGGATTTTGAGATATATCAGAAGGTGTTTTTCTCTAAACAGTTATTCTCATACTCTTTCAGACCGGCCCGAACAGCGAATTTATGATACGATGATAAATTACGCTCTGCAGGTTGAGCTCTGTAGGCAAGAGCATAATCAATAGATTATCCCTGAAATAATATGTTGAATGCCAAGAAAATCTTACCTATCAATTTAGTCTTAGTTTATATTCTTAACAAAAGTTGTTGATTGATAATTTTGCTGAATTGTTCACTGCATGTCGTTCATGTGTAAGCTAAGAATAAACTAACAATAAAGTTTTAATCTAATCCTTTCAATATCAAGAAGTCAAGAATAAAGAAGACGTTGCTTTTAGTGCATAATCATCTGGCGAATTGTTTGTTTGGAATAATTATAGTTACAAAAAAAGCATAGAAGCATTTGTATATATAAAGAAATTAGTTTAGAGTTTTGATATACAATACATTTACATCAGCACAAGGCCTAAAATATTACCACATCATGTCAAACAAAAACGTTAAGCATTTTAGCCACCTCCACAGCTTAACCCCTCTCAAACAAGAACAAGAACTAGTAACCTCTAACTGCAGAGGCTGCGAACGACCAATATCTGAACCCTTTCACGGCTGCTCTAAATGTAAATTCTACCTACACGATAAATGCCTCGAGGCTCCTCTTTCTATTTCCCATCTGTCTCATCCTTCTCACCATCTCAGTCTCCTTCCATTCCCAACTTACTCTAGTCGGGGCTTTTTATGCAATGGCTGTGGCCTGAGGGGCAAGGCCTTTGTATATCATTGTTCTCTTTGCTCCTTTGATCTTCACACATATTGTGCTCTTTCTCCCGATACCCTTGTTCTTGATAACCATCCGCACGAGCTAGAACTTGTCATTGATTTTAAGGATAGGTTTGAAAAGACCGTGTTCAAATGTGGTTTATGTAATGCTGAAGCTGATCTCAAGAACTGGGTGTACTACTGCAGTGATTGTGATTACGGGACACACTTGCACTGTGGATTATCTGATATGTGGTCCAGGAAGCTACAGGTTCAACCGAACAACGATGCAATAGATTCTGATAAAGGTATGTGAGGCAAGTTTAATTCTGTATCTTTGCACAAGACTCACTTTGTCCTATATTAGTTTTCCTTTTCACTTTTTATACGTATTATTTCAAGATTTCTATAAATGATGCGTATTTCAATAATACTTATGTTAGTAAATGCATGTAGCCCAAATTCATCCCCGTGAAGAATCGCATAAGGATGATCAACCCAAGGGTGATGATAAAGAGGCTACTGATGTGAGAAATGACTGTTCGGTGACTCCTAGCGATGGACAGAAATGTGATTGTAGGGTTGAGCATCTGAGCCTAGCGATAGATGAGGTGACGGAGATTCAGATTAAGGTGGCGAAGCTGCAGAATAGACTAAGCAAAATTAATATGAGTTGCGCAACACCGCAACTCCGCAAGTTTAAAGTTTGGCGGATGTTCAATTGTTGGCAAATCCCTAGCTGGTTATATAACATTTCGTCAAACCGACAAGTTGAGCGTCGTCTCAGTGACCCCCCTCCACTGCCACGAGGCAACATGACGTGCTGACCACCATCAGTCGATACTATCACTAATGCTACAGACTTTTGTGCGATCTGGATCTCAACAGATCAACAGATTCAAGCAGTAAATGCACAAATAGGTTCATACATATACATTAAAGACAAGAATAATGACAATACTAAGCATAAATCAATAAAAAACCTCGCAAGTTGTTGGAGCTTGAAGGATGCACTATGAGGCTAAATTCAAGTATAGTGAGAACTTCCACTGATGCACCTTATAGATCAGTGTGTGAATTGTTTGAATGTAAAATTATCAAAACGAAGAGCTCATTTTCCTTGTCATGTTTTTTGCTTGTCTTGAAAATCTGAATATGAAACAAGTAAATATTGCATGTTTTACAACTTCTCATAACATTATATTGATGCGATAGCAATGTCTATGAACAGAGAAATAACTTGCGAGGTTTTTTATTGATTTATGCTTAGTATTGTCATTATTCTTGTCTTTAATGTATATGTATGAACCTACTTGTGCATTTACTGCTTGAATCTGTTGATCTGTTGAGATCCAGATCGCTGTTGCACTTATAATCTCAAACAAATGACTTGGTTATTACAGGTGGTATTTGTTGACAGATTGGGTGCTGTGGACGTGACTTGGTCTTGCTATTTATTAGGTGTTTTCTAGTAGTTGTTATTTGAATAAGTAGTGGTAGAGTTGTTTTAGGATGGTGGTTATCAATTGTCCTAGTTTGTAGGTGTTTTAGTTTCTCTGTAATTGCATTCTATATGTACCGAAGATTTCCATTGAATAAAATAATCCAACGTTCTTATTTCCAAATACATTCTGATTACTTAGTAGTTTGTTTAGCTTATTTACAACACTTGGTATCAGAGCGAGTACTTCAAGTTTGTGGAAGGTTCAAGGGCGTCAGGCATGGATGTGAGCAAAGCGAAAGGAGGATCGTTTGGACTGACTTATCCGATATTGGCCAGAAGTAACTACACAGCTTGGTCTGTAAAAATGAAGGTTTTTATGCAGGCTCAAGGGGTGTGGACAGCTGTGGAATCGACCGACGAAAAGGCAGTAATTGAGGAGAAAACGGACAAGATCGCATTGGCGATGATATATCAGGCTATACCTGAGGAAATCCTACTTTCAGTTGCAGATAAGAAATCAGCTAAGGAGGTATGGGAAGCGATTAAAACTCTTTGCCAAGGTGCAGACAGAGTGAAGAAAGCACGTGTTCAAACTCTAAAAGCTGAGTTCGAGGCAATGAGTATGAAAGACTCTGAACACCTCGACGATTTCTACATGAAGATGAATGCACTCGTGACAAATATACGAGCATTAGGAGAAGCCATGAAGGAATCCTATGTGGTGAAAAAGCTCTTGCGAGCAGTCCCAGCGAAGTTTTTGCAGATCACATCTGCAATGGAACAATTTAGTGACTTGGAAACAATGACGATTGAGGAAGCTATGGGTGCTTTGAAAGCTCACGAGGAGAGAACCAGAGGCAAAGCTGAGACTAATGAATCGCAGCTGCTGCTCACAGAAGAAGAGTGGCAAAGGCGAGAAAACAACGGGGAAAAATTGTTGCTTACAAGGGAGGAATGGATTAAACGAAGGGGGAATGGCTTAAACAGTGGAGAGGGCCAGTCATCATACACGAAGAATCGAATGGTTCGTGACAAAACCAGGGTAAAATGCTTCAACTGTTTTATGTATGGACATTTTGCCTCCGAATGTAGAAAGCCCAAGAGAAACAGGGAACTTAAACAAGAGGCCAACTTAACAAGAATAGAAGATGATGAACCGGTTTTGCTGCTCGCGAAACATGACAAGGAAGAGTCAAAGCTGATTTTATTGAATGAAACAGACGTAAGGCCACGATTGGCAACAAATACGTTAACCACGGAGTATGAATCTAATTCTATGGTATCTTGACAACGGCGCGAGTAATCACATGACCGGGCAAAAGACAAAGTTCAATATTCTTGATGAAGGAATCACAGGTCGCGTGAAATTTAGGGATGGAACGACAATAGAGATTAAAGGCAGGGGTTCTATTATCATGAAGTGCAAGGATGGACAGAATCGTGTACTAAACGAGGTATATTTCATTCCTAATTTACGCAGCAACATTATAAGCATTGGACAACTTGCAGAAGGTGGTCATAACATTATTATTCGAGGAGAGTACATGTGGGTGTATGACACAACCGAGACACTTCTGATGAAAGTTAAGAGATCGCAAAATCGATTGTACAAGGTCCTAATCCAGACAGAGAATTCTGAGTGCCTGATGTCTAAGATTGAAGAGGAGTCGAAGCTGTGGCACGCTCGACTAGGCCATGTAAACTACCAGGCTTTGTCATTGATGTTTAAAGACAGAATGGTGAAGGGGTTTCCTCAAGTCGTGCAACCAAAGACTGTGTGCACGGGATGTCTCATGTCCAAACAGGTACGTAACCCTATTCCAACAAAGTCGAATTTTACTGCAAGCAAGGTCTTAGAACTCGTTCATGGTGATCTGTGTGGCCCCATCACCCCAGAAACGAACTCAGGGAAAATATATGTATTTCTGTTGGTGGATGATTATAGTCGTGTCATGTGGGTGTATTTTCTCAACGAAAGGGAGAAACTTTTGAGGCTTTTAAGAATTTCCGAGCATTAGTCGAGGATGGGGTTGATCGAAAGGTGAAGACGTTTAGAACTGATCGAGGTGGCGAGTTTACGTCAAAAGAGTTCAAGGACTATTGTGAAAAAGCAGGGATAGTAAGACACTATACGGCTCCATACACACCCCAGCAAAACGGGGTTGTGGAACGGAAAAATATAACGGTTATGGAGATGGCCAGGAGCTACTTAAAGGAGATGAAGTTACCTGCAATTTTTTGGGGAGAAGCAGTAAGGCATTCCGTTTACGTTTTAAACAGACTACCGACTCGAGCTCTTATCGGTATGACACCATATGAGGCTTGGTCAGAGAAAGGAAACAAGCCAGATGTAGGACACATTAAGGTGTTTGGTTGTACAGCTCATATGAAGTTGCCGAGCAAAGGGATGCACAAGCTAGCTGATCGTAGTATCTGTGTCGTTAACCTCGGGAAAGAACCGGGATCGAAGGCATATCGCCTGTATGATCCCAAAGAAGGGCGAATCCATGTGAGTAAAGATGTAGTTTTTGAAGAAAGCAAGTCATGGGATTGGGAAAACGAGTTAAGCAAGGGTGATGAGGCTCAGGAAACTACATTCTATTTACCTACAGATAGTGTAGATAGTCAAGACAACAGAGAGCAACCAAGGGGTGACAGTGGTGATCAAGACAGAGAAGACGAGCCTCAAAATCCACAAACTCCTCACACTCCTAACGATTCTGAGGGCAATGATGATTCATATCACCTTGATCCAGACAACTATGACGACAGTGTCAAGCCAAGGAAGATCAGATCCATTGGGAGTGTTTACAATGATACGGATGAAGCAGTCACAGAAGACGAACTGTATTTAATGGGGGTCGAGGAACCAACCAATTTTCTCGAAGCATCAAAAGACAGAAACTGGAATAAAGCAATGGCTGCCGAAATCGAGTCGATCGAGAAGAACAATACATGGTTTCTCACGGACCCGCCAAAGGATCAGAAAATAATAGGGTTGAAGTGGATTTTTAAATTAAAAAAGGACGCAGCAGGTAATATAATCAAACACAAGGCGAGATTAGTGGCAAAGGGGTATGCCCAGGAACACGGGATCGACTATGACGAAGTATATGCACCTGTGACTCGCCTTGAAACGGTGCGATTGCTGTTGGCATTAGCTGCAAAAAGGAATTGGCAGGTTCATCACTTAGATGTCAAGACAGCCTTTCTGAATGGGGATTTAAAGGATTGCTATTTACTTGTGGCCAAGTTGAGTTTGTGGAATCTGAAGTTTAAGCTTTAGATTATACTAGACCATAACCCGTGCGAAGCACGGGCGAGTGATTATTTTTGGAAGGAAAAATGAATTTTTTTATAACCGAACTTTATATACTTTTAAAAACCAATCACTCAACTATAAATTTTTAAAAACCAACCACTAAACCATAAATTTATTTGTTTATATCACTAACGTTACTCTCGAATTTCAAAATTAGCATTCCGTTAAAAAATCAGTGACGGAATGCTTAATTGATTCTAGATTGGTGCTTGAACCCTAGTTTGTATTAAGCCTCAATCTGAACATCCGTTGGCCAATCATTTAACGGAATACTAATTTTGAAATTCGAGAGTAACGTTAGTGATATAAACAAATAAGTTTATAGTTCAGTGGTTGGTTTCTAAAAGTTTATAATTCAGTGGTTGGTTTCTAAAAGTATATAAAGTTCAATGATAACAAAATTCATTTTCCCTTTTTGGAAATTTATTTTATTTATAGTATTTTTTTACTGAATTTTATAAATATTTTACTCATGAAAATATTATTATTATTCAGTTAATTGTAAAAAATTTATATGTTATCCCTTTACAACATAACGAAATCTCAATGAACTTTGGAGCAATATCAACATGGGATAAGATCTAGAAGATTTCCATCCAGTTGATTTTTTTTATTTCTAGAAATAGCTTTTTATTTATATAGAAAACATAATTAAAATCAAATTAATTTTAAAACTGAAACATCAACTTGTATATAGATCCAAAAGATTCTCATTCAATTGAATTTTTTTTCCATAAACAACCTTCTCTTATATAGAAACGTAAGAGGTCAATACTTGAATTGAAAATTTATATAAAAATAAACAAAAAAAACTTTGTCACCAATACATGTGTCATATATTTTTTGAGATGTTTCTCATTATGTTTATTCTACTGCTCAATATTTTAAGAATCTCTGTTTGAGGATATCTTTCTCTTCCGACGGATCTTTACAATTCCAATTTTGATGGCGTAACTGTAAGGGATAATTATAAGGGGACTAAGAAATCGGTCAAATACAGTGTAAACTATGTATATATAATTAAAATTTTGTATATACAACACGGGCTAAAATTTAAAAGATTGGCATCCAGTTGAGTTTCTTTATTTCTAGAAACAACTTTTTATTTATACATAAAACACAAGAGATCATTATCTGAATCGAATAATTCTAAAAATTAAGAAAAAAAGAAACTTTTGATAGTAATATATGTGACATAATTTTTTTGAGAATTTAATCATTACGTTCATATCACTGCTCAATAGTTTCAGGATCTCTTGTTTGACGATATCTTTTTTTTTTGTATGCATACTTGTCTTCCAATTATAAAGGCATATCTAGAAGGAAATAATATAAGCGACTAAGAAATTAGTTCAATATCGTATAAAATATGGATGATTTAAATATTTTAAGCTTATTCATGAATTAACTAATCGTACATGATATATATAATTAAATTCATTTGGGACTATTTAAATATAATAAGGCTAGTCATGAATAAAGAATAAATATAACATGACAAATATAATTGTATTCAATTTATGCACTTGTGATTGGTGATGTAAATATTCGAACTTTTTTTATGAAATTGATTCGCATGCAGATGGGAACAACTTGGCATGCTGAAAAGTGAATTTACTTTTACACAACTTGTATTAACAAAAACTTGGCATGCTAAAAAGTAAATTTATCCGTCCACAACTTGTATTCGATTAGTAACTTTTTTTGTACTGGTGTGATGGACAATGATCACTTCATCGGTAATGACGATCTACAATCATATTCGTTGGCATTTCATATTTTAAGTTCAATTTACCAAGACACTAAGATTATAAAAAAATTAGAACTACACTAAGAATACAAATTTCAGATGGCCTAAACTACAAATTACACGTACTATAGTTTGTTTATGTTGTGACCTTATTGTAACTCCTCCAGCATTGGATAATATCTATTACATGATATAATATAATAATATAATATATTTTGGTACAATAGTAATATAATTTAATAACAATATAATATATTCGTACAATGACAATATAATTTATTGTAGATTTAAATTAGATTATTATTATTATTATTAAAAATAACATAGAATTTTACGTGAAATAAGAGTTTATGGTACAATTACAATATAATCTATTTTAGATTAGATAATTTTTTTTAATTTCAAAACAACATAGAATTATTTTTTTTTGAAAAAAAATTAGAATTTTACATGAAGTAGGAGTTTAGAGTACAATAATAATATAATCTATGAAGTAGGAGATTAGATATTTTTTTAATTTAAAAACAACATAATAATATATAATATATGAGTCGAACATTGAAGTAGCAAGTGTGTAGTAAATTTATACTTAAAAAAAAAACTTGATACGAATGTTTAAATTTTATGGCTTAACTATCCATTGTATGCGATCACAGATAGTATTGACGTATGTATATAGTGTTATGACAATGACAAAGAAGTGACAAAGAAGAAATGTAACCTTTTATCATGCAGACTTTTAATTGCTTGTATGTGCAAGACGAAAAGTCAAAAATAAAATATTATTTTTTGTAAGACGAAAAAGTCAAAATAATAATAGAATAGAATTGTTAGAAGATTGGTGAAAGTAGAGCATTGAACAAAACAAAAATAATTTATAAACAACATAAAGTTCTACTACGTGAAATAGAAGTTTAGGATATAATAATTCTACTACGTGAAATAGGAGTTTAGGGTATAATATAATTTATTTTAAATTAGATAATTATTTAAAAAAACAAAATTAGGGATGAAACTCAAAAAAAAGATGGAACCAAAAAAAGCGCAAACCAAATTTGGTACCATGATAAAAGGGGGTTTCGCTTATTAATAAACGTAAAATAAGAGTTTATGGTACAATAACAATATAATCTATTTTAGATTAGATAATTTTTTTAATTTCAAAACAACATAGAATTAATTTTTTTTGAAAAAAATTAGAATTTTACATGAAGTAGAAGTTTAGAGTACAATAATAATATAATCTATGAAGTAGGAGATTAGATAAATTTTTTTTAATTTAAAAACAACATAATAATATATAATATATGAGTCGAACATTGAAGTAGCAAGTGTGTAGTAAATTTATACTTAAAAAAAAACTTGATACGAATGTTTAAATTTTATGGCTTAACTATCCATTGTATGCGATCACAGATAATATTGACATATGTATATAGTGTTATGACAATGACAAAGAAGTGACAAAGAAGAAAGGTAACCTTTTTATCATGCAGACTTTTAATTGCTTGTATGTGCAAGATGAAAAGTCAAAAATAAAATATTATTTTTTGTAAGACGAAAAAGTCAAAATAATAATAGAATAGAATTGTTAGAAGATTGGTGAAAGTAGAGCATTGAACAAAACAAAAATAATTTATAAACAACATAAAGTTCTACTACGTGAAATAGGAGTTTAGGATATAATAATTCTACTACCTGAAATAGGAGTTTAGGGTATAATATAATTTATTTTAAATTAGATAATTATTTAAAAAAAACAAAATTAGGGGTGAAACCAAAAAAAAGATGGAACCAAAAAAAGTGCGAACCAAATTTGATACCATGATAAAAGGGGGTTTCGCTTCTATTAATAAAGGTTATAGATGAAAAACGGTCAAAACTTGAAGTTTTTGAGAGGGGAAGGGTGGTTTGAATAACTGATCAAATGACAACTTCATTTTAAGGTGATAATTTTTATGGATATCAAGTATATGTATAGAAGGAAATGGAAAGTTTCAAGTTACATGGAGTCGAGATGGAGAGTTATGGTTTTGGAGAGGAGGAAGAGCAAGGCGGAATGATTAGGATTTTATTTTGGATAACGATCGCAGTATTGATGTTTGTTTTGCAAGGTCCGTTGGTGATGATTGAGGTGATTTACATGTTTGATTAGCGTTGGAGTAGTTAGTTTGTATTCAGAGTCTCTTTTTTGTGGTTGTTAGTTGATGTAGTTGGCTAGTGTCATGCAAACTGTCGTTAGATGTAGGGGAGAGCATGGTTCGGTTCGGGGCGGTTTTGTTTCGAAACCGAACCCAAAACCGCATGTCATCGGTTTTAAAAATTGAAAACCGTAACCGCAATTGAATCGTCGGTTTCGATTTTAAAAAGCTCGGTTTCGGTTTTAAACGGTTCGGTTTCGGTTATAAAACCGAACGAAAAAATCATAAACATATTACAAGACTTTAAATTTATAAATTATAACGTTCTCGACTTTTCAACAAAGTGACTGAGTTGTTGAATGAGTACACTATGTGTATATGTTAGTGCTAATGTTAGATGTGCAGATTAATGGCATTGCATTGTAGCATTTATATACAGGTGGTCTAACAATTATCTAAATTTTCTTATATGGGTATATAAAATAGCCAGCTTTTGTTAACGTTATTCAAGATTTGAGGAAATTGCATAGCAAATCTACTCTATTTTCTTAGAACCACACATTATTAATATTATTTCTTGTTTACGAAGCAAAGGAGAAGTCTACCGTCTCTGTTTTTTATGATGAAATCAACACTCCCTTTGGATTTTGGTGCTACTAAAATCTTATACGTTTGTAATCTACTCGGATATTTTTTTCAAAAAAAAAAACTAATGTTTAGGTTTCTAAAACTCGGACACTCAACCTCTCCCGCTATGAAGAATTTGTATTCCAATACATAATTAAGAATTTAAGATAAAGAATTTTATTACATATATCCAGCTCCGACATCTAACTTAGATGTAGTGTTGTATTTGGCGCTGATGATCATGAATATTGTTGATCTATGTTATTATTCTTGAAGGTGTTGTGGCTGAGATGCTTCTATATTTGTGTAATTTACTGATGTTTCTTGACTGCTGAGCAAAGAGTTGAGGCATGCCGTAGTTGAGAGGGATTCTTGCAGCAAATCTGTCGATTGTACTTGCTCATTGCTCAGTTGCTTTTCATGTTTGGAACTATTCATATTAACTAGGTTGGGTCAGGATGGTTGTAGATTTTGATTATATATTACGGTAGTTAAGTTTATGTTGTTTTCAGATAGATGCACAGATGTATATTAAGTTGCCTTATTGTGATTTTTTTCTGTTTGATGTATGCATTTGTCATCAAGGCATATGCAAAAGTACCGGAGGGATCTATATGCTTGCAGAGTGGGATCACTTTCCGTCTGAGGTGGATCTGCTCCGCCTGAGCACCACAAAAATTGCAAGTATGCAGATGAGGTTTACTTGTTGGCCATATGAATTGAGCTAAATCTGCTCTATGCCTGAGCCGAGTGTTCAGACGAGGTTTACTCAAATGTAACGTAGACGGGTGCATCCGGTGATTCTCTAAGGTGCTTAACTTGCTCTATTGTTCTTCAATCCGCAGCAAAAGAATGCCTGCTTCTCAGGATTGTATCTGGGTTTTTATATGTTTTCGAGAAAAGAATGTCTGCTTCAATCGTGTGTTTCTCGAAATAGTTAATCCCAAACTCTTTCACCAAACAATTGGGTAATATTCTTAGCCAAAAGTAATGGTTAGTTGTTTTTTAAATTTTAATTTGTAAATTCTTAGAAAAGAAATTATTCAATGTATGATGTATATGCGCAAGTTAAGAATAAATTAACAATAAAATCAATTTGCATCTCCATTTGAGTGTCAAGAAGTCAAGTAAAATTCGGCCAGTTTGTTATATATTTTGAGTTCAATGTTTTCAAAAACCGAATTGGGTACTAAAAATTAGTACAAAATGATGTGACAATGCTGACGGGGCATTTAAAAATATTTTTATTTGTGCCGAATGCATGTGGGAGCTAATCAAATTATAACACATGTAATTCTGTATATCTTTTTGTATCAAATTCGATACCCATAGCATTATTCATACTAAGAATAAAGAAAACTTTGCATTAACTAGAAGAATTACAAAACATTGCTTTAAGTGCATTATCAGCTTGCGGAGTTTGTTTGGAATAATTAGAGTACAAATTAAAGAAGCATTTGTATATAAAAAGAAATGAGTTTAGAGTTCTGACATACGATAAATTTATACATCACAATACAAGGCCTCAAATATTACTACATAATGTCAAGCAAAAACGTTAAACATTTTAGCCACCCTCACAGCTTAACCCCTCTAAAACAAGAACAAGAACTAGTAACCTCGAATTGCAGAGGCTGCGAACGACCAATATCTGAACCCTTTCACGGCTGCTCTAAATGTAAATACTACTTACACGACGAATGCCTCGAGGCTCCTCTTTCTATTTCTCATCTGGCTCATCCTTCTCACCATCTCAGTCTCCTTCCATTCCCATCCTACTCTGGTAGGAGCTTTATATGCAATGGCTGTGGCCTAAGCGGCGAGGCCTTTGTATATCATTGTTCTCTTTGCTCCTTTGATCTTCACACGTATTGTGCTGTTTCTCCGGATACCCTTGTTCTTGATAAGCATCCACACGAGCTACAACTTGTCTATGAACCTCAGGATAGATATAAATTTGGTTTTACATGTGATTTATGTAATGCTGACGTTGATCTCAGGAGGTGGATGTACAACTGCGCTGATTGTGATTATGGGACTCACTTGTACTGCGGATTATCTAACTGGTGGCCCTTGAAGCCGCAGGTTGAACAAAACAACGATGCAACAATTTCCGAGAAAGGTACGTGCTGCATGTGATCATCAAATTAAATCATAGTTCATTATTTAAGCGTAATTATGCGTATTTTTAAGGTACTCGATCGTATTAATGAATATATGTAGCCCAAATTCATCCCCGTGAAGAATCGCATAAGGATGATCAACCCAAGGCTGATGATAAAGAGGCTATTGATGCGAGAAATGACTGCTTGGTGACTCCAGTACTACGTCCACAAGGACAGAAATGTGACTGCAGGGTTGGGCATCTGAGCCTAGCGATGGATGAGGTGACGGAGATTCAGATTCAGGTGGCGAAGCTGCAGAATCTACTAAGCAAAATTAATATGAGTTGCACAACACCGCAAGTTTGATGCTTGGTGGATGATAAATTCTTTGCATTGTTAAATGATCTCCTCCAGATAACATGTCTGAATAAATTATTGTTGTCATTACAGTAAATTAATTATTGGAAGTTGGAAGTATGGATCATGGATCTGTAACATTGTATGGATTGTTCTATTCATGAAGCGTGTATATCATACATAGTCATCAACTCAAGAAGAACTTCCTCGCATGGCAATTTCGCATCTTATAAATTGTCAAATGTGATTTCGAATTACATCTGTATATTTTTCTGGTTATATTTGTGTCATTAAACTAATATGCCGAAACTGTACACAAGGGCAGAACATACTGATCAGCGACATAATTCTCCATCTGATTTGAGTTGTGACATTATAGTCCCAAAACAAGAGGGACAGACGAATTTTGAATTAAATTTCTCATCGGATTGCTTGAAACACTACAAGAAAAAAGACTCTGTTGGTCGGTTGAATCAGCAACTGATCAGATATGAGCCCCCTCGTCTAAAAATCCCTAGCTGGTTATATAAAATTTCGGCCGGTTTGTTAAACAAAACCGACTCAACTTTAGAAGTTGAGTGTCGTCTCAGTGACCCCCCTCCACTGCCACCAGGCAACATGACGTGCTGACCACCATCAGTCGATACTATCACTAATGCTACAGACTTGTTTCACATTCAGATTTTCACGACAAGCAAAAAACATGACAAGGAAAATGCTAGCTCTTCGTTTTGATAATTTTACATTCACACAATGATCTATAACACTACAAGAAAACCCAAATTTAATAACAGAAAATTCCATTGGCATGTTAAGGAAATCCGTTGGGAAGACAGTCTGCCAACGGAATAACCACCGAAATGGTCTGTTGGAGGAAACCTCGTTGGGAAGTCTCTAACAACGCATTTTCCCTCTTCATGGAAACCACCTCTTATGTAAGAGACACAGGTTAATGAATCTGACTCTACCAAAATTTGCATACTCCCTCTTCTTTTTATCTAACGTTTGACATTTTGCACACACTTCAAAGTGATTTGACCGTGTACTTCAATATAATGTTATGAGAAGTTTTTTTTTGTTGCTAAATTGTTATGAGAAGTTGTAAAACATGCAATCTTTACTTGTTTCACATTCAGATTTTCAAGACAAGCAAATACATGACAAGGAAAATGCTAGCTCTTCGTTTTGATAATTTTACATTCAAACAATTCACACAATGATCTATAAGCTAAATCAGTTGAAATTCGCACTATACTTGAATTTAGCCTCATAGTGCATCCTTCAAGCTCCAACAACTTGCTCGACAATCATTAAGATATAGTAAATACACGTCCTTGTGAAGTGAAAGGAGAAATTGTTGAAAATTGTGACAGTCAATTAGTATTTTTTGTATGATAGGGCAAGAAATTAAAGACCAATAGTTCAACCTGCATAGATGAGCGATAAGGGTTAAGAGCTCCTGCACTCCTTCTCGAGTTTAATCTACATCAAAACAAAATCACCAATGTATAAAAGCCAAGAGGATTCCTAAGGTACAAAAGAATGAGGACTTCACATCATAGTATAACTCCTGACAGATTTGTTTCTTATTTGATGGTTTAATTAAGGATTTCACTTGAGTGCACTTTGATGTACTGCACAAGTTGGAAAATGCTTGAACTGTTTAAACTGGGCAAAAAGAATGCTGCTGAACTGTTTAAGCTGGGCAAAAGAATGCCGGTGCTCAAATCTTATAGCATAGATGGGTGCATCCGGTGATTCTCTAAGGTGTCCAACTTACTCTTAAGTTATTTAATCAGCAGCAATATAGTGTTTCAATCCTGCTTCTCGGGGTTGCATTGTAACTGGTTGATTGTATCATAGACTCCAAGGTCTGAGGATTTTGAGATATATCAGAAGGTGTTTTTCTCTAAACAGTTATTCTCATACTCTTTCAGACCCGAACAGCGAATTTATGATACGATGATAAATTACGCTCTGCAGGTTGAGCTCTGTAGGCAAGAGCATAATCAATAGATTATCCCTGAAATAATATGTTGAATGCCAAGAAAATCTTACCTATCAATTTATTCTTAGTTCCTATCAATTTATTCTTAGTTTATATTCTTAACAAAAGTTGTTGATTGATAATTTTGCTGAATTGTTCACTGCATGTCGTTCATGTGTAAGCTAAGAATAAACTAACAATAAAGTTTTTATCTAATCCTTTCAATATGAAGAAGTCAAGAATAAAGAAGACGTTGCTTTTAGTGCATAATCATCTGGCGAAGTTTGTTTGGAATAATTATAGAAGCATTTGTATATTTAAAGAAATCAGTTTAGAGTTTTGATATACAATACATTTACATCAGCACAAGGCCTAAAATATTACCACATCATGTCAAACAAAAACGTTAAGCATTTTAGCCACCTCCACAGCTTAACCCCTCTCAAACAAGAACAAGAACTAGTAACTTCTAACTGCAGAGGCTGCGAACGACCAATATCTGAACCCTTTCACGGCTGCTCTAAATGTAAATTCTACCTACACGATGAATGCCTCGAGGCGCCTCTTTCTATTTCCCACCTGTCTCATCCTTCTCACCATCTCAGTCTCCTTCCATTCTCAACCTACTCTGGTCGGGGCTTTATATGCAATGGCTGTGGCCTAAGGGGCAAGGCCTTTGTATATCATTGTTTTTTTTGCTCCTTTGATCTTCACACATATTGTGCTCTTTCTCCCGATACCCTTGTTCTTGATAAGCATCCGCACGAGCTAGAACTTGTCATTGATTTTAAGGATAGGTTTGAAAAGACCGTGTTCAAAAAACATGACAAGGAAAATGCTAGCTCTTCGTTTTGATAATTTTACATTCAAACAATTCACACACTGATCTATAAGCTAAATCAGTTGAAGTTCGCACTATACTTGAATTTAGCCTCATAGTGCATCCTTCAAGCTCCAACAACTTGCTCGACAATCATTAAGATATAGTAAATACACGTTCATATAGCCGTTGTAAATATAGCCGTTTGAATTTGAAAATAATGATAAAGTATAACTTTTGAATTATAGCTAACCATTATAGCTAACCCTATTGGAGCACAACCCCTTACAGGTTCAGCAAATTTTAGCTAACAGTTATTATATATTATTTTAGCTAACCAATTTAGCTACTCCCCTTGAAGATGCTTTTAGAGAAAAACGTAATTTGAATCTTTATATTATATTTTAACAATATCTGGAGTATATTACTCGGAAAAATGTATTTAGGACTTGGAATATTGAATATGACTAGTTCTTCGATCGACTCATGACCGATTGGCATGAAAATATCAAGAAATGCAGATCGGATTACAAAAAATTCTTATTAGATCGATATCATTACAACTGGTTACAGAATCTCAACTTGGATATAATGTCAGAATATTGACATTGTCAAACAATTACAACCGTGAATATAATATACATACTTTAGAGGACAAGATATCAAGAAATCTATCCCAAGACTTTTTTGCCCTGTTCCTTTCACATTGCAACTTGGTTTCTCAAGTCAAGTAGACCGGCACAGCTGCCTATTGCCTAATAACAAGTATCAAGTTCACACTCTAATTATAACTTGATCAAGATAGAAGAGTTCATTGTCAGATCATGGAGCACAAGCATTTCAGCCACCCTCATGGCCTTACTTTCCATCAAAACAAACTCAAGTCGGAAAAAGTCTGTTCGGGTTGCAAGTTTCCTTGCTACCAACAAGCATACGTGTGTTGGGAATGCAATTTCTTTCTTCATGAAGAATGCTTTCAGGCAACTCGCTCTATTGATCACCCTTCTCATCCAGCTCACCCTTTGAACCTAGTCCCTTACCCAACTTATCCATCTGGTCGCTTTGTTTGCGATTCTTGTAACCAACCAGGGTTCGGATTCTCATTCGGCTGCTCTAAATGTGAATATGATCTTCATCTTCATTGTTCAAAAATTAATGTTGAATCCTCCACCAGTTCTATCCCTAATCCATCTCAATCACAGCCGAAACAAATAAATCACAAGTCTCACCCCCAACACTCCCTTCATTTTTTGTCAACTTCACCTTATAGCAGTGGTGAATTCGGTTGCAATGCTTGTGGAGAAGCCGGTAAGGCTTCCGTATTCAACTGTAGTGTATGCCAATATGATCTTCACGAAAAATGTGCAGCTTTGCCTGAAACAATGAAGCGCAAGGATCATGAACACCAGCTTATTCTCATGTACTCAGTTGACCAAGTTCTGTCTACTGGTACTGTATTCGACTGCGATGTTTGTTTTCGAAATATTCGTGGGAACTTATGGATGTATTATTGTAAAGAATGTCAGTTCGGGACTCATGTCAACTGTGTGATGGCAAAAGCACGGTCTCAAATGGAAGTGGTGCTTGAACAAAACCTTGCAGCTCAAGTGGAATTGATAAAAATCCAGAATGCGGTGAATTTGAACACTGCACATGCAAATATCATAGCAAATGCATTCTATGGTGGCCACAGGCATTACCGTTTTTAAAGTACAAGAACAAACAATGCGTATACTTTCTTTTGTGTCTTTCAATCCTTTTTAATAATTTCGGATTTGTCGTAACATCCTCAATTTAAAGAAAATATGATCAGTTATCATTGTTTGTTACAAAGAGATTGGCAAGGTCATCAAGATATGTTATGTTGCAGGAAGAATGACATTTCTGAGAAGTCATGTTTTCATTTCCGTGTCTCCGAGTGAAATCGAACCTATGACTTGGGGTGGTAATCCCCTAAGTCACAGTCTCAACCATTTCGACACCCGTGGTGGGTGTAGCCGTGGGATTTCCGGTTAAACGATATCTCCATCACCATCAGTATTGACCAGCATTGGGGGCCATGGGATAGGTGCTTATATTGCTGGCAGACTGAAGGCTGAAGCTTCCTTGGTGTGTACCAATTCGCAAGGGAATATTTTGAAATAGTGAAATCGTGGACTTGTGATCTTGCATTCATGCTGCTCAAGTCACATTGGTCATCACTAACATTTCATCTTTGAATATGTAACAAATGAAGCTATAAAAGTCAATTAGAGATGCAGCTGCATAATTATAACTCTCAAGCTTTTATCATAACAATAAAGCTCGTTAAAGATTATGGAGCACAAGCATTTTAGCCACCCCCATGGCCTCACTTTTCATCAGAATACACTGAAATCTGAAACCATTTGTTCCGGCTGCAAGTTCATGTGAGATTTGCTGTTTTGTGAACTAACAAACTACAGAGAGATTGAGTAACAAACTACAGAGAGATACAGAGAGATTGAGAGAGATTTCAGAGAGATGAGAGAAAGAGAAAACATAAAATTAGTAACAAACTACAAACTGTACAAGTGAGTTTTACAATATGAACTAAAACCAATATATATACAATAGGCTCAGGATCTAACAAACTAACTAACTATGGCGGGAAAACTTATCAAAGATAGAATGTATAAAAATACTTTAGGTAATATGACCAACACCCTCCCCCCCCCTTCAAGTTGGAGGGGAAGGAATGAACACCCAACTTGGGAAGAACAACCCGATGATGTGTTCCAGGCAAGGACTTGGTAAAAACATCAGCAAGCTGCGTAGAAGTCGGTGTGTATCTCAAAGATATCAATCCGGAACCCAGTTTTTCACGAACGAAATGACAATCAAGTTCGATATGTTTAGTTCGTTCATGATAAACTGGGTTCTTAGCAATGTAAATAGCAGCCATGTTATCACATTTAACAGGAACATGATTAATATCAGGAATGTCAAACTCATGAAGTAGTCGAGATAACCAAGAAAGTTCTGTAGTAACTCGTCGTAGTGACCGATATTCAGCCTCAGCCGAAGAAAGAGAGATGGTGTGCTGTTTCTTGGACTTCCAGGAAATTAAACTGTCACCCAAAAATATAACATATCCACTAACGGAACGCCTTGTGTGTGGACAAGCAGCCCAGTCTGCATCACAGTAAGCTTGGACATTAAAAGAAGAAGAATTGCTGAATAATAAACCTTGATCTGTATCAGATTTTAGGTAACGAAGCACATGTAATGCAGCTGACCAATGAGGTTCCCGAGGATCAGACATGAACTGGCTAAGATGTTGAACAGCAAATGACAAATCTGGGCGAGTATTGGTTAGAAAATTCAATTTTCCAACTAGTTTCCGATATAGAGATGGATCAGAAATAGGCGAACCTGTAGCACACTAGTACATAATGGGCCTATAGCGTCGGTCAAATAGAGCTATAGCGTCGGTTAAAAGGCGTAGTATATGTAGGGGACACTATAGGTATATGCCTACAGCGTCGGTCAAAACAGCGTCGCTAAAACCTCTTTGGCGTCGGTTAAACAACCAACGCAGAATGTACAATAACCGACGCTATTGGTACTGACATTAGCGTCGGTTGTCTAGAATGCCGACGCTATTGGTATTGACATTAGCGTCGGTTGTCTGGAATGCCGACGCTATTGGTACTGACATTAGCGTCGGTTGTCTGGAATGCCGACGCTATTGGTACTGACATTAGCGTCGGTTGTCAGAAAAACCGACGCTTATAGTCTTTGTTATTTGCGTCGCCCGTTTGATAACCGACGCCTAAAGTAGTTTTTTTTAAAAAAAAATTGGTTTACTGTTCCCACTAATTTATCTAATTATTTCTGGGTTTTTTTACCCATAATACTATTCAAAATTTCATGCATAATATAAAGAAATGCACAATCTACTATCTATCTATAAGAACACTGATAGACAAACAATCAAACGAAAAATGATATAAAAAAACTCAGCTTACTTCAAAATAAACTAAAATAAATAATAGCAACTTCACATACAATAGATAAAAAAATCTAAAGAACAACTACTGATTACAATTAAACATCAAAAACTATTTTTAAATTTATAATCCCCACGAGAAACGGATCGTACAAGTGTATCCCTTTTGAATCCATTTAGCAGCCATTTAGCAGCAAGTTCTTCATACTTGGAGAAGTTGGATGCAACTGAAAAATGCTTACAGTTATTTCTGAGCACGGATTTTGTGAACTGATTGACAAAGGTTGTTCTGAAATCGTCTCCTCCGGTTGGTTGTCTCCTCCAATTGGCTGGAACAAATGAACCGCTTGATAAAGAAATGGAAACTAGATATAGTGGATATTGTGGTACTGAAAAAAAAATTCACATGGTGCATTGAAATTTACCGTGGAGGAACCTTGCATTTATCCCCAACGTTTGCCCAGCTGCATGAATGCAACACGTAAATTAAAGTTATCACATGCATCAAATTTATTAGCATAAACCAGAAGCCTACTTATCAACCAATTACTAGAATTATTAACAAACTCAAGTTTATCTCCACAAGTCAGGTTGTACAGAAGAGAACCACTCAGCATGTCCTATGCTAAAATTAGACAACTAATATTGGCAAAGAAAACAATATAGATGTTGGTTCTCCTGTCAAAAAATTGGCCAGACCATTCACTACTGCGCAGGAAGTAATTTACTTTGGAATCTAGAAGACTAACAACTGAAGACAGATTATCACAATCGAATTCAGTAATGATGTCCAAAATAAATTTCTTTTGAGACAAAACAACCCCATTAGGAACATAGTTAAACTCAATACCCAGAAAGTAATGTAAACATCCTAAATCCTTTATCTTGAAAGTGGCATCCAGAAATTGTTTAACCAAAGAAATTTCCGAGGTGCCATTACCAGTGACCAAAATATCATCAACGTAAACGGCTAGAAAAGTCACAAGAGAACCAGATTTCTTGTAGAACAAAGAAGTGTCATTCTTGGAGAATTTATAACCTTTAGATAACAAGGCAGTACTGAGTTTAAAGTGCCATTCACGAGAGGCATGTTTGAGACCATATAAAGACTTTCGAAGTTTAAAAACCAGGTTAGGATCTGAAACAAGCAATCCTGGAGGAATTTTCATATAGATGTCTTTGTGTAAATCACCATGTAGGAACGCGTTATTTACATCTAACTGAGTCATTTCCCAACCCTTTTTGACTGCTGTAGCAACTAGAGCTCGAAGTGTAGTCATCTTAACTACTGGAGAAAAAGTTTTAGTGTAATCGATTCCCTCCTTCTGAGTGAAACCTTTGACAACGAGACGTGCTTTATAACGTTCAATGAAACCATCAGCACGTTTCTTGACCTTAAACACCCATTTACAAGAAATTGGTTTCTTTCCTTTTGGTAAAGGAACGAGTGACCAAGTATCATTGGCTTCGAGAGCAGAAAATTCCGCAGCAATTGCCTTTTGCCATTCTGGAAATTGATTAGCCATTTCAAAAGAAGTAGGTTCGGAAGAAGGTAAAATTTGTGAAGGAATAACACAACAAATAGAATCTGGTGAGAGTGAAAAGTTAGAAGGTTGACATAAAGAAGTCATAGTATATGAACAACAGGATGAAGAACATTGAGCATGTAAAGGATGAACATAATATTGTAGATAAGAGGGAACACGAATGATTCTGGATGATTTACGAGGCTCATATGAGTGCATTTCTACAGATGAATCAGGAGTAGGCTCAGATGATTGATTTTGTAAAGATGAATCAGGAGTAGAATGAGTATGTTCTACTGGTATATCATGAACAGCAGAATCATGTGGTGCATTAGTGACAGGTAATGGAGTAAACTGTGATGAATTAGGAGCTTGAACAAGAGGAAAAACAGTCTCATAGAACTTAGCATCTCTGAAAATGAGAATAGAGTGATTTTCTAGGTTCAAAAACTTATAAGCCTTTTTACCAAAGGGATAGCCTAAAAACACAAGAAACAGCTCTAGGAGACAACTTATCTCTGTGTACCTTTGGAACACTAACATGAGCAAGACAACCAAAGGGTCTGAGATGTGTGTAACAAGGTTTGTTTCCAAATAAAACCTCATATGGAGTGACACCATGAAGGACTTTAGATGGAAATCTGTTTATTAAATGTGGAAGTCAAGACACAATCACCCCAATACTGTCTTGGTAAGTTAGATTGAAAAAGAAGAGCTCGTGCGGTTTCTAACAGATGTTTGTGCTTCCTCTCCACAACACCATTCTGTTGTGGAGTGTGGGCACAAGAAGTTTGATGGAGTATGCCTTTACTAAGAAAAAACTGACTAGCATCATGACTAAAACCAAGTTTTAAGGCATTATCAGTTCGGACAGATTGAACAGGAGAATGAAACTGAGTTTCAACCATAACAACAAAGTTTTTGATGAATGAAAATGCATTGCTTTTAGTACTAAGAAGGTGTGTCCAGGTAGCCCTTGAAAAATCATCAACAATAGTGAGGAAGTAACTGTATTTATTGTAAGTCTTGATAGAGTAAGGCCCCCAAATGTCAACATGAATTAATTGAAAACAAGCAATAGATTGTATATGACTATGTGGAAAAGGCAGTCTGTGTTGCCTAGATTTTGCACAA
Source organism: Heracleum sosnowskyi (assembly GCA_030848705.1). Taxonomy (NCBI): domain Eukaryota; kingdom Viridiplantae; phylum Streptophyta; class Magnoliopsida; order Apiales; family Apiaceae; genus Heracleum; species Heracleum sosnowskyi. The sequence continues at coordinate 71,659,091 of CM061241.1, read as the reverse complement.
ACATCGCAAATATTGAAGTGAACAGAACTATTAAGATCAACATTACAAAGAGAAAGTGTTTTGAGTTTAGACATAGGTAAATGTCCTAGTCTATGATGCCAAAGCAAAGCACTGTTGTTGCATGAAGAATCAGGAGCAGTAGGTGTGTGAAGAGCGATAGCAGAAGTAATGGAGGAATGGTTTAAGATGTTTAGGCCTCTCTGAGTTTTACCAAGAGCCAGCGGCTTCCTCAGAGAAGAGCCCTGCAATAAGCAAAAGTCATGAGTAAAACTAATAACACAATTTAACTGTTGTGTCAACTTACTAATAGAAAGAAGGTTGAGTTTAAAATGTGGCACATAGAGGACATTGTGAAGTATTATATCAGATGAGATTGATACATTTCCAGAATGTGTGATTTGGATAGTATGACCAGTTGGTAATGACACTGTGATAGGAGATGATAAAGACTCAAAAGTGGAGAATAGATCTTTATGAAAACACATATGATCACTAGCCCCACTGTCAAGAATCCATTGAATATTATTGGAATCTGAAAAACAAACTGTGGAGAGGTTAATATTACCAGCAAAGTTTGCAGTAGATGGAGAAGAGTCTGTGGAAGCTTTCAACAAATGCATCAGCTGAGAATACATCTCTGGTGTGATAGAATTATTAGATGAGGACTGTGGAGTAGTAATGTTTGAAGGTTGTTGAGAAACCAGTTCACCAGATACATTTGAAGTGTCAACTTGAGCAGCAAAACGTTTAGATTTGGTGAACTTAAAATCAGCTGGGAATCCATGTAATTTATAGCATTTTTCAACAGTATGTCCAGTCTTCTTGCAGTAATTGCAGTTGAGAGCAGGTTTCTTGGAGTCAAAACTAGGCCTCTTAACATATGAATTTGACCTTGATGAGTTAACATGAAGTGAAGCAGAATCAGCCAAGAATTGAACACCATAATGAATTTCCCTTTGGGATTCTTCTTGCAGGAGGATATTATACACTTGACTGATGCTTGGTAAAGGATTCTGCATTAGAATAGAGCCTCTCATTGCAGTATATGAATCATTTAAGCCCATCAGAAATTTCAGTACACGTTGATCTTGCTGAAACTTGGACAATTTCTGAGAAGCACCACAGGTGCAACCACGGGAACAAACAGGTATGAGAGAAAGAGAGTCTATATCATCCCACAACATTTTGAGTTTAGTAAAGTAATCAGGAATATTGTTGTTTCCTTGAGACAACTCAGAGAGTTCTTTATGCAATCCAAACAATTGAGTTCCACTAGGAGAACCATAACGTTCTTCCAGTTCTTTCCACATTTGATGTGCAGAGTTCGAGTAAATGACACTACGACCAATTGATTTTGATAAAGAACCAAGTAACCATGAGATCACCATATCATTACACCTTGACCAACTCTTAAAAGTCGCAGAAGTAGTAGCAGGCATGTCCAAAGTCCCATCAACAAAACCTAACTTGTTTCGTGCTGATAAAGCAATAGTCATAGAGCGTTTCCAATTGCTAAATCCAGTTCCATCAAAGGAATCACTAATGAGTTTCATACCAGGATTATCTGATGAATGAAGATATAGAGGATTGTCCTGATCTAAAGTTATTCTAGTTTCTTGAGTAGCAGTCATGATTATCGAAGAAGAATGAAAGAGGAGAAAGAAAAAAAAAAGAAAAAAAAAACTTATGTTAACAGTGTTGAATCATCAATTGCAGTATTATGTGATGAATCAGAGAAAACATAAGAGTGAATGTAATCGATAGATCAATTCGAGTTGAATTAGGTATAGGAAATGAAAGAATTGAATATCACTAAGAGATTACTGAATTATCAAAGAAAAAATTGATATGATGAGATTGAGATTGATAGAAAACATGTATCTATACATATATACAGATAACAAAACTGTTAGAGACGAATCAAGGAAGAAAAACACCTATTATGATGCTTGAATCGACGAGGATGGGGATGCAGATCAGCGTAATTTCTGGATTAATGAAGACGATGACAAACATCAAACACAGTACGTATCTTTCTTGATAACAGATAGAACCAACGGAGATTTGTGTAATCGGATCGTGTTTTGTTGCTCTGATACCATGCGAGATTTGCTGTTTTGTGAACTAATAAATTACAGAGAGATTGAGTAACAAACTACAGAGAGATTGAGTAACAAACTACAGAGAGATTGAGAAAGATTTCAGAGAGATGAGAGAAAGAGAAAACATAGAATTAGTAACAAACTACAAACTATACAAGTGAGTTTTACAAGATGAACTAAAACCAATATATATACAATAGGCTCAGGATCTAACAAACTAACTAACTATGGCGGGAAAACTTATCAAAGATAGAATGTATAAAAATACTTTAGGTAATATGACCAACAGTTCCCCTGCTTGGATAAAGCATACGTGTATTGGGAATGCAATTTCTTTCTTCACCAACAATGCTTTCATGCAGCTCGATCCATTGATCATCCTTCTCATCAAACTCACTCTTTGACCCTGGTTCCTTACCCTACTTATCCGTCAGTGATATGAGTTAAAATAAGCCCTAAAAATATAATTAATATCACATTAACCTAGTTGGTCCATAAATGAAGCCCATTGATGAGACCTGAAACCCTATTTAAATATTAATTTCGTAATTAATATTTGGGCTGAAAATATAACCTGTACTAAGAGACATCGAGTATAGGCTTGTTTCAATACAAGTCCATTTTGAACAACGATTCCAATATGGAAACAACTTCTACAAGCAAGGATCTAGAATTAATCCTTATCCCTCGTTAGGGGAAAGACTTATCCTCCAAGGAAATCGATACTTATCTACTGTCAAGGAGGAGACTAGGACTCCAAGTCTCCTAACCCTATTCTAAAACAAAGGTTCCTGACGCATTTATAAAGGGCCTGACCCCTCATCTCAGAACTACGTTTTCTTGGCTTGATTCTCAAAATGATGAATTGAGATACGCATGCATCTTGTGAGGACCATTTTAGTCACGAAACACAAGAGCATCCATTAAAGCTTGAAGCTCATCAACCCTAGCATTTAATTCACAAAACCCTGGCCGTTATTTGAAGACCTAGTTTTTATTTCACAACATTTGGCGCTGACTGTGGGGAGACAACATCAACCATGGTGAATACACAGAGAACAACTCAAGATCCACAAATCTCTGAAGGGCTTTCTATCACCTCTCAAATAGAGGCTCATGGAACAGGAAGCCAACCACCGCCAACTACTGAAACTCAAGGGGTGAACATCCCCTCACCACTAATCAAGGACCAAAAATCTCAATCTCAGTTCAAGGGACGAATCCCCTAAAGATGGTGGTTCATGGATCTCATCCTTATACTCAAGAGACTACTCTCCAACAACCAATCACAACCTCTCAAGTGCTTTTGAATGCACCACGTGACCTTCAACTCCATACCACCGATCTCCCTCAATACACGAATCAGATTCTTGGTATGCCATCTTATGTCATGACATCTCGATCCGCTGTTGGGAGCAGTGGTCTCAATACACTCTACTATGAGGAATATGTGCCCCCTTATATCCAAGGTCTGGGACCCCAGAATCAACAAACTCAAACTCAACAAACTCCCTTGATTCGAGACTTCTCTGGTCCTTATACTGAGAATGAGAATTACACATCTGATGATGAAAGGGACATGGCAACAAATTAATCACAAGTCTCATCCCAAACATGTCCTTCGTCTTTTGTCTTCCCCTCCTCATAGCGGAGGTGAATTCAGTTGCAATGCTTGTGGTGAAGATGGTAAAACCTCAGTCTGTAACTGCAATATTTGTGAATTTGATCTTCACAGAAAATGTGCAGCTTTGCCTGAAACAATGAAGCGCAAGGATCATGAACACAATATTACTCTCATGTACTCTGTTGACCAAGCTCTGTCTACTGGTACTGAATTCAAATGTGATGTTTGTTTTCGAGACATTCGTGGGGGCTTATAGATGTATTATTGTAAAGAATGTGAGTTCGGGACTCATGTCAACTGTGTGATGGCAAAAGCACGGTCTCAAATGTAAGTGGTTCTTGAACAAAACCTTGCAGCTCAAGTGGAATTGATAAAAATCCAGAATGCGGTGAATTTGAACACTGCACATGCAAATATCATAGCAAATGCATTCTATGGTGGCCACAGGCATTACCGTTTTTAAAGTACAAGAACAAACAATGCGTATACTTTCTTTTGTGTCTTTCAATCCTTTTTAATAATTTCGGATTTGTCGTAACATCCTCAATTTAAAGAAAAGATGATCAGTTATCATTGTTTGTTACAAAGAGATTGGCAAGGTGATCAAGATATGTTATGTTGCAGGAAGAATGACATTTCTGAGAAGTCATGTCTTCATTTCATTCTTCTGTTAATTTTTGGTTGGTTCTATTATTAATGTATCGCAGTGATGTGGTTTTGGAACCTTGTTCAATACCTTGGGTAGCAGATATGCATTAGACAATTGATACTTCTGGTAATGATTGCGATTTTATTCTTTTTTTTTCCTTTTATATATGTTCTGGTACTTCAATAGAAGGTCTAAACTCCGTAAAAATTTTGATTCTTAAAATGAACGATAATTTCAGCAGCAACTAGCTACAGAATCCGAGTGTACTTACAGTTCAACAGACTATAAAATGTTAAAAAAAGTTCAACACATAAATAACATTCTGAAAGTCTTTCTATAATGTAAATGTTTGTCCCCCTTTTAAAACTCTACAAGTTATTTGTCCAATTTTTTTCAAGAAAACAGAGAAATATGGTGAAAGACATGAACATTTAATCTAGATTTGAAGTCCACAATGTAGAAAAGGTTTGGTCCAAGACGAGCCTCTATGATGGAATCATAGATGCAGCGAACATGAACATTTGAATCCAAGTATAAAATAATAGCTTTTTGCTACTATGTTGAAATTTAGAAGAGGAAATTCTTTTGTGTATTGGATGGACATTTAATATCACTGTAAAGTTGAATGCCATTATCAGCTCTCACAAACACTAAAAACTGAGATTAAATGAATATTTAGTGGATTTAAGCACAGGACATCTGCAATTTGCATAAAATGATATTTAAGAATGTAACACCTCGGTCTCACATCGAGGAGATTTGAGACTTTTGTTCAGTTTATAAGACAAAAGTACTACTACTAAGTGCACTAATAAATCATGATCTTTTGGGGGCCTGTGTTGGGCTAGTTGTTACCCAAGTTGACTGCAGTTGGGCCAGTGTGCTTTGACTTATTCAGACCTGGAATCGGGACTTGACCCGGTTTTCGAAAAAGGCTCGGGATTTGACTCGGGTTGTCACATATGATATCAGAGTCAACTGTCGAAAGCTTGTTTCGTCAAGTTACCGGAGGTGGGGACACGGAGGTTGGTGGTATTATCCCACAATGGACAGAGGTCCGGAGGTGGGGACACGAAGCCAGCCGGTATTATCTCACAATAGCTAGAGAGGAACGATCCGGACCTATGAGATATCCGTTCAGACCTGACGACGACGTCGGAAGTTTAAGTGGGGGAGTTTGTAACATCCCAGTCCCACATCGAGAAGATTTGAGACTTCTGTTCAGGGCAAAAGTACTACTACTAAGTGCACTAACAAATCATGATCTTTTGGGGGCATGTGATGGGCTAGTTGCTACCCAAGTTGACTACAGTTGGGCCTGTGTGCTTTGACTTATTCGGATCCGGAATCGGAACTTGACCCAATTTTCGAAAAAAACTCAGGATTTGACCCGAGTTGTCACATATTTTTATAACATCCAAGCTCACACAATCCAATGCATACCAGACCCAACAACCCACCACTGGTCGGTCCATAAAAGCTACTCCCTCAGTCCCACCCATTTGTTATCGTTTCAAATGGGAGGTTCGGCACGCATTTTAAGGCTCATATAAAATATAGTTTCATTACTTATTTTTAAAAAATTTCTTCTTTGAATAAAAATCCAAACATTTAATTTTTATTCAAAGAAGAATTTTTAAAAAAATAAGTAATGGAACTATATTTTATAAGAGCCTTAAAATGCGTGTCAAACCTTCCATTTTTAATGATAACAAATGGATGGGACGGAGGGAGTAGCAATTTGGTATACATTGATTGTTGACTTGTATCTATACAGACCTCAAACACGCTTATTCTAATCGATGTGGGATGTTACAAACACCCGTTCTTATTGGGTCGACGTCCTCGTCGAGCCCCCACAGAATACTAAACCCGGGCAGTGCCTCTACACTTCCGGCCGGGAAGCTCTATACAGATCTCAAACACGCTTATTCTAATCGATGTGGGAATGTTACAAAGAATGTTATGTATTTTAATAGGTGGGAAATCGAAAGCAATTTTATTCCGAAGTAGTAGTCGTGGGATTTTCAGTTAAACGATATCTCGATCAGTATTGACCAGCTTTGGGGGCCATGGGATCGGTGCTTATATTGCTGGCAGACTGAAGGCCGAAGCTTCCTTGGTCTGTACAAGTCGACCAGTGATATGTAATGTCAACTTATTATCATAGACTTGCAAAGTGTTGCGCCTGTATGTAGCATTTCCTACTACATTCCAAATGTTTAATCTTTGCCTAGTCAAACACTTACAACTCAATGTGTCCACCGGGGCGGAACCAAAGGAGGTAAAGACTAAAAAATTTAGTAGAAATTTTAATTTAAGTCCCGACTAATCAGTGAAAATTAAGGAAAATTTATGTTAACTTCGGCTATTTTATGGTCCTGTTCCATCATGATGTCCACACCCACTTCATGTTCATGGCATTTGAATTTTCTAACTAAACACATATTTAATATTTTCAATTTTATTTGGATTTGTTTTAGAATATAAAGTAACTTGAATTTTTAATATTGCACTCACCAAAGAAAAGACCAATTCGCAAGGGAATATTTTGAGAGAGTGAAATCGTGGACTAATCCCTATGATCTTGCACTCACATGCTGCTCAAATCACTTTGGTCAACACTAACATTTCATCTTTGAATATGTAACAAATGAAGCTATAAAAGTCAGGTAGAGATGCAGCTGCCTAATTACAACTATCAAGTTCACGCGATCTAGCTGAAACTTGATCATAACAACCAAAAGATCATGGAGCACAAGCATTTTAGCCACCCTCATGGCCTTACTTTTCACCAGAAATCACTAAAATCTGAAACCATTTGTTCTGGCTGCAAGTTCAAACATTAATGTCGGATCTTCCACTTCTTCTAGACCTCCTTCTCAATCACAATTTCAACAAATTAATCACAAGTCTCATCCCAAGCATGTCCTTCGTCTTTTGTCTTCCCCTCCTTATACCGGAGGTGAATTCATTTGCAGTGCTTGTGGTGAAGATGGTAAAGACTCCGTATATAACTGCAATATTTGTGAATTTGATCTTCACGAAAAGTGTGCTGCTTTGCCTGAAGCTGTGCAGCGTGATGATCATGCGCACCAGCTTGTTCTCAGTTACTCCATGTCTAGTCCTTACTACACTTGTGATGTATGTTGGCTCAATATTCCTGGACATTTATGGATGTATATCTGTGAAGAATGTGATTTTGGAACTCATGTTAACTGTGTGATGGCAAAAGCACGGTCTCAAATGGAAGTGGTGCTTGAACAAAACCTTGCAGCTCATGTGGAATTGATGAAAATTCAGAATGCAGTGAATTTGAACACTGCACATGCAAATATCATATCAAGTTCGTTCTATGGTGGTCACATGCGTTACCGTTAATAAAGTACAAGAACAAACAATGCTTATACTTTCCTTTGTGTCTTTCAATCCTATATAAATAATTTCAGATTTGTTGTAACATCCTTAATTTTAAGAAAAGATGATCATCAATCATCATCTTTGTTTGTTACAAAGAGACCGGCATGGTCATCTTGATATGTAGTATTGCAGGAAGAATGACATTTCTGAGAAGTCATGTTTTCATTTCATTCTTGTGTTAATTTTTTGTTGGTTTTGTGATTAATGTATACGCAGTGATGTGGTTTTGGAACCTTGCTCAATAGCTTGAATAGCCTTTGTCTTCCTTTTGATACTTAACAAGTTATTTCTCCAATTTTTTTTTCGAGAAAACAGATAAATATGGTGAAGGACATGAACACTTAATCTAGATTTAAAGTCCACAATGTAGAAAAGGTTTGGTCCAAGACGAGCCTCTATGATGGAATCATAGATGCAGCGAACATAAACATTTAAATCGAAGTATAAAACAAAGAGCTCCAGTATAAAGATCTTCATTAGTGCGTAAACCAATTGTATACCACCATTGATAAACACCAGAATAAGCGATATTCAGTGGGCCGAGAGCAAGTATAGATTTGGTTTAATTATTTTTCTGACGTTCGAATCTTACACTAGTAAATCTTAAAACGAACTCTTTCAAAAAGTTTGCAGGTTTAAAATTGTATACCAGAAATATTAAACACAAGTGAATTTATTAAGCGGTTGCAGAACCTGAGAAATAGATGAAGAACATATCAGACTCAAAAACAATAGAAAATAATAAGCATAAAAACAATGCACAATGATTTTTCTTATAAGCTGGCCAAACTTTGTCCCATGCTGATGAGAAACTGTGCATTCTGACGAGCCATGTCCATTTGAATCTGGAGCCTTTGCATCTGAGCCTGATGATCAATAACAACTTCCTCGAGTGATTTACCTTCGTATTTGTCCTTCTCATGCACACAACTTAAATGTGTACCATAATTGCAATCTTCACAATAGTACAGCCAGTAGGTTTCGGGCACAACATTTTCACATACATCGCAAGTGAATGTAATCCCGGGTTGCTCTTCTTTCTCGTTTTCAGAAATCGGGCTTGAATAAATAAGCGATAAATCGTGTTCATGATGATCACTTTTAACAGTTTCAGGCAATAAAGAACAAGTAACATGGAGGTCATAGTCACAAGTTGAGCAGTTGTAGGTGAAACCACTTCCAACCCCAAAACAAGCATCACAAGTGAACTTCCCTGTTTCTTTGTCAGATGGAGATGCAAGAAGAGTAAGAGGATGTTCCGTGTGAGACTTGTGTCGAATCTCTCTAGGCAATTCAAAGCACTTCTTGTGAAGATGGTATTCACATTTATTCTTGCTGCAACCATATTGTGTCCCTATAATTTCTTCTTCACAACCCGAACAAACTAAGGGATCATCGTCTTCAACTTCAGATGGATACAGGGGATGAGAATGACTAAAATGCTTTAGCCCACGAGGTTTAATTACTCGATTCCCACCTGTATTCTCAGCAGGTACTGGCTCATCACTTTGCACTGGCACCTCCCCGCTAGGATTAGTACTTTTTAACGGAGAAACAACATCGGGTGTTGCTTCATTTTTTGTATTGTAACTCAGAGTAGGATCGTCACGGACATTAACGGGAGGCAAATTGACTTGTTGAGGATGATAAATACTTGATGTTTGATCCGGAAGAGAATTGCTTGGAACAACATCATAAGTTTGCGGAATTTGGACATTAACGGGAGGCAAATTAGCTTGTTGAGGGTGATAAATACTGGATGCTTGATCCGGAAGAGAATTGCTTGGAATATCATAAATTTGAGGGGTGTGGATAACACTCGTAGCCGTAGGCATATAAGCACAATGCACATGGAGATCAAAATCGCAATTCGAACAACTATAGGACAAGCCAGTTCCAACAAGATTACAAGAATTACAATAAAAAGAGTTGGAGGGGTAGGTAGGGTAAGGTACTAGGGTAAGGGGGTGAAGGGGGTGAGTTGGATGATTCAGGGAGCGGCTTGCATTGAAGCAAAATTCATGGAGGAAGAAATTGCAAGGCCAACAGACGTATACATTTCCAGTTGCCGAAGAGTTGCAACCAGAGCAGTTAAGTTCGGTTCCTTGAATCACTTGGTGAACAATTAGGCTATGGCTGTGGCTAAAATGTTTGAACTCCATGAGGGACAGGGGAGCTGGTGCTTGTAAAATCAGTGGTAAGGTAACAAATAAGGTGCACTAATAACAAGTTTTAAAGCTTCAATTCTGTTGACTTTGCTAGTCTTATACCAACTTTCCTCGAAGATGCTTGGATGTTTATATAATCAAATCTGATCACAAATGATTTGTTCATTTGCAAAGTTGGTCTTCGCATGCAGTTTGCAGTGCAGGTAGTCCTCGTTGACTTTTGTATTCTAATGCCAAGTTGCAAATGCATGTATAAAGTTGACTTTGGAAATGGTTGAAGTTGACTTCGTAATTTATATTTTTTCTAATTAAACACCCGCACATACCCATCTTGTGTTAAACAATGATTAAATCCTAAATATTTTGTAAAAAAGGCGAGTAAATACTACTACACCAAGATGTACTAGATAACTTTGTAAGTTCTTAATTACTTCCTTTTCTCGGACAAAAACATACATCTGTTAGAAAAGTTGGACCTCTACATCAAAACTTCCTTATGTGAGGGATAGATTGGTAGACAACTACTTCTGGGCTCTGTCCCTATTTTTCGAACGCTGTTACGGTTTGATATCACATTACGGTTCAAGGTACGTAGTGACTCGAGAAAAGTGAAAGGAAGCAAATATTGAAAAATAAATCATGGAGATAAAAAAACATTACACAGTTGAAAATAATAGCACCATACTCACACAATCTTTTGTTTTTTGTTGCGATTGTATATCATCTTGACCAATAGAATAATGACGGAAAGAAAGAAAATGGAACAGATGACGCCAATGGTAATAGTGAGGCCTGTTGAATGGGATAGCATCACGTAAGTGTTAGAATACAATATATGATCTTGGAAAGTGTCTTCGTTGGTTACTCAACATGGTATCAGAGCTCAGGCAGATGGGAGATTCAAGGTTCGACTCCCTGCCACCCCCAATATTCTCACAATTTATTATGTACACGAAAGACAAAAATTATGCCCCGGAAAGTACCTTCCTTTAACAGGATCTTCAGACATGGATGAAATGAAGTAGATAAAGAGCGAAATTGTTGATAGTGCAAGAGCCAACACATCTGCCACCATAAATGCTTTGAAAATGGTCTTCTTTGAATGGACAGCCAATCCCTGATCCTCTTCTCCACTTTGATGGTATCCGGCTGGTATTGTAAATCCTACCGTAAAAGTTACCATTGTTATGAGTGCAGTAACTATTATTTGGGAATTGGTCCGTCTCCTGTATCCATCAAACTCTTCTTTCATTCGTTTACGTTCTTCTGCAATCAACGATTTCTTAGCTAACTTAAATTTCTCATCTTTTTCTAGCCTCCTACGTTGGGGCACTATACTTTCCTCAATATTCGACTGCTCCTTAATATTTCTACGCCAAAACTTCCAACACGGATTCGTTTGCTTGTCGTCAACTGCTTCTTTAATAAGTACCTATATTAACGAAGGACTAGCTCAGGATAATTAGACACTATATAGTTATCGGAGCCCGGTCCCCAGCAATCGTTTGCTGGGGACGATTTTCGCAGCAATCGGTTTCTACGCCGTTGGATCGATCATCCAACGGTTGTGGTTTAAAAAAAATTGGACCGTACCGCGGAAACTTTCTGCGGTACGGGCTAATTACATTTTTGCCCCTCCGCCCGTACCACGAAAACTTTATGCGGTACGGGTTAATTACATTTTTGCTATTCCTAGCATCGGATACCTCTCTTGTCTTGGTTTCGTGACAAGAAGTCAAGAATTCAAGTTAAAATGTCAGCAATTACTCAAAAATCGACAAAAATAAATTTTGAATACAGATCTGGTGACCCAATAATCAGACATGGGCTAACAAAGTTACCTCGATGAAAAGGAAGGTCCAGAGTTAAATCTTTATTTTAGGGGTTTCTGATAAGTTAAGCATCCTTCAACAACAACATCTCCTCAGTCCATCAACATCTCAAATTCACATGTACAACTATACATACATATGTGTGTATGTATATGAGGCCAAGGTTTTAGGTCAAATCCAGGGGAATCTTGATTGGGTCAGGTAGTAGTCCAGAAATGAATTAGAGTTAGATCAGAAATAAAGGGATTATATATGTATGTATGTATGGATCATAAAATTAGGTAATACATGAGATGCAGATGATGTTGGAGAATGGAGTGTTGTGTGTTTCTTTTATTTTCATTTCTTCTGTGTGTTTTTCTACTGGACTGTCGCAGAGTGAAATTGGACGGGGACGTACCGCGGAAAGTTTCCGCGGTACGGGCGGGGGGCAAAAATGTAATTAGCCCGTACCGCAGAAAATTTCCGCGGTACGGTCCAATTTTTTTTAAACCACGGCCGTTGGATGGTCGATCCAACGGCGTAGAAACCGATTGCTGTGAAAATCGTCCCCAGCAAACGATTGCTGGGGACCGGGCTCCATAGTTATCAGTTTGCAAAGCTGGAAACATATAATATTTCCTGCTTATAGTTGTATAGTTATGTATTTCTACAGCAAGTCCAAAGAAGCTGTTTGCCAGTTGTCAATTGGGGCGGCCCAACTGTAAACCTTCCTAGACTATGAGTAAGAGCATCTCCAATAGGGATGCCAACTCTTATGTGGCATGACAATCTTGGTTGTCTTTCGAGTTGCAAAAGTGTCTAAGGAATGTCAAGAGAAGTTGTCAACTTTTGGCACCCGCACCCCCTCTAAATGGAAAAATCACAAATACTAGTACTAAAAGTATATATATGATTCATTCATATTATATTGTATCTAGTTTTAATATTATTTGTTTAGGGACCATTTAGGCATCTTATATGGAGTGCCAACTATTGGACTTGAAAGGTGCTAGATTTGATATAAATGAAAAAAAGAATAAAAAATTATTATTTATGATAAGTTGAAATGTTTGGCACCCCTCAAGGGTGCCTCTATTGGAGATGCTCTAATGCAAAAAATTTCCTTACACAAGCAAAATGCAGCCAATTACAAGCACTCCATATAATTTGAAAAAGTTACCAAGACATTCATCTAAAAAAATAGGACTAGAATATGGGACTATGTCAATGATTTTAAAACTAAAATTGCACCATTTAAAATGAATCCGAATTAATAAAAACAGGACCAAAAACTGAACCACGCCAATAAAATTTGTTTCATAATTCTAAAAACTACACTTTATCGATTTTTACAGCGGATTTAGGTTATAATGTCACAATCTAGAATTTTAAAACTAAAAGAAATATTGTACAACTAAAGCGGAAACTTAAAAAAGAAGAAAACAAGGAAAATGTTTATATCATATCAATCATACTCATGCTGTTTACAATAAGGGTAGTTATAAGACAAATTCAGAATTACTACTGGTCCCCACACGGCTCATAACTCATTATCATTCTGTTGCTAGCTCAAGACAATTAAATTAAAAGCCCAACTAGTCATAACTCAACCCAAGACATAATTACGCTCCCAAACATACTTCAATAATATTCCCCAATTACTTGTCAAATTCTGTGACAAACCCTCCTTCTTAAACAAATCCTTGACCTCAAGGATTGACCCCACATTTCTAAATCTGTTCCTCAAACTCCATATGAGATATGGAAAGAAAGGAAACTGAGTCTTAAACACGTTAAGATTTGGGGATGTCCAGCTTATGTCAAGAAAGTTGACCCTGATAAGCTGGAATCTCGATCCGTAAAATGTAATTTGTGGGATATCCTAAAGAGACTTTACGGTATTACTTTTACACCGATCATAGGGTATTTGTCTCCAGACATGCTACCTTCTTGGAAAAACAGTTTATCCTTGAAGGGAACAGTGGGAGCAAAATAGAACTTAATGAAGTTCAAGAAGCACAAACTACTACGGTTCAAGAGGAAACACCTGTTCAGACTGAACAACCTTCTGTGCAACAGCCCATTCGTAGGTCAGAGAGAGTGTCTCGCCAACCTGAGAGGTATTATGGCCTTGTCATTGAGAATGACAGTGAGTTGTCAATCATTGACGATGACGACCCTATGACCTATAATGAGGCTATGAGTAGTGTTGACTCAGAGAAATGGCAGAGTGCCATGAAATCCGAAATGGATTCTATGTATACCAACCAAGTATGGACTTTGGTTGAAGCACCCAAGGATGTGAAGCCTATTGGGTGCAAGTGGGTATACAAGAGAAAGATTGGAGCAGATGGCCACGTGGAGACCTATAAGGCCAGGCTCGTGGCAAAAGGATTCAGACAAAGGCAAGGTATTGACTTTGATGAAATTTTTTCGCCTGTAGCCCTGTTGAAATCAATTCGGATTTTGCTTGCGATTGCTGCTTACTACGACTATGAGATATGGCAAATGGACGTGAAAACAGCCTTCCTCAATGGGAAACTTGAAGAGGAAGTGTATATGACACAGCCAGAGGGTTTTGTTTCCAAATGGAATGAACACCTAGTGTGTAAGCTGCTACGAACCATATATGGATTAAGGCAAGCTTCTCGTAGATGGAACATCCGTTTTGATGAGACAATCAAAGAGTTTGATTTTATCAAAAACATAGATGAACCATGTGTCTACAAGAAGGTTAGAGGGAGCGTGGTAACATTTCTTGTGTTGTATGTGGATGACATACTTCTTATAGGAAATGATATACCGATGCTACAATCAGTCAAAGTGTGGCTATCAAAGAACTTCACTATGAAGGACTTGGGAGAAGCATCCTACATTTTCGGTATGAAGATCTACAGAGATAGATCTAGAAGAATGATAGGTCTTACCCAGGGTACATACATCGAGAAAGTGCTTAAAAGGTTCAGCATGGAAAACTCCAAGAGAGGTCTCATACCAATGAGCCATGGAGTATCCCTTTCCGAGAAGATGTCTCCCGAGACACCTGAAGAAAGGGAGCGTATGAGTAAAATTCCTTATGCTTCGGCAATAGGATCTATCATGTACGCGATGTTATGTACTAGGCCTGATGTTGCTCATTCAATTTGTGTGACGAGCAGATATCAGTCCAATCCAGGTGAAGACCACTGGAAAGCAGTGAAGAACATCCTTAAGTATTTGCGAAGGAGTAAGGATATTTTTCTTGTTTTTGGTGGATCTGAGTTGAAAATAGAGGGTTATACTGACTCTATTTTTCAATCAGAAAGTGATGATAGCAAATCCATGTCAGGGTACGTGTTTACTCTGAATGGTGGTGCGATTAGTTGGAAGAGTTCCAAACAGTCTACAACGGCTGACTCCACAACGTCAGCGGAAGCAGAGTATATAGCTGCAAGTGAGGCTGCAAAAGAAGCCGTTTGGATGAGGAAATTTGTTTCTGAATTGGGAGTTGTTCCTAGCATTGAGGAGCCTATTGTGTTGTATTGTGATAACAACGCAGCAATAGCACAAGCCAAGGAACCTAGGTCTCATAAAAATTCCAAACATGTTTTGCGGTGCTTTCATTTGATTAGGGAGATCATTGAAAGAGGAGATGTCAAAATTGAGAGAGTTGACACACATAACAACGTAGCAGACCCACTCACAAAGACATTGTCTCAGACTCACTTTGATCGTCATAAAGAGAAGATGGGTATTAGATACCAGTGTGATTGGCTTTAGTTCAAGTGGGAGATTGAAAGTGTTTTTCCTAAATCCAATCATGTATGATGAGTTAGGAAGAACTTTCTTGTATTCTTATTTGATTTCATTAATGTTAATAAAAGACTTGTTTTGTTTTTATTACGAGCTTTATCTATTTAAAGTGTTTTAAATAAGATGTTCCATAGTTTAGAGTAAAGCTTCTAGAATTATAATGAGATTATAATAGTGAGATCTAGAAGATGATAACTCTAGACTTAAACAGTTCCTGATCATAGGATAACTAATCGGAAGTTGGTGAATCCGCAAAGATTGGTACATACTATGCTTGCTCCCGTCAGGAGGATGTCTGTTCTCATAGGCATTTGTGTGGTGACACTATAGCTAGTATGTAGGTGCTTGTTAGGGAATAAGTTTACTGAACATGACTCGATAAGTTGAACAGCTAATGGAGTTTACTCACATGTCAATAGTTATTCACTGAGTGATAGTTGTACAAGTGTCCTTAGACTTGAGATCGTTAGAGTTATCTTGTATATAATGAACTATGCTTTGGATTAGTCCTTAGTCTCAAGGACATCCATTAGATCTATTCTGGGCATAGGGATTTGTGTATGGAGATAGTTAACGTCAATAGAGGATCTACCCCTTCCAGTATAGGAAGAGAATATCCTATGTTATTCTTAGTATGCGAGTTCTGGAATCTCTGGCCAGAGTGTATGAAATTAGAAAGGAGTTTCTAATTTGCATTAATATGAACTTAGCATTATGAATAAGAAATCATATGATTAAATTTGATAGGCCTGACACGAGATCCATGCCTTGTATTTAATCGGGATATTGTAGGGTTGAAGGAATTGATTGTATTGAAACTAGTCACTGACAGATTCTTGGTATTCTAAGCAGTGAATTCATATTATCCGGATAGTCGCGATTTGTTGAGAAGCATCACTCACGATGTAGAATAAATATAATTAATCAGTTAATTATATTTAATGAATTATTAGAATTCATATAAATAATAAATAAAAGTTTATTATTATTTATTTCTACTACCGGCTTAATATTGAACCTACAGGGTCACACCATAAAAGAATATTTTCTTTGATGAAAAGTATATATATATATATTATTAAAACCCTAGGAAAACCCTATAAATAGAATGAGATAGTTCATTCTAAGGCTCATCTTGTTTTTGTGAAAAACCTAGAAAAGGAGCTAGCCTCCATCTCTCTCTCTCTCTCTCTCTCTCTCTCTCTCTCTCTCTCTTTCTCTCTAAAAAAGTCTTAGAGTTTTTTGAAGAATTCATCGAAGGAAAATTCTTGGTGGATACCGGTAGAGTGCTTCATACTCTGAGGAGCAACTGCTTGCAACCATCGATTTTTAAAGCTTCGATTCGCAAAGGTATGGTTACGATTCCCCTCGCTCTAGATTTTGTATGTTTTTCTATATGTGCGATACATGGTTTTTACGGAATAAATGTTATATCACGCTTCCGCTCATCCGTAAATTCCTTCAGCAAGTACATCTCGAGGCATTGATTGACTCGTTCGGTTTGACCATCCGTTTGTGGGTGGTAGGCCGAACTTAACTTGACTTGTGTCCCCATAACTTTGAACATATCTGTCCAGAATTGACTAATGAAGATGGAATGCATGTCCGATATAATGGCCTTTGGTGGACCATGCAGCCTCACCACAGAATCAAGCACCCGTTGTGCTACTGTATATGCAGAGTTGGGATGGCTAATGGCGATGAAGTGACTGTATTTAGTCAGCTTGTCGACAATCACCAAAATGGTATCTTTACCGTTCGACTTTGAACCCATCTATGAAGTCCATAGATATTGTGTCTCACGTAGTCTTGGGTATTGGGAGGGGTTGGAGTAGCCTGAAGTGAGTGTATGTTCAGACTTACACCTTTGGCAGGTGTCACAAATAATATAGATGTACAGTCGGCCTCTTTAGAAAACTCATTAATTAATCAAAAAGTCAGTTATTTACCCCTATTAGATTAAACACTAAAAATTGGTAACGATATCAATTATCTAGTACTGGTAAACTGAAAGAATACACGTGCAGAACATGTACTATTTACATTTTACAGCATTATTTTATGAGATTAGATCTAGTACTGACCTGGTCAGCTACGATGTTTTCGTGGTAATATATAACATGTCATAAGGAGTTCAGTTCATCTTGTTCTTTTCCCTTCTGTCGACTTGCTCATGATTTATGAGTTCTCGGACGAAACAACCCGCCAAGATAATCAGATGGAGAGGTGTGTTGCCAAAAAAAATCTGTTTCATTCATAATATTGTCTAGATATTCTTCTCGACAATGTTTTAGGATATATTGTATCAATTTCTTTTTACCTTGCTCAACCGGCGTGTG
The DNA here is from genome assembly GCA_030848705.1 of Heracleum sosnowskyi. Taxonomy (NCBI): domain Eukaryota; kingdom Viridiplantae; phylum Streptophyta; class Magnoliopsida; order Apiales; family Apiaceae; genus Heracleum; species Heracleum sosnowskyi. The sequence goes on along the minus strand of CM061241.1, from coordinate 71,641,183 downwards.
TAGTACATATGCATCCAAAAATTCTTTCCCGTAAGAGCATCTCCAATGGAGGGTGCCAAGAGGGGTGACAACGCCACATGGCATGACACTCTTGTTAGCACTTTATTGGATCCATAAAGTAGGGTGTCAACTTCATTTGTGGTCCCACTTATAAATAAACTATTGTTTCTCTTACTTATTTATATTATACTTATTTATATTATATTTTTTATTATTACATATTATGTAAATAAATTATTATTTAAATTTTGTAACATTTTAACTCTTTTTTTTCACTACACCATTTACATAATTTATAATTTATTTTTCTTAGAATGTTTTTCTTGTGTTATATAGCTTTTAATTTGTAATTTGTTTATTATTTTTAAATTTTAACGAATTGTATTAAAAACAAAATGACTTCATTGATATGATCAAACGTAATATCAGTAGCATTTGTAATTTGTTTATTATTTTATTTTTTTTTGTAATTTGATTGCATAAGATTTGCATGCACCAAATAATTATTTATTTAGTAACTAATTAATTCAATGTTATCTATTAAAGTAATAAAATTATAATAATATGTAGGTCCAACACTTTTTAAAAGTTGGAATCTTTTGTGGGGTGCCAACCATTGGAGTGTTTTTTTGAGAAAAGGGTGCCAAAAATGATACGGAAGAGAGAGCGTATAGTTTATAATATTTTTGATTAGGTGGCAAAGTTGGCATCCCTTGAGGGGTGCCAACCATTGAAGATGCTCTAACAAAACAAGACAATTAAATGAGACTCGTTTCCACGCGCCCCACGCGCCTCTCTCTCTCTCTCATCTCAACACACCCCAAACAACCCACTTCGCCTCCCCAATCCCATATCTTCAATTTCTTCACGCAACCTCTTGGATCTTTTTCTCTTTTCCACTTCTTTACCTTTCCATTTCTTCATCCGCTCTTTTTCTCTCCCTTCTTTTTCTTGGTGCGAAATGAATTTGGCATTTTCTCACAAGAAATCTCTAGAAATATTAAGAACATCTAATTCAGGCTTGTCTTTTAATATTATGCAGAATCAATTACGAACTACAACGAATGTTACTACTGATGTCCCGAGAACTTGCAATATGGATCCGGACCACGTTGAGGGTTTTGATGGGTCTCAATCTCGTAAAGTGAATTTAATGGGGGTTGTCCCCATTTTAGACAAGACGACTATGGGTGTAGGTCCATCCTCCAGATCCTTTCAAGCATCTCCTGCAATGGTTGGACAGGTTCCTTCTCTTTCTAATGGTGACTTAGACGTCTACTCTACTTAGTCTAGAGAACGCTATATCAAAGAATAATGAAATTGTTTGTATTGATCATCCGACTGAACTATTTAAGCATGTTGCTATGAATTGGACTACCTGTTGTTTGGCTCTACCTAGGGATAATGCTTTGTGTGATTTTAATTTTCTTAGGACCTCTGCTCATAATATGTTTGATAATGTGGGTTTGGTCAAGGTTTATAATCACTTTGGGGGATTTCTGGTTCTTAAGTTTAAATACAAAGTGAGTTTGGATAGAGCGTTGGGTGGAATCCTATTAGATTAGGAAATTGTGAGTTTCTTCTTAGACAGTGGGTGGACTGTTACCCTAAAATTAATGAGAATTTTAGGGTCAAAATCTGTGTGTCTTTCACCAGAATCCCTTTTCATTACTGGACAATTAAGGGTCTCTTTCTGTTAGGCAAAGCGATAGGGACCCATATTGCTTTTGCTAATGAAACTTTTAATGTTGCTAATGCTAATGATCCTTTGAAAAGTGCTAAAATCTTGGTTGAAATAGGAAGTCTGGTGAAAATCCCTTCCTTTGTGATGATGCATTATTACTGGATGTAAATTGAAGGTGCTGGTTTCTTGTGATTGGACTAGATGTTGCAAGGATTGTTTAGAGACCTCGCATTCTGGGTTCTGCCCTGGTTTAAGAGAACTGTTTTCAGTTATTGATTGTGAGGAGGATCTGGTTAAAGTCACTCCGTGTGAGGTTCCCAATGTTATAGATTCTGATTCAAGCCACTGTCAGGATGTTGTTATTGAGGGTGACAGTGATATTGAAAGTCCTAGGATCCTGAATGCAGAGGGAGGATGTGATTCTGATAGTGTTGAATTTAGTGATCATATGGATGTTTCTGATCCTGAAGTCAATGAAGAGATATGGGAGGTGGCTATGAGTACATTGGGACGTTCTCTTGTTGATACTTCCTTGGTCGATGTTACACGGGCACCTTTGATCCCAAGGACAAGTGATAATGTTGTTGTTGATTCGGTTACTGGCAATCTAATGCCTTCTATTGCTTGCTCGAATTCTGATAGCCACTTCCAGGTGTTCGTTAGATGTGGCCAACGCTTCTGGCGTGCACAAAGGATTCACCCTTATGGAAATAATGGTAGATATGGCAGAATTGGTGGTGAAGGAGGCGAAAAAGCTCTTGGCTTGGTTGAAGCTGATGGTGATGCAGTTGTTGCAGCAGTTGCTGATAGAAATGTGGATGCAACTATGAAGTCTGCGTTTTGATTTTTTAGTTTCTTAAACTTATGTATTTTTGGTGATATTGTAACTTAAATGGTTAGGTGATTTTTTAGTCTTTGCAACCTTGATGTTTGTCAAGGTTAGGTGATTTTTCTCCTATGGGAGCTGGGGTTACTGTAATGGTCTCCCCCCTTTAATTTCGATCTATAAAATATTAAAAAAGGTACCAAAAAAAAAAAATCTTCCCCGTACAACGAATCTGGCAATAAATCTAGAAGTGTTATAACAGTAGAAGTGTATCCTACTTGGATGGCCATACAAAGTGGTGTTATAACAGGACCGTCAACATGATGGTACCTAGACCTGGGATAATCGGTTCGGTTTAGGATCGGATCAATCTCGGGTCGGATCAACTTTCAGTTATGATATATTTGGGTATAGTTCGGATATGATCGAATTTGATTCGGTTCGAGTCTACTTCGGGTTAAAATTGGATAAAATTTGGATTAAAGTCGGATGAATTTGGTTCGGATCAAATTCAGTTCGGATATTTTTGGATCATTATCCATTTATTTTTTTAATTTACAAGACTTTAAAATATATCTTATTATTAAATATATAATTTTTAATATACAATAATTTACTTTTCCAAAAGTATTGATTAAATATATATGTTATTTTTGACATGAAGTTGTTCTAAATATGAATTTTTCTTATAAATATATTAATTAATTGAATGAAAAGTGGTTTAATACATGTAGATTATGATCTGTAAAAGTTATAACTCAACTAAAATTAAATTCACCATTTTTTTAGTTTGAATATAAATCGGATCCCGTATTTTGAATCATATTCGGTTCAGATAATTCATTATTCGGTTATGATCGGTTCTGGATCATAATTGGATCGGATTATTTTCGGTTAAATTTTTGGATCGGTTTTCGAATCATTATCGGATTAACTAATTTGGATAAAAAATCAGATTCGGTTCTTCAGATTTAGACCCATTTTTCTAGGTCTAATGGTACCCAAAATCTTCTTGTGCTTGAATTATATAACTAAGTATTGAATCAAATTCGTAATGTACTGCGTAAGAGCAAGTCCAATGCAATGCCAAACTTGATGCCATTGCTATAATTTGGCGCCAAATGCAAAAAATATCAACTCCAAAGGAGTTGCATATTTGGATGCACATATGCATAAATGCATACTTGGTGCCAAATTTGCATCCAATGATGCATATATGCATCTAGCCACATCATCAATCAACCGTAAATGTAATATAAGTTGTTTTACTTTAAATAAAATTTAGGTGAGTTGGACAAAAAATTGGTTAAATATAGAAATATTTGGTTGCAGTGCATCTTAATTTTTAGCACCAAAATTCATTTTTTGGTACCATATTATAGCAATGGTTATAGTCATTTTACATCTAGCATTGGACCTGTCCACCCTTTATCATCTTCGTAGGTTACAACGCGTTTGTCCTGTTCTGGAATAAATTGTGTCATCTAGTTGTTAATTCATGAGTATACTTACTATAAAAAGAAATTAAAAGGAGTTGTACATAAAATTCTTATATATAATTGTTAAGTAACCAATTCTTCTAAAACTTTAAGGTTTTAGATGGACCGGTTACTTAACATGATAGCTGACATTATGTTAAGTAATCAGTACCATGTTAAGTAAATAGTCACTCTAAAATCTTAAGGTTTTAGATGACTAGATTATAAAAATATGACATGTTGTGTTATAAAAGTTGACCCACACATTTTTTTTACTATCACGGTTTTCATGATTAAATATTTTTTGAGCTCTTCAATATGAAAAACTAATAATATCCTTATATATAATAAGCGTAATCGAGATCTTATCCAAAATTTTGGTCCCGCCAAACTAATAAGAACCATTGATATTAAAATAGATTAATGAGAATCATTAAATGAAGTGTATTTGATTGTTAGTAAAATTATATTCAAATACTAAAAAGTGTATTTTAGTAATATATAAACCAAATATGAGTATTTTATAAGTTAAATAGAATACTAAAAAGTGTATTTAAATACACTTAAAAAGTGTATGTTAATAATATAAACAAAATATAAGTAGGCTTTATAAATTGAATAGAATACTAAAAAGTGTATTTAGATACACGTTTTAATTGTTTTCAGTTATCTATATTTTTTAAACTAATGGTCCTTATCGCTTTGACGATACATAATTAAAACCGTGAATAAATCTCTCTTACATGTATATTATATATAAGTATGTAATAAGCGTGTGAGGATTTTATCCATAATTTTGATCACATAGAATCACAATAAAGACCTTTAAATTTTTAATATTAAAAAGTGTAAATTATAATATTAAAATGTGTAAATTATATAATTATAGATATTAAAAAAAGAGTCGTGCGTTACACGGATATAAGCTACTCCCTCCCTCCATCCTATCCATTTGTTAACATTTGAAATGGAGGGGTCGCCACGCATTTTAAGCCTCCTATAAAATATAGTTCCATTATTTATTTTTAAAATTTTCTTTTTTAAATAAAAATTCAAACATTTAATTTTTATTCAGAAGAATTTAATTTTTTAAACAATTAATGGAACTATACTTTAAAGGAGCCTTAAAATGTGTGCCGAGCCTTCTCTTCCAAATGTTAACTTCCTGGGACGGAGGGAGTAGTATTTATTAATACTCGTATATAAAGTTGCACGATTTTTTTTTTTAATATTTATAATTATTTTTAAATGTTATTAGTTTCCATGATCAAATTATGGTTAAAAAAAATTAGTCAACAAAAGTTATAGCTAAAATATCGATATTGATCATCGTGTACTACTTCGTTTGAAGATGAACTAATACGAAAAATATTTTATATTTAATTGATAATTTTATTTTCCAAAAGTCCAAGATTCCAACATAATCAACATACTACAAAAAAATATATTGAGGATTAAATATTTCAAAAATTAAAAAATACTAAATATTAAGAAAATTTCATTTTTTAAAAATATTTTGGTCCTCACTAATGCCAAAACAATTTTAACCGTTGGATCTAATAATTTTAAAAATAAACGATTAAGATTATATCATATAAATATGGATATTATTATCTAAAAAGGATATAAATCAAAAGTGAAAGTATTAGTATTAGAATTTGATTAGAAGTAATTATAACTTAATAAAAAGACCGGTTCCATGGATAATGATATTCAAATCCTATTAATATCAAAATAGTAAGGAGATCTTAAAATGAATAGATGAGAACCGTTAGATCCAATATGAAAAAATGTATTTGATTGTTAGTTTAATTATATTAAAAATATTAAAAATGGCACTTTGATACTTTAAATCATATATATGAAAATTTCCAAAATCCAATAGAATTCTCCACTTAAAAGATTGTCGGTTTCTTCTCTCTTTAGTTTTAGGTAGTTTTTATTTAATTGTTTTGTTGTATTTTAAAATAGATAGAAGAAAATCGTTGGATCAAATATTAAAAAGTGTATTTAATTGTTAGTAAAATTATATTTAAACTAGGTTACTAAGCCGCGCTTCGCAGCGACGTTAGAATATACTCCCTCTCTCCCTCTCATTTCTTTACCCTTTCCTTTTTGGTACGCCCCTCTCATTTCTTTACATACCAAAAATAGTAACATTTTATAATATAAAATCTAATCACATTCACTACTTTCCTCCACTATACCTACTTTATACCCACTTTATACATTAAATATTGATTGATCCCACCACTTTTCTCATTTTTCTTATTTTTCCCTATTAATTTACATTTTTTCTTAACCTCCGTGTCGTCCCCTCAATGTAAAGAATTAAGAGGGACGGAGGGAGTATTTTTTTAAGAAAAAGAATATTAGAACACAATTTATGAAATAAATATCTACAAAATTATATAAATTATCAATAAAATATATTCTGTAAAATTTGCATTTGGGTAAGTAATATTATAAATTATTTACATATTCCTTTTGTTTATAGAGTTTGATTTTTTATATTCTTGGACCGATACCATTGTCATATATATATTAAAAAATTTATATTGATAAAATCAATATAAAAATATAATATTACTTATATTTATAGTATTATTAGAAAAGATAATATTAGAACATGATAGTTTGAATTTTAACTTATATAATATTATTACTTATATATTACTGCATGAAAATACCTGAGAGTATGTTAGTGTCATTAATACGTGCATCAATCATATCCGGACATATGAACTGAAATCCGTGCAGTGATATCTTGACGATGCCTTCTTCCAATCTCTTAGGCGACGTTATGTGTATGAAGAACAATTTAGACCCATGTGATAGTGGTCTATATTTCCTGTACTTGAAACAACAAAAAATAATAATATAATAAAAAAGAAAATAGTAAAAAAAAGTTCTATCAATTTTGAAAATAAGAGCAATTTAGACCCATGTTATAATGGTTTATATTTCCCTGTACTTGAAACAACTTTCAGATTTTTGATGCTGTACACGGAGCCTTCCTCTAAAAGATTTTTGAACCGAGAGACCAGAATTTTCGGGATCGTAGCATGGATCAAATTTTCCTGTCATACAACATATCTTAGAAAATTTAATAACATCATACAATTTGATAAACTATTAAGTTATAAGTATATTGATTTATTAACCTTTTCATCGATCAAAATCATGTGAAGATTGATCAGCTCTTCGGTATTTGGATTGACAAATTCCCACATTCTACACACTCGCACTCTTATCATCCGGGTATAGTTGCTGTCGTTCAAAACATCCAACATGGTGTAGGCCATAGTTGTATTGATTGTAAATATGGTTGTAAAAATTTGAACCTATGTAAAAAAGTTTCGGTGTAAATATTTTGTTATGAATGACCTTTAATTTATAGGTGTTTGTAAGGTGAATAACAGGGAAATCCATTCGGTTTAAAAGTCAAGAAGTATTATAAAAAAAAAGTTCTATCAAGTTTGAAAATAATAAAAGAAAGTTCTATCAAGTTTGAAAATAATAAAAAAGAAAATTGCAATTATTAACATAAGATCCTACAAATTCGAAAATAATAAGGAAGTTGTAATTTTCTAAATCAAAGAAAGTTCTATCAAGTTTGAAAATAATAAAATAAAGTTCTATCAAGCCTACAAATTCGAAAATAATAAGGAATTTTTAATTTTCTAAATCAAAGAAAATTCTATCAAGTATGAAAATAATAAAAGAAAGTTCTATCAAGTTAAGAGCCTACAAAATCGAAAATAATAAAGGAAGTTGTAATTATAAATTCGAAAATAATAAGTAAGTTGTAATTTTCTAAATAAAAGAAAGTTCTATCAAGTTTGAAAATAATAAAAGAAAGTTCTATCAAGCCTACAAATTCGAAAATAATAAAGAAGTTTTAATTTTCTAAATCAAAGAAAGTTCTATCAAGTTTGAAAATAATAAAAGAAAGTTCTATCAAGATTGAAAATAATAAAAGAGAAAATTGCAATTATTAACATAAAAACCTACAAATTCGAAAATAATAAGGAAGTTGTAATTTTTTAAATCAAAGAAAGTTCTATCAAGTTTGAAAATAATAAAAGAAAGTTCTATCAAGAGAAAATTACAATTATTAACATAGCCTACAAATTCGAAAATAATAAGGAAGTTGTAATTTTCTAAATCAAAAAAAGTTCTATCAAGTTTGAAAATAATAAAAGAAAAGAGAAAATTGAAATTATTAACATAAGAGCCTATAAATTCGTAAATAATAAGGAAGTTGTAATTTTCTAAATCAAAGAAAGTTCTATCAAGTTTGAAAATAATAAAAGAAAGTTCTATCAAACCTACAAATTCGAAAATAATAAGGACGTTTTAATTTTCTAAATTAAAGAAAGTTCTATCAAGTTTGAAAATAGTAAAAGAAAGTTCTAGCAAGTTAAGAGCCTACAAAATCGAAAATAATAAAGGAAGTTGTAATTATAAATTCGAAAATAATAAGTAAGTTGTAATTTTCTAAATAAAAGAAAGTTCTATCAAGTTTGAAAATAATAAAAGAAAGTTCTATCAAGCCTACAAATTCGAAAATAATAAAGAAGTTTTAATTTTCTAAATCAAAGAAAGTTCTATTAAGTTTGAAAATAATAAAAGAAAGTTCTATCAAGTTAAGAGCCTACAAAATCGAAAATAATAAAGGAAGTTGTAATTATTAATATTAAAAATTGTGAAAAATTGAGAAAATTAGAAAAATAGAACGGAGCGATTTGAGAGCCGTCACCTCACCGCCCCCGTCTTCTCCTTTATAAGTATATTGATACTAAAAAGAATATTTTGATAATTTAAATAATATATAATAAAATTTCCTAAGTTGAATAGAATTCTTAATGTTAAAATTCATCACTTCTTTTTCTCTTCAATTTCAAGCTAGTTTTAACTGAAAAAGAATTGTTAAACCATCACTAAAAATTATTTTGTGAGTTTTGTGTGCCACAAATGTCCAAATCTGATTTTTAAAACTTTAGATAGAGCACATATAGTTAATTAAGCCTCTAAAACCTAATAAATAAAATCTAAAAAGTAATAATATGAAATATTAAAAGAAAATACAAATTAATATAATTATAAATATTAAAAAAAGATTCTTCCATTTATAAACCAGTATTTAGAAAAGCACAAAGATTGTTGTTTACCTTTGTCCAGCCTTTTAATAGCAACAACCAAAGCACAAAGACCTTTTTCGCTCTTCCCAGCTTCGTAAGCTTTACCGAGTAGTTCCACGGTATCGTTCATTCCGCGGTCTGCCACTATGGATTAGAGACGGAGACCACTTATTTTACTTGCACGTCCAGGTTGATGTGCAGGATCTTCCTCTAACAAAATCTTAACAATGTTAACTGGTAAGTAGCCACACTGCAAGGCTTAAGACAGTGTGACCAAGCTCGTCAGTCTTCAGTTTTTACTGCAAAGAGTGAAGTTGAAATTGTTAAAGTTTTATGAAATAGGTGGTGATTGATAAAATTAAAATAAAAGTAATCCAAAAGTTAACAAAACATAAGTGTTTTTATAAGTAGGTAATGTTCCACTAAAATCTATAACTATTTCTTAAATATTAGGATTAATTAAAAATTAAACATAATTAATTTTATTTTAAATTTAAATCAAGTATATCTAACAAGAAATGTTTATGGACCAGGGACCACCAAATCAATTTTTTTAAATACTTTACTCACACTCGTTTAGAATTCTACTATAATTGCTCAGAATTTTAGTACTTCATAATTTTGAGAAGAAGTGAAGATAAAAGAATAGAAAAAGTTAAAAAGAAACAAAAATAGTAGAATATTTAATCCATAACCATTGTTAAAATGATTTTAAGGTTCCGTTCACTTCACATGATTGAAATGAGGGAATGAACTGAATATGAGAATGGAATAAGGGAGGAATGAAATAATGAAAGCATTCCATTCTTTTGTTTGTTTAAATACAATTTAATTGGAATGAAATGAAAATAATACACAAATTTAATGAAAGTAATTACATATAATTAATCTCTTGTAGAATTTATAAGAAATTTAAACATTTTTCTAGAAAAAAAAAATTCCGAAAATTCTTTTCTCGAAAAACTTCCCCGTAAAAAGTTTTCTCGAAAAAAAAATCCCGAAAACTTTATTCTCGAAAAAACTTCCCTGTAGAAAAATTTATCGAAAAACTTCCCCTAAAAAAATTCACAAAAAATATTTTCGTGATATCTTTCCCGAAAACATTTTTCTCGAAAAAAATTTCCCGAAAAAAGAATTCTTGAAAAACTTTCCCGAGAACATTTTTCATGAAATAATTTTCCTGGAAAAAATTTCTCGAAAATAGTTTCACGCAAAAAATTATTTTTCCCGGAAAAAATTGTGTGAACAAAATTTAACAGTTCTACTGGAATGAGTTTATTCCACCTGTTTTAAATGGAATGAAATTCAAATGTTTTGATGGAATGGAATGAGGATGGGAATGATTCATTTCAGTCTTGTGTCCCATGTTTGTTGGGCCGCTAGCAAGCCTTAACTCCACATTAGTATGATAATGTCCGCTCTGGGCCGAGCCCGCACAAATTTGTTTTTGGGCATACCCCAAAAGGTCTCATACTAATGGAGTTAACTGGCTGCTTATTAACTAGCAATTTGTCCCTCCCACAAACGATGTGGTACAACTCCCAACAATCTCCCCATTCATACATCGGGCTCGACACCTGCCGAATCTGCCATCATTCTGTGTGATCTGACTCCCCCTTGACCCATACTGAAAGTCCACCTGGCTATCTAGCTCCCCTTAGGCCCATACTGGAAGGCCCACCTGCCTCCCCCTTAAGCCCAACCTGGGGTAGCCCACCTGCCTTATCATATGTCCATCTGGGAGCCCATCGAGATTGTTATGGACCGTTATAACCATAGCTCTGATACCACTTATTGGACTGCTAACAAGCCTTAACTCCACTTTAGTATGACATTGTCCGCTCTGGGCCGAGCCCGCACAGATTTGTTTTTGGGCATATCCCAAAAGGGCTCATACTAATGGAGTTAACTAGCTGCTTATTAACTAGCAATTTGCCCCTATCACAAACGATATGGGACAACTCCCAACAAAGTGAACATCCTGAATTTCATTACTGCTGAAATGGTTATTCCATTTCTGCAAAATTCATTCCATTTCAGCGTATTGGGTAAACATAAATAAATTATTAACAGAGTTGTTTCATCCCCAACTTCCAAGTTCTTTACAACAGTGTAATAACAAATATAGAATAACTTGTGACTGTTCAATTTGTTCATACTGTAGTTTTTCCTTTTTTTTTTTAATAATTCTCGGGGGTGAGCAAGAATCATGCAACTATTGTTTAGGTTTTTTTACTACGCTTATATGCTTATATAAAGTAACATCCATTCTTTAATAAAAAATTTGGGTAAGTGAGAGAATCGAACCCAGTACTTGGAACGCTAAAGTTACATTATCTCATTACGCTCGTCAATACTGCAGTTAATATTTCAATGTCTAAGTCAGGGAGGAGGATGAGTTGCAATATAAATATATATATATATATATATATATAGAGGTTACTCCAATGAGTCCCTTCTTATTATGAGAAATGAGACCCTTTTGTGGGCCTTCCCTTTTATTAACAGTCATACTGATTAACCTATGGTTAAAAACCAGGGTTAAAACATACTGTCCTATCAAAGATGCTTTGCTAGGCATCTGATGGTCGATGAAGTACGAATCTTTCGTATCCTTCATTATGGCTAATCCTATTAGGGTTTCTAACAAGATCATAACTGAGAATTCTTCTAAGAGAAGATATCTCTGTTTCTATCTGCATAGAGAACTTATAATAAAACCGAACTTGTTCAGTTTTAATTTCTTCTAGATCCCAGATAAGGGCTCTAATTGCTCTATTGTCTTTGTTAGAGACGGCTGTCCTAGATGCCCGTAATAGGTATTCTAGATACTGATGGTTATCCATTTCAATCATGGCGTTACCTTCTATGTTTACTAACCACGGCTGTGTATTAGTCATATTTCTAAGTTCACAGAGAACCTTGATGATTACTATCAATCATTATATATATGAATTTATATCAATCAGAATAAATTTTAAAAGATAGAGATTGTAAATGATATTACCGGGTATTCTCCTTTTAATGAACTCCATTTGTATCAGTGATTGTAACGTTGAATAAAACTTCAGTTTAAATTCTTCTTCTCGTGCTAATCTGTCTTGTGGTCGCTCAATCCATGGTCGGCGATTTCCCTAAATGGCCACCTGCCTAACGCGGTACTTTCCTGTGACCCAAGCGGACTCCAGAGTCTAAGACCGGACACTAAGCATGAGATAGATTTTGAATTTAAACTAAACTGTTTATTCCATACAATATATTACAATGGATTCATTATGAATCCCTTCATCACACTTACAATCCCTAATGGGACTACTCACTCATAGTGTTTCTGGACTATATTTCTTTGATAACTGATGTGTTCAGTGTGTCAAATTTTTGATGTCCCTTATTGAAAACCGTACTCATCCTTTTATAACATAAGGCATGAGGATCTGTACAAATTATCATACGTTATTGCTTACGTAGATTGCACATTATTGCTGCATTCCGAGTGAAGAGATAAGGTTTTCTGTCGGCCATGCTTTAAAGTAGATTCCTTTCTCTACTTTTCTTTTCGTCCGCTACTTTCTTCAGTGGAGGAAGTGGAGGGTCCTTCTTCTGTCGATACTGCTTTATCTTTAGAAGTGATGGGTCCACAAATTTGACAATCGAGGGGTATGCCAAATTTCTTTATCTCCTTTTATTTTCTTTTGCAAAAGAGACTTTGATGGGATCCTACCGCATCTTTGTGGAGGAGCTATTTTCTGAACGCCACTATTTTGTCATAGTCTTCTGTACTTAATCCTTTGTGTGAATAAGAGGTCATTAGAGTATAGACTGTTGCAAGATTAACATGCAGTTTATCTTCCTGCTTAATGTGGAATAGCTTATTGATTAAGACCAATAATTTATGTTCAATAAGTTCTCTTAAGTCCTTCTTCTCTAGTGTAGGCTCCATAGCTTGGCTAGGGGAATAGAATTTTTCTTTTGCGGTACCAACCTGAACATAATGAAAAGGTTGATCTGGTGGACAGTCGTATTCTTCTTCATTTTCCCAACAGATGACTGTGCTGGTTGTTTTGATGAATATTTCGACATCCTGATTTTTAAGGCAATTTTTCTTGTATGCCTTAACCGCATTTCTGAATTCCTTGGGGAACCTAGATAACTCCAGAAGGTTATTGGATGGATAAAACTGTGCCAATATGCCATACTGATATGCCTCATACACCATTTCTGGATTGGCATTAGGATAGAAGTTGAAATAGCTAATATTCTTCTTGTCTGTAGTGAAGAAATGCTCATCAACGAACTTCCTTTCCGTGGCTTCCCTGCCATAATGATAGAGATATTTGAACCCTGAATATAGAGTTTCTATGGTATCTTTATCTGTTTGTATCAACAGTGGTTGCAGATTCTTTGGAATTGAACCTAAGACTGTTTTGCTCGAGGTTCTTTCTTCCTTTATCAAAGCTCCTTTGTACGTTGGTTGTAAAGCTTCTGCTGAACTGATCAACTCTAAGGGCGGCTTGAACTCTTGCGTAGTATAAATGCCTGCTGCAACTATTGCTTCAGTAAATGATTTATACTTCTTGTGCTTGATGCCTGAAAAGCCTTTAATTGCTTTCTCGGCAATCTCCCATGTGGTGTAAATCCCTGCATTTTGACCATTAAAAACCACATAATAGGCTTTGGAATTGCCTTTGAATCCGTGAGGAAATGCTGAAGTTTGACCTTCAGTCTTTGTTGGGATTGGAATTCCCCCGTTAGGTCTCAAACTTAAGTCTGAGGGTTTGACTAACGTTGTTGATTTCTGTACCTCAGTCTGAATTTTTGGCAAATTCACAGCCTTCGACGGATTTGATATGTCTTTACCAGTAGTCATTTGCTCTGGACTAGTCTGTACTTGTTCAGTTTCCTGAGAAGGTGTACAAATAGCCTTTTGATGTTCAGGAATTGAGAACTTCCTTACATATTCGATCTTGGTTCTGACAAGCTCGAGTTCCTTCAATAGAATGCACTCTTTAATCAAAAGTTGTTCTATATCTTCCATTTCTGATATATTAAGATATCAGCCTGTAAAGCCAAATAGGCTCTGGGACAAATTGCCCTTTAGTTCTGTGAAGAACTTTGCTATTTCTAGGAGTGTTTGAAGTGTTTGAGGTGTTTATCACTTGAGTTGTGATTTTCTTCATTTTAAGCTCCTGTATTTATAGCTAAAAATTCCTGCAAAAGCAAACGAATGATGCACCAAATGATGTCATTAGTTTTTACCTTTTATTTTTGGAATTCTCTAGTTAAGAAGTCGGCTAGACAGTTCTTAACTCCGTCAAGGTGTTCGACCTTGAAACTGTACCTGGAAAACCACTATTTCCAGCGCACTAGTCTTCCCTGTTTGTTATCTCCTTCAATTTTTAATTTAAGGAAATAAGTAAAATTCTTGTTATCTGTCCTGACTAGAAATGTTACAGGGGTAAGATAAATAGAGAATTTACTAATAGCTCTTTTGACCACTAGATACTCTTTCTCATTAGAATGATATCGGGTTTCTGCGTCTTTAAAGCTTCCTGATGCATATCGACATATTAATTCTTTTTTATCAGAATTAACTGCTTTGAGAACTCCACCCCAATGTTCGTTGGATGCGTCTGTCTCTACGATAAGCTCGTCTTCTGGCTCTAGATGATAGAGCTTGGGAAAACTTACTAACTGCTTCTTTATCTTTTGGATGTAAGAAGTGTCAGTCTCTATCCATCTCCATGGATTATCTTTCTTCAACTTGACCTGTAAGGGTGACCTTAAAGCTGCAAGTTTAGGAATATAATCAGATGCATAAGTTAATATACCTAAAAACCTTTGCAATTGTTTTCTGTCTTCTATCTGATCTGGAAACTTATGAAAGTGTTCCAAGATATGATTTTGAGGACAATGTGTTCCTTGATCAATTTCTAAGCCTAGAAAGTTGATATTTGTTTTGAAGAGCTGAGCCTTTTTCTTGGATAGGATTATGCCAAGAGTCTCGCATTTCTTCAATACTGCTGCTAGATGTCTGAGATGTTCATGTTCATTGTTAGAGAAAACAAGAATATCGTCTAAATATACACAACAAAATGTTTCATAAGGTCTGAATGCTTCTTGCATGTGCCTCTGAAATAATATTGATGGAGCTTGTTTGAAACCAAATGGTAACACTCTCCACTGATAATGTCCTTGGGGACATGTGAATGCTGTCAATAGCTGTGATTCTTCATCTAACAATACCTGCCAGAATCCTGATTTATAGTCTAGTGAACTAAACATTTTCTTACCACGTATAAGGGTTAGTAAACTATCCTTATTAGGTAAATTGTGACCATCACCTATAGTAAGATCGTTCATCTTTTTATAGTTGACAACCATTATTTTCTTGCCGCGTCGTCGTTCAGCTTCATTTTCTACTAGGAATGCTGGTGACATGTGGGCTGATTTACTTGGAATGATAACCTTCATTTCTAGTAACTCTTTAATTTTCTTTGCAAATTCTTCTACATCCTGTGGACTGTACTTCATAGGTTTTACCCTGCAAATATCCTTTGAATTGTGTAGTTTTATAGCTGCTTTCATCCATTTCTTGGTCTTTATTGGATCCAATGGATTTTCTGAGCATACTTTTTCTAAGAGCTGTTCGATCTTAGATTTCCTGTCAATATCTAGAAATAAATTTGTCATAATAAAATTCATTTCTCGATATCTTTGCAACATATCTCTCCCCCTCTCTAAAATCTGGATTTTATTTTGGGAAATATTGATAGGTTGTACTGGTTTGGCTTTAGAATTCTTTTTCTTAGATTCTAAATAACCTTCGAAACCTACTCGTTGTGCACAAGTAATTTTCTTAACCCATACTTCTTCTCCTGCAAGAGTAAATATGATTTTTCTATTGTCAATCTGAGTAAAGGGGTTATAAGTTAAGCAAAAATTATTGCCTAAAATAAAGTCTATACCTGCTTCTTGTTGATAGACAGTAGGAATATGAAATAATTCTTCTGCTATTAACATGTCATGGTTTTCTCACCTACCAAAGATATCTTGCGAATGTTGAAAGTGTTTGTCCTAAATCCAATCATGTATGATGAGTTAGGAAGAACTTTCTTGTATTCTTATTTGATTTCATTAATGTTAATAAAAGACTTGTTTTGTTTTTATTACAGGCTTTATCTATTTAAAGTGTTTTAAATAAGATGTTCCATAGTTTAGAGTAAAGCTTCTAGAATTATAATGAGATTATAATAGTGAGATCTAGAAGATGATAACTCTAGACTTAAACAGTTCCTGATCATAGGATAACTAATCGGAAGTTGGTGAATCCGCAAAGATTGGTACATACTATGCTTGCTCCCGTCAGGAGGATGTCTGTTCTCATAGGCATTTGTGTGGTGACACTATAACTAGTATGTAGGTGCTTGTTAGGTAATAAGTTTACTGAACATGACTCGATAAGTTGAACAGCTAATGGAGTTTACTCACGTGTCAATAGTTATTC